>CM046374.1:11262736-11478215 GCA_025413025.1 Ficus hispida
CCGCGACGGGGGATACGGCCAGTAGCCGGAGGGCGTACGCCCGAGAAGCCAGGCGGCTGGCCCGGGGAGAACACATCAACATGGCGGAACACATCTCCAAGATATGCCGCCAAAGCAGCGTACCCATCACCTTTACAGATGATGAAGCGGACCGGCTGCTCCACCCCCACAACGACGCGCTGGTCGGCGAGATTCGCGTGGCTGACAGCATCATCCGACGTGTCCTCATCGACAACGGAAGTTCCGCTGATGTGATGTTCATGGGCGCGTTTGAGAGACTGAAGATCGAGGGGGCTCACCTTACACCCGTCCAGACGCCTCTCTATGGATTCGCCGGTGATTGTGTCCACGCTGCCGGCACGGTCCGCCTCTCCGTCACGATCGGAGACGGCCCCGAGCGGGCAACCCGGATGGTGGAGTTTATTATTGTAGATCGGCCGTCCGTCTACAACGTGATCCTGGGCCGCCCCACCCTCAATGGGCTGAAAGCGGTAGTCTCTACCTACCACCTCGCCATGAAGTTCCCCGTTGGCGAGGGAATCGGCATCTTCCGGGGGAGCCAAGAGGGTGCGCGTAAGTGCTACATGGAAGCCGTGAACAAAGTGCGCCGCAGCGCCCCCCCAACCATGGTAGCCACCATCGTCGCGGTGGACGGGGCCGACGTGCCGGACGAGGCGGTTAGGTGTCTAGCCGACCTCGATCCCCGACTGCCGGAGGAGGAGATCCGGGTTCAACCCGGCGAGGAGCTGGTCCCATTCCCGTTGGACCCCGACAACCCCGAGAAGGTTGTGATGCTCGGATCAGGACTTGATCCGAGTACCCGGGAAGCGCTGGAGGGCGTTCTCCGGGAGCATAAAGACGTGTTTGCCTGGTCACACGAGGACATGCCGGGAATCGACCCGACCGTGATGTGCCACCAGCTGAACGTCGACCCCCGGCACAAGCCCGTGATTCAGAGAAGAAGGCCTTCAACCCAGAGCGGTATGAGGCCATAAACCCGGAGGTACAGAAGCTGTTGGCGGCCAGGTTCATCCGGGAGGTGGTTTACCCGGAGTGGTTGGCCAATGTTGTCCTGGTCAAGAAGGCTTCGGGGAAGTGGCGCGTGTGCATAGATTACACGGACTTGAACAAAGCCTGCCCGAAGGATTGCTTCCCCCTCCCCCGGATAGACCAACTCGTTGACGCGACCGCGGGGCACGAGTTGCTGAGCTTCATGGACGCGTACTCAGGGTACAACCAAATACCCATGAGCAGAGCCGACCAAGCCAAAACAGCATTCACCACCGATCGAGGACTGTATTGCTATCAAGTCATGCCGTTCGGATTGAAGAACGCTGGGGCAACCTACCAGCGATTGATGAACAAAATGTTCGCCCCGCTGATAGGAAGGTCCATGGAGGTGTACGTGGATGACATGTTGGTAAAAAGCCGACTCGCCTCCGACCACGTCAAGGACCTGCAGGGATGCTTCGCCACCCTTCGCCAGTACAGGATGAAGCTCAACCCCGCAAAGTGTGCTTTCGGGGTGGAATCGGGGAAGTTCCTTGGGTTCATGGTGAACCACCGAGGAATCGAGATCAACCCTGCCAAGGCCCAAGCCGTGCTAGACCTGCAGCCCCCGAGGACGATCAAGGAAATTCAGAGGCTCACGGGGATGATCGCGGCCCTATCTCGGTTTGTGTCCAGATCAACGGATAAGTGCGCCCCTTTCTTCCAGACGCTAAAGGGCAAGGGCTAGCCCGATTGGGACGACGGGTGTCAGGCTGCTTTCCTGGCCTTGAAGGCGTACTTAGCAACTCCGCCGCTGCTGTCGAAACCACTCCACGGGGAGGTGTTGTTTCTCTATTTGGCTGTCTCAGACAGGGCCGCGAGCTCCGTCTTGATCCGGGAGGAAGACAAGACACAACACCCCGTCTACTACAGCAGCAAGGCTTTCCAAGGGGCCGAAGAAAGGTACCCTCCCTTGGAGAAGCTCGCGTTGGCGTTGGTTTCATCTGCCCGCAAGCTACGCCCCTATTTCCAAGGACACCCGATCCGTGTCCCGACCAGCTACCCTCTCCGCCAGGTCCTGCAAAACCCTGAGCTGTCTGGACGGATCGCGAAGTGGGCCATAGAGCTCGGAGAGTTCGACATAACGTTCATCCCTCGCACCGCGATCAAGGCCCAGGCATTGGCCGACTTCGTGGCCGAGTTCACGATGCTCCCCGGAGTTCCCTGCTCGCTCTCCGAAGAACCGAAGGCCCAACCGTCCGAGCAGCACCATTCAGCCGAGAACTCCTCAGCTGCGCCGCAGCAGCCGACCCCAGATGAGAACGACTGCTGGAAATTGTTCGTAGACGGCTCATCCTGCTCGGGGGGCTCCGGCGCAGGACTCGTCCTTGTGAGCCCTGACAATTACAAGACCAGCCAAGCGCTGCGCTTCAACTTCAAGGCCTCCAACAATGAAGCAGAGTACGAGGCCGTCATCGCCGGACTCGAGCTAGCTCGGGAACTCGGAGTGCGGGATGTCGAGCTATTCAGCGACTCCATGCTGGTCGTCAATCAGATCACAGGCGAGTTCCAGGCGAAGGAGGAAAGGATGGCAGACTACCTGAGGAAGGTGAAATCCCTTCTTGCTCAATTCTCGAGCCATCGCCTGACACGGATCCCCGTGCCGAGAACGTCGAGGCTGATGCCCTAGCCCGACTGGCATCGGGGAGCGACCTAGAAGGCGTCGTCTCCTTCCCCGTTGTGAAGTTAGACCAGCCGAGTACCGGGCGCGAAGAGCAGATCCTCCATGCCGAGAACGTCGCAACTTGGATGGAGCCGATTATCCGCTTCCTGGCCGAGTCCATACTTCCCGAGAACCGAGAAGAGGCCCGAAGGGTGAGGAATAGGTTGGCCAGGTACGCGTTGATAGAAGGGAAGCTCTACCGCCGAGGACTCTCCACCCCCTACCAACGCTGTGTCGGACCATCCGAGGCCGAGTACGTCATGAAGGAGATACACAGCGGAGTCTGCGGCAACCACTCGGGAGGGAGAGCCTTGGCATTTAAGTGCCTACGGCAGGGATACTACTGGCCAACCATGGATAAGGATGCCCGAGACTTCTCCCGCAAGTGCCTGAAGTGCCAGCAGTTCGCCCACTCTATTAAGTCCCACCCTGAGAAACTCACCTCGGTGGTGTGTGCGTGGCCGTTCGCCAAGTGGGCCATTGACCTGATCGGGCCACTCCCCATGGCCCGATCGCAACTTCGATATTGCATCGTGGCAATAGATTACCTTACAAAGTGGATCGAAGTGGAACCCTTGGCCCAACAAACGGAGGCGAAGTGCACAAGCTTCTTATGGAAGAGTATAATCTGCCGATTCGGGCTCCCCCACACCGTGGTCACGGATAACGGGAAGCAGTTCGGTAACAAGTTCGACGCGCTCTGCGAGGAGTATGGGATCAAGAAAGTGTTCTCCTCTCCTGGACACCCTCAGTCCAACGGGCAGGTGGAAGCCGCTAACAAAACCATCAAGGAAAACCTAAAGAAGAACCTCGAGCGGCACAAGGGGGCCTGGATTGATGAGTTGCCCCGGGTACTTTGGGCGTACCGCACCACAAGGCGCACCGCCACCGGGGAGACTCCCTTCGCCATGGCCTTTGGGGTGGAGGCCGTAATCCCAGTCGAGGTTGGGTTGCCGAGCTTCAGGACCGAGAACTACAACGAAGAGGCTAACGCCGATCAGATGCTGCCTGAGCTCGACCTAGTGGAAGAGAAGCGCGAGCAGGCCCTGATCCGAACTGTGGCTCGCAATCAAGTCGTAGCTAGGTACTACGACAAAAAGTATCGGCCGAGGACCTTCCGGGTGGGAGATTTGGTGATGAAGAAAGTACTCGTGCAGGAACCCGGGCTCGGGTCTTTTGGTCCCAAGTGGGACGGGCCCTACCGGATTACGGGGATCGTTCGGCCAGGAACGTACCGACTCGCCGACCACGAGAACAGGCCACTCGGTCATCCGTGGAACGCCGACCACTTGAAGCGCTTTTACCAGTAGCTTTCATTTTTCTTGTAAAATTCAATTGAGTTCCTGTAAGGGCCCGATTCTTTGATTTATTGTCCGATTCTTTTTATGAACACCGATGCCCCGCGTAACGACGCAGTCAAGTCCCATGACCGGGCACTCACCAACAGGCGCGCCCGACGGACACTCTCGTGGTTCTCGGACCACGGAGTTAATTTCCATGACCGAGCACTGGCCAACAGGAGTGCTCGGCCCAGACCGACCAACACCATGCAAGAATACTTGAATCAAAAAATGCGTTCGTATTGATGTCAAAAGGAGGGGGGTACACATTGGGCACCCCCAAACCCAAACAAACAAACAAAAAAAAAAAAAAAAGGGATAATAAAATAAAATAAAATAAAATTCTCGCCGGGCTTTCAATGTTCGCCGGGCAGAGTGGCTTGCTTGGCCGCCGGGGGATGCGGGCTCTCCTGCTCGGGTAAGGACTGTTCGACCTGGTCCGGCTCGTCGAGAATGACCACAAGCTGGTCGGGCTGCTCAGGAGCAGGAGCGGCACCAGACACCTCGCCCTCTTCACGGCGTCCGCAGGGGTGGTCTCCTCTGACTCCGCGGGGACGAATGACCAATCTACCTCGACTAAGGTTGGATTAGCCATTCGGAACCCTGCCTTCATATCCCGCATTCCCTCTTGGTACTCGGCTACCATGCGGGAACTGAAGTCCTCCGAGCCCAGGAAGTCTTCAACGGCCTGCGCCCTAGCCTCCTCGAGGGCGGCGGGCAGAGCTACCTCGAGGTAGTGGGCGTGCTCGGCCCGCGCCGCCGCAAGCTCACTTTGCGCCCGCTGGAGGGCAGACTCCAGCCCTTGCCGGGCAGATTCCGCCACAATGGCGCTGTTCTCCGACGTCCGGGCCCTCTCCTCTGCCGCCCTAGCCTTCTCCTCCGCCACCTTCGCGGCTGCGACCGCCGCATCTTTTGCCTCCCTCGCCACCTTCTCGGCGTCTCGTGCGCTCTGAGCACCCAGCTCCGCGAGGTTGATCTCGTCCTGCATCCGTATAGACTGTGCCCTTGCGGCAGAGTTCCCGGCGAAGGCAACACATAGCGCCTGCAAAACCGGGCGATTAGAAAGAACGGTGACGAAGAGGAGAGAAGAAGAAGGGAAGGTCTTACCTCGATCAACTTAGCGACACAATCCCCGGTGGCTTCCACTGGGTCGGTGCGCTTGGACCACTCGGCCACCTCAACCGACAGCCCGTTGTAGAACTTGGTAACGAGGGCTCTGTGGGCCGGGCAGTCCTCCCGGCGGACGCGCGAGGCAGGTGGGGGAGGCAACCTCTCCTCGCGCGGGCGCGCCGAGCGGGAATCAGGCCGCGTGTCGACACGGTCAGGGCGCTGGTCGGATCTAGAAGAAGGCCGCTCCTCGGCTCTAGAGGCTCGGGCGTCGCTCTTCTCGGCTGGCCGACTGCTAGGTGCAGCCTGCGAACTCCTCGGCAACGCCTGGACCACCGCGGCCTGTGGTGGCCTGCTCTGTACAGGTCCGGTCGAGGGCTCGGCCCTGCCTTGCTTTTCTTCGCCATCCTCTGCAGGCGGGCGACCCTCTCCTCCTCCGTCGGCCGCTTGGTCCCTCTCCTGTCGGCCATAGGTCCTGCAAGAGAGAAAGAGTCGGTTAGTGGCCCAGTGAGACGAAGTTCCTTAATGCTCGGGTGGGCTGTCGCCGACCTTCTATCCGCAAACCCCTAGCGGGGAAAAGCCCACTGATGACCCGGCCCAGGTCCTCATCGGCGATCCTCGGACCGAAGGATTCGGTAGGCGGATCGCCGGGGGATGATCGAGTTGGGGCCTCGGCTGCCATCTCGGAAGCACCGTCCGTCCGAGCTCGATAGTGGACGGAGGGCTCGGGCATGCGTACAATAGTAACGCGCCCTTGCGCCTCCCGGGCGCTGCCCGGCTGATCGGCTATCGACGACGAGCCTACCCATCCAAACTCCCGGAGGCTGTCCGGCCTCAGCAGCCAGCTCTGGCTTCGCTCGGACTCAGCAAGCTCGTAAAGTGAATCCGCCATCTCCCGGGTCGCCTCGGGGATATGCGGCGCTCGAGTCCATACGTAGCCCCTCCTGAAGACCGTGGGAACCCTCTCGGCTCGAGGTAGTTGGGCCCGAGCAAGCCGCTCGTGCAACCATCGGCCCCCGGCGTAGAACCACAAGTGCTTGAATTGCTTGTCCGAGTCCGGGCACATGCCGATGAAGGATCCCTTGAAGCCCTGGAAGTAATAGAACCCCGTGGAGGACGGCGCCGACTTCATGCGGTAAAAATTTTGAAAGGCCCGGAAAGGCATCTCCGCCGCGTAATTCTTCGCCCAAAGGACGTAGCAACTGATCAGCACCCGGTAGGCGTTGGCGTTCAGCTGCGCCGGGGCCACGTTTAGCCTTGTCAGTACACGTCGCATGAACGGATTGAGGGGCAATCGCAACCCGGCGCGGAAGTATTCGGCCAAAAGGGTGACATACCCTAGGGGTGCTCGGGACGGTAGATCGTCCTCGCTCGGGACCCTAAGCTCGACGTCTTCGGGGATCTGGAAGTCACGCCGAAGGGCCGCGAGATATTTCGGAGTCACGGCCGAAGTGTAGTAGTCGGCCGAGTAGACAGGCAAACCTCCCGCCAAGCGCGCCATTTCCTGGTCGGATCGGCGGTACACTCGGCAGTCATTTACACGTAGCGGTCGGCTGGCCGGCCGGTTTCGAAGGTGGCACGGCTCCCCGGCCGGCCCCGAGCTCGCCGAGCTTTCGGACCCCTCTCGGCCAGACGTGCTAGCCTGGCCAAGCGAGCGCTCCGGAGCACCCTCTTCCTCGGCCGGCCGGGCGTGCGTTGGGGGAGACCTGGCGGCAGAGGCCTGACCCAGTTCTCTGATGAACTGACTATCCGGGAGTGTACCCGGACCCACCTGCAGGATCTCATCCAAACGAGCGGCCCCCTCTCTCTGATTGGTCGGCGTGATCGGCTCGTCCGAGAATCCCGACAGGCGGTCAGGAGTAGTCTCGGACGAGCTAGAGGTGCTGCTACCAATACTAGACGAGCCGGAGACCCCCACGATCTCCACCTCCTCGGATAAAGAGGGGTTCTCGGAATCTGACAAATCACTCATAATTAGAAAGCAAGATGGTGTACCTTCTCGGATGTTCTCTGCTCTTCTCGACGTCTGAAAAGTTGTCGGATGTCCTCGGAAGTCCTCGGCAGCTCTCGGAATTGAAACTGATGCTGGAAAATGTGTGCGTCTCCTCCCCCTCACCCCTATTTATAGTGGGGGGCTCCAGGACTCGAAGGGGCGCGATTTCCGAGGGGATCCTTCGATTTCCCGCCGACCCTGCACTTGTTCAAATTTCGAAATTTAACCGTTGCCGCCTCGCCTTCCCGCCATTGGCGCCACGTGTCCCGTTGCAGGGTGACACGTGACGGGGAGCGCCACGAGTCTCCGCGTTAGCATGACAGCTGGCGTGTACGTTCACCACCAACGTTAGCCGAGCGCCGCCTCAGCCGACCATGCCGACCATCATCGGGCCTCAAGTTTAATAAGCCGAGCAGAGCACCCCTGCCCGAAGTCCGGCCAAAGGTGCTGGGGGGCTTCTGTTGATGGCTAAATCGGGACCGACCGAGCAGCCGCCGCCGAGAAGGACCGCCGACTTAGCCGCCGAGGTGCCCCGAGAGCCGTCCGGTGTGGAGAGGCTTCGACTTGCCGACCACTCGTTTCCTCTACCCTGCGAACCACACGCTCACCTGCCTTGCCAAGTAGCCGAGAAGGCAGACCACGCCACGCCTTACCTGCCTTCCCGAGTAGCCGAGAAGGCAGACCACGCCACGCGCTGACCTGCCTCCCCGGATGGCCGAGAAGGCCGGTCACTTCACAGACCCCTTCCCGCGCGTTAGAAGACGCCTAGGGACCGAGCTTGGGCACACGTGGCGTCATTATTGCGCAGTACTCTGCCTCTGACACAAGTCACATCGCCGCCTGCCATTGCCGGCCCTGACGCCTGCGGTGACAAGATGGATACCTGCTGCTATACTTTCATGTCAGGGGCAGGTAAGGCCAGCTGCCTCGACCTAAGCGCCCAAACTGGATGAGACACCTATAAATAAGGAAGGGGCTCTCCCCCTTGGGAGGTATGTAACTCTCTCTGGCCAAGAAGCTCTGCCTCTCCCTTTGCTCATCGGTTCCTCAACTGACTTAAGCATCGGAGTGCCCGCGGCAGACACCACACCGGTGTCCCCCGTCATCCCGAGGTGCCTCATTTTGCAGGTATTCCACGGCGGAGCAGAGTACGGCCGAAGTCCAACCATCTTACTACATTGGGTGTTGTTGCCGGAACCATTTTTGGCATCAACACACACCAACCACCCAGACTCTCCACCCACCCACTCCCCCACCCACCCACACACACCCCCCCCCCCCCCCCCCCCCCCTCTGCTAAAGGATCAACTTCAAACACTTTGTAGATCCGAGAAAGTATTTTTTTTTCCTTTCTTTTTCTTTTTTCTTTTTTCTTTTTCTCAAATGAATGGTCATTTAATCTTTTAACTTTATTTAAAAGGACGGTAGATATTAAAATAGTGTCTTTCGTCTTTTCTCATCCCGCCACATGGTAAGTTTATTACCAATAAATTTAGATAAAAAAATTAATTTATTGTCATTTTTTTATTTTTTTTGTTTTACTTTACTTTATTTTGTTTGTTTGTTCCATATAAATTAATTAATATTTTAAATAAAAAAAATATAATATTTAAAAAATTAAATAAATAATAAAATTTTTAATTAATTTTTTATTTTAATTTTTGTTTTGTTTTACTTTACTTTTTGCTTTGTTTGTCTCTTTCGTGCGCGTGCAATTCAAGTAGTATTCTGTAAAGAAAAATAAAAAGTCAGTTCGGAGCCCCCTTATTTATTTATTTTTATTTATTTTTTTTTTTTTTGTGGAAGTCAGTTTTGAGCTTTGAATTTTGAACTAACCATCCATTTAAAAAAAAAAAAAAAAGAGCCTTGCACTATCTTTAAATAAAAAAAATGCCTTATATCTACGTCCTAAACTCGTTACATGATAATTTTAAATTAAAAAATAATTTAAAAAATAAAAATATATATATTTTTTTGTTTTGTTTTGCTTTACTTTGTTTTTGTTTTTGTTTTGTTTTTTTTTCCGCACACTCTTGTGTGTGCATTTCAACTAGTCTTCTGTAAAGGAAAATGAAAAGTTTGTTTTAAGCCCTTTTTTTTTTTTTTTTTTGGTGGAAATGAGTCCTGAGCTATGAACTTTAAGCATGCTATCCATAAAAAAATAGCCTTGTACTCTCTTTTAAAAAAAAAAAAAACACATTGTAAAATTTATCCTGTCTCAATACTTGAGAGAAAATGCTAATGACCTTTGTTAGGGAAAAAAAAATACCAATGAACTCATATATCATATCTTAATTATATCAAGCAAAAGAAAATTGGAAAAATATATATTCATTAACCTTATTTAAAAGGACGAAAGTTACTACAATAGGATCTTTCGTCCTTCCCCCATTCCCACCACATGGCAGTTCATAAACCCATCACGTGATATTTTTAAATAAAAAATTAATTTTTAAAAATTAAAAAATTAAATTTTTTATTAACTTTTTTTAATTCTTTGTTTTTCTTTAATTTGTTTTACTAGTCTATTTCGTGGGTTCTAACTCCAGTGACAACTTTAGATAAAAGAAATAATTTTTTAAAAAATTTAAAAAATAAAATTTTTAATTAATTTTTTTATTTTTTGTTTTATTTTATTTTGTTTTATTCGTCTATTTCTCACTCATTTGTTCATGCATTTCAACAAGTTTTCTATGAAGGAAAATGAAAAGTTAATTCTGAGTCTTTTTTTTTTTTTTTTTTTGTGGAAGTCAGTTTTCAGCTTTGGGCTTCGAGCTAGCTATCCATAAAAAAGAGCCTTGTACTCTCTTTTAATAAAAAAAAAACGCCTTGTAAAATTAATCATGTCTCAATACTCGAGAGAAAAAGCTAATGACTTTCTTCAGCGGAAAAAAAAAAAAAAAAAAAAAAAGGCCTAATGACTTCATATATCATATCATTTCATAATTATGTCAAGAAAAGAAAATTAGAAAAATGTTCATCTAGTAACCTTATTTAAAAGGATGAAAGGTACTGACCCCATCCAGCCACGTAGCGAGTCCTAAGTATGTCATATGGCATTCAAAAAAAATTAATTTTTAAAAATTAAAAACAATTTTTAATTAATTTTTTTTGCTTTGCTTTAATTTTTTTTTTTTTTTTTTTTTTGTATATTACGAATAGGTCTCAAACTGGTCACGTGCAAATTGTAAAAAAATAATAATAAGTATTTTTTAAAAAATTAAAAAATAAAATTTTTCCTTAATTTTTTTATCTTTTCTTTTGTTTTACTTTGCTTTGTTTGTCAAGGGCGTCCATTTCAACTATTATTCTATAAAGGAAACTGAAAAGTCAGTTCTAAGCCCTCTTTTCTTTTTTTTTTTTTTTTTTTTTTTTGGTGGAAGTCAGCTCTAAGCTTAAAACTTTGAGCTAGCTATCTCTAAAAAAGAAAAAGAAAAGAAACCTTGTACTCTCTTTAAAAAAAAAAAACAAAAAAAAAAAAAAAAACACCTTGTAAAATTAGTCATGTCTAATACTTGAGTAAATGCTAATAACCTTCATTGGCAAAAAAAATAAAAAGCTAATGATGTCATATATCATATCATAATTATGCGAAGCAAAAGAAAAAAGAAAAAAATATACATCTATTAATTTTATTTAAAAAAGATGAAAGATATTAAAATAGTATTTTTCATCCTTCTCCCTTCTCATTATGTGACGGGTCTTAAACCCGTCACATGATATTTTTAAATAAAAAAATTAATTTTAAAACTTTACAAAATATTACAATATTAATTTTTTAATTAAGTTTTTTTTTTCTCTGTTTCATGCGCACTTGTTGTACATTTCAACTAGTCTTCTGTAAACGGAAATGAAAAGCCAATTCTGAGCCCTTTTTTTGTTTTTGTTTTTGTTTTTTTTGTTTTTTGTTTTGTTTTGTTTTGTTTTTTTTTTTTTTTTTTGTGGAAGTTAGTTCTGATCTTTGGATTTTGAGCTAGCTATTCATATAAAAAGAGCCTTCTACTTTCTTAAAAAAAAAAAAAAAAAAAAAAACACCTTATAAAATTAATCTTATCTCAATACTCGAGAGAAAATGCCTATGACCTTCATTAGCAAATTAAAAAAAAAATGCTAATGATCTCATATATCATATCATATCATAATTATATCAAACAAAAGAAAAATAGAAAAATGTATATCTATTAATCTTATTTAAAAGGAGGAAAGACATTAAAATATGTCTTTCATCCTTCCCCACCTTCACACCACGTGGCAGGTCCTAAGCACACTGTGACATTTTTAAATAAAAAATTAATTTTAAAAAATTAAAAAAAATTAAAATTTTTAAAATTTTTTGTTTTGCTTTACTTTGTTTTATCTGTCTATTCTACGTGGGTCTTAAACTCATCATGTGGGAATTTTAAATAAAAATTATAATTTTTTAAAAAATAAAATCTTTAATTAATTTTTTTTATTTTTTGTTTTGTTTTACTTCGCTTTGTTTGCCTATTTCGCAAGCGTTTGTGCGTACATTTCAGCTACTCTTCTGTAAAGGAAAATGAAAAGTCAGTTCTGAGCCATTTTTTTCTTTTTTTGGTAGTTAGTTTTGATCTTTGAACTTTGAGCTAGTTATTTATAAACAAAGCACATTATACTCTCTTAAAAAAAAAAAAAAAAAAAAAAAACTTGTGAAATTAATCATGTTTCAACACTCGACAAAAGAAAATGCTATTGACCTTCATTAGTTAAAAAAAAAAAAATGCTAATGACCTCATGTATCATATCATTATTATGTCAAGCAAAAGAAAAATAGAAAAATATACATCTATTAACTTTATTTAAAAGAACATAAGACACTAAAATAATGCGTTTTATCCTTCCCCGTCCCGCTATACTGATGTGTCCTAAGCCCACCACATGGCATTTAAAAAAATATTTCTAAAAAATAAAATAAATAAATAAAATTATTTTTTATTAACTTTTTTTAAAATTTTTTCTTTTGCTTTACTTTATTTTATTTGTTTATTCTGCATGGGTCCTAAACTCCAATGTGATAATTTTAATTTTTTTAAAAAAATTTAAAAAATTAAATTTTTTTTTTTTTACTTTTCTTTGTATATTTCCCGCGCGTTTGAGCATGCATTTCAACTAATAATTTTTAAAGGAAAATGAAATTTCAATTCTTAGTAGCTTCTTTTTTTTTTTTTTTTGGAAGTTAGTGCATTGTAAAATTAATCATATCTTAATACTCGAGAGAAAATGCTAATGACCTTGATTAGCAAAAAAAAATGCTAATGACCTTATATATCATATCATAAGTATGTCAAGCAAAAGAAAAATGGAAAAATATACATATATTAACCTTATTTAAAAAGACGTTTAGTGCCTGTCATTAGGGGTGTCAATTCGTGTCTCGTGTTGTGTTCGTGTCGTGTTTGAGTCGTGTCGAATTTTTTCTACCCCAACCCGAACACGACCCGTGACACGAACACGACACGAAACTGTGACACGAACACGACACGAACTCGTAACGGGATGACACGAACACGACACGAACTTGACCCGCGACACGAAACTGACCCGCTACACGACCTTGACCCGAAATTGACCCGAAATTGACACGAAATTTGACACGAACTTGACCCGAAATTGACAAGAAACTGACCCGCGACACGAAACTGACCCGCTACACGACCTTGACCCAAAATTGACCCGAAATTGACACGAAATTTGACACGAACTTGACCCGAAATTGACACAAAACTGACCCGTGACACGAAACTGACCCGCTACACGACATTGACCCGAAATTGACCCGAAATTGACACGAAATTTGACACGAACTTGACCCGAAATTGACCCGAACTTGACACGAAAAGCGACACGAAATTGACACGAATTTTTGCGGGTCTACACGAACACGACACGAATTTTTTCGTGTCAAATTTTCCCAACCCGGACACGACCCGCCCCTAATTTTTCTCAACCCGAACCCGTCAAATTCGTGTCGTGTTCGTGTCGTATCGTCTTGTAGCGACCCGTATTGCCACCCCTACCTGTCATTCTTCCCCCCGCCCTCCTCATCTCGCCATGTGGCGGGTCCTAAGCTTGCCATGTGGTATTTTTAAATAAAAAATTAATTTTTAAAAATTAAAAAATTAAAAATATTAATTATATATATATTGTTTTTCTTTGCTTTGTTTGTTTATTACATATGGGTCTTGAACTCGTTACGTGGTAATTTTAAATAAAAAAATAATTAAAAAGTTTTAATTAATTTTTTTAATTTTTTTTGTTTTGTTTTGTTTTGTTTTGTTTTGTTTTGTTTGTCTATTTCGCACGCGTTTGCGCATGCATTTCAACTAGTCTTCTGTAAAAGAAAATGAAAAGTCAGTTCTGAGCCTTTCGTCCTTTCCCCCATCCCACCATGTCGCGTGTCTTAAGCCCGCCATGTGGCATTTAAAAGAATAATTTTAAAAAAATTAAAGAAAATTAAAACTTAATTTTTTATTAACTTTTTTAAATTATTTTTTGTTTTGTTTTTCTATTCTTAAGTCCTAAACTCCCATGTGACAATTTTAAATTAAAAATAATTTTCAAAAAAATTTTAATTTTTTAATTATTTTTTTATTTTTTATTTTGTTTTACTTTCTTTGTTTTTGTATTTCGCATGCACTTGCCCGTGCATTTAAACTAATCTTATGTGAAGGAAAATAAAAAGTCAGTTCTTAGCCTCCTTTTTTTTTTTGTAAGTCTATTATGAGCTTTTGGGATTTGAACTAGCTTTCCATAAAAAAGAACCTTGTACTCTATTTAAAAAAAGCACTTTGTAAAATTAATCCTATCTCAATACTTGATAGAAAATAATAATGACCTATCATTAGAAGAAAAAAATGCTAATGACCTCATATATCATTTCATAATTATGTCAAGTAAAAAAAAAAAAAAAGAAAAATATACATTTATTAACCTTATTTAAAAGGACGGAAGGCACTAAAATAATGCATTTCGTCTTTCTCCCCATCCCGTCACATATTGGGTCTTAAGCCCACTAAATGACATTTTTAAATAAAAAATTAATTTTTTAAAATTAAAAAAATTTAAATGTTAATTTGTTTTTTCTGTTTTGCTTTATTTTATTTTTTTTGTCTATTCCGTATGAGTCCTAAACTCACCACGTCGTAATTTCAATTAAAAAATAATTTTTGAAAAAAAATATAGAAAAACATATTTTTAATAAATTTATTTATTTTATTTATTTTATTTTGTTTTGTTTGTCTATTTTAACTAGTCTTTTGTAAAGGAAAATGAAAAGTTAGTTTTGAATTTTTTTTTTTTTGGTGGAAGTCAGTTCCAAGCTTTAGACTTTAAGCACCTTGTAAAATTAATCCTGTCTCGAGACTCGACGAAAGAAAATGCAAATGACCTTCACTAGCCAAAAAAAAAAAATGCTAATGAGCTCATATATCATATCATAATTATGTCAAGTAAAAGAAAAATAGAAAATGTACAAAGGCCACCACTTATTGGTCATTCTATTATATTTTTTTAATAATCTTTTAATTTTATTTTATTATATATTTAGATTATTATAATTTTTCTTATGATGTTTTGGGCTCCTTTGGGGTTATGTTTGGAGATGGTATTTTGAAAGTTAAAGATAGTTTAAGTTTTGAAAATGTGTATTTGATTAAAATGAATTATTTGAAAAGAAAAGTGTAAAAACTTAAAACATGTTCTAAAAAAAAAAAATAGTAACATGGATATTATTTCGTTACTCTTGAAATTCTTTACAATTTGATAAAAAAAAAAATCATCTTATTTCTACTTAAAATGATAGAGTTATGGATTTTTAAATTTTGAGTTTTTTTTAAATGTATGGAAAAGTAAATAGTAAAAATTAGAGGAAAATGACAAAAAAAAATTGTTTGGAAACATAATTTCCAAATGTACCTCAAACATCCCCTTAGATTCATGTGCAAGTATGTGATCTCTTATGTTTTCAATCTAATGGCAGTTAACAGAAATGACTGAAGAAAATTTTTTTTTTTTAATTTTTTAGTTTGAGGTCATTTCTGCCAATATATATATATATATATATATATATATATATATCATGGACTAAAACGTCTAGAATTTGATAGTTTGAGAACCAATTGAGCAATGGGATCCGTTTGGATTGTGCACCTATTTTTGAAAAAAAAATTTTATTTTAAAATGAAAGTCTTTCATTTTGATAATAAGATGGCGTTTGGATGTGTAAAAAATTTTCTTTTTGAAAATAAAAAATTGTTTGGAATGAGAAGAAAATGATGTTAAGAATAGTGTATTGTAAGAAGATTTGAAAAATATTCCTTTTCTTTTTTTAAAATTGTATTATATAAAATAAATTTGAAAATATGATAATTTTTCTTTTTCAAAATGAGATAATGATGAAAAAAATTTACACAAACACTTTTCTGTAAAATTTTTCCAATTTCAAAAATTGGAAATGTGATCCTAGAAACGAAAGTATCGCAAACAACAAGTAGCGTGAAAAATGATAGCACATTCAGTCAAAGTGGTATCCAAGCTTCACAAACTAAGCCGCATTCAAATTATAAGTTTGAAAAGAAAATTTAAATAGTAAAATCAAATTTTAGTAAGAAAAAACCCAGTAAGAAACAATTCAAATAGAAGCGAATATGGAAAAATGCCACTCACCTAAAATGACAGAAAATCATAAAACGGCATTTATGATTGAAAAACGACAACATGCCCTTGAAATACAACATGTACCAACCAGCGCTCACTTACTTGAAACGATAGCAAACTAAAAACGACAATTATATTTTCAAAACAACAACATGCCCTTCGAATAACAACATCCCTTACAAAAAAACGATAACATTTAAAAAACCCAATTCTACGGAAAATTGAGATGCATTTATCCTATAAAAACGACAACATATCTTAAAAACAACATCTCACAAAATGACGACAAGGTTATAGATGAGAGACTTTAGGTTAAAATGAAAACAAAATATGAAAAAAAAATTTCCAATGAAGTACCGAAAAAATATATCAAAGCCAAATTTTAACTTTTGAATGAAAAAAAAATTCCAATGAAGCATTACATATCTATCATGATAAATTTGTCGGTGTGTGTGGGGACATTTTCGAAAAGTGTTTTTCATTTTTTAATAATTTTTCTTTGATTTTACTATTTATTATTCTAAATATTTTTAAAAAACTTAAATTTTAAAAATTTAAAATCTTATTATTTTAAATCGAAAAATCATACTAAAAACGAAGTAAAATATATATTGTTAATTTTTTTTCTAAAAATATTTTAAATTTTTACACTTTTTTATTATAAACAATTAATTTTTATCAAATTTATATTTTCAAAACTCAAACCATCTCTAACCTCAAAAACACTATCTTCAAAAATTACACCAACCGAACCCTAAACTTCATGACAAGTTTGTCAATAAATATATATTTATTACTATTTATGATCCGATTGAGGTATCTTTGGAAACATTTTTCTAAATTTTTTTTGTTTTTTCCTTTAATTTTACTATTTACTTTTGAGATATTAAAAAAAATTTAAAATTTAAAAATTCATAAATTTATTATTTAAAATTAAAATGAGTTGATTTAAAAAAAATTATATAAAATTTCAAAAAAAACAAAAAAAAATTAAAAAAATAATAATAATAATTTGACCAGAAACACTAAGGTGGTGTTGATTTGGCAAAAAACATTATTACTAACATTTTAAAAAGGCTTCAAATGGGCATGTTCCTTTAAGTTCAACAAAATTTAAGCCTACAGTATTAAGGTCTGAAATCAGCACATGAAACTAATTCCAAATGACAAAAAACTCCACAAAAGCAGTTAAAGTTTCTTCCAAAAACTAGTCTCTTTAAGTTTTCATCACAAAAGCTCAAGAGCTGACTCAACCATTTTGACCAAATATGGACACTTTCATCACAACTTGATTCCTATTAATCAGCTCGAAGATGCAGACGTTTCCTTGACGCAGAGAGTTCTCCCTCGCAAACGAATTCCATCCACGGGATAACACATAATTTGACGGATAACGCAACAACTTCACCGGCCAAGATCTCTTGCCCACCTGAAGTATCACACTTTGTGCCTTTCCCTTAAAATAACTCCTCGAAAAAGCGGTCGGTAGACTCTGCAGAAAAAAGAAAATTACGTTTTTATTTTATTTCATTTTTTATTTTGTTACTACTAAATTTCTTGTGTTTCTTCGTGTGTTTGGTGATTTTAGCTGTGAAACTTTGTCTCATAGTTTTTGCATCTTATCACAAGGGACCGACGACACCTATGTTTATACCTGATTTGTGTGAGCAATATTATAATACGTACCAGGCAACGTTTCTCCAAGTTACGACGTTGCAAAGTCACTTGAAAATATGGATTTGTCGAAAAGAATTGGCTGGCTGCTTTAGAAGCTCCGCTAACACTGGAAATTGAAGGTCTCTGAATGACATGGCCACCGCCGGCACCGTTATCTTCAGATCTTAGCTTCCGGAAATTTCCTGCATTGAATTCAACAAAAAAATAACATGTGATCTGATTTTTCCACTGCCATATTTTGCAGGTTCAACTGTAATTTCCTCTTGCTCTTCGGAGTCATTTGTTAGAAATATACTTACTTTGGGGCAGGGGAACATTTGCCTTAACAATGGAAACATCGAATGAAAGGTCATTTCCGTTTGTTAGCTCAAAAGTGCAGATATCGCCTTCTTCCAAATTATTATCTCGCACAAATGCCGTCCATCCTCGACATAACTCATATGCCGGTGAATGATTCGATCTGCTTCTTACCTTGTACAGGACAGACCACGACCTACCATCTGAGACCTTAAGGATAGCATCGCCTTCAATCTTATTAATGTTTGCCTTTGCAAACTTGTACGGAATGTTCTGTCCAAATACAAGAATAGAGTTATTACTTGGTGTGAAGCAGCAAGAGATAAGAACATTAAAAAAAAAATTCTATCAAGTAATCATGGGAGTAAATAGAACTTGATCATCTGGTAGAGTTAAAACCGAAAACACACCAAAGATCCCTTTCCAGTTGCACATGTGGCTCCTAAAGAAACCGTGAAGAATGGATTTTCAGATCGAAAACTACTAGCTACTTCTAGAGCTCTAGCTTTCTTATTGACAGTCAATGGTTCGAGGCATTTCCCGGGGCAGACATTTCAGTTTTCTTGTTCACGGTGTTAACAGCGACCGCTTTACGTGAAATGCTTCCTCTTGGCGTGACTTGCCTGACTTTAAATGTTGCAGCCTTGTGCGCTAGAGATACATAGAAAACCAGAGGATAATGTTTATGAGTAGGCTTGTTTTTAAGCTCTAATAAAGACAATAAAGAAAAAGTTGCAAAAACTTTTCAAGGCTCGTTGAATTCTAAAGTTTTATAAATTGTCATCAAGTTGAAAATTAATTTGTATAAACCTTTAGGCCTTGGATGAGAGTGGTTGCTTTGAGTTTTCTCGACGGGATTGGTCCTCGTTCGCTTGTCGGGCCGAGGACATGGCAACGGAGATTTCTCCCTCGGTTTAGGACAGGGTGAGAACCTTTCCGAAATTTCAACAGAATCGTCATCTTCTTCGGTTCTTTCTTTACAAACTCATGGGTTGTCCGTCAATGTCATGTTTCTCAACACCGTTCGGTTTAGGGAGATAATCTATCTCGACGTGCTTTTGTCGAATATTAGAACATGGAACCGAGAATTCCCCTCGTATCGAAAAACTAACAAGTATCCATGTCCTAAGGAGTAGTGATTCGAAAAATCCGCCCAACGTCCCTCGCCTAGCCACAACTTGCCATCACATTTTGTCAATCCTACGTCCCATCTTAAGCCACAAGGAAGCTTGAGGCGTATTGAATCCGACAAAGTATCTCCATACATCCTCACAAATTTGTTAGGAATTTGCTGCATAATGCAATTACAAATTCAAAGGGTAAACAAACTCATAACAAATATGAAATGAGGATTATATATATATATATATATATATATATTAATGAAAAATGCATATAGACAGTCACCGTGTTAGCTTGGCAGGACAAAATAGACCTCCAAAAAGATTGGACCAAATACATTTATTTATATACAAATATATATATATATATATATATTATAAATATACTGGGAGTTCTCTATGTTTTCCATATCTCTTCTTTAGGAGAGTAGAGACTACAGATCATACAAATATTTCTTAGACAGCTTGGTGGAAACAAAAAAGAGTTCGGAAGTAAAAGCAACAATAACAATACGGTTAAACCATCTGTGAAGTGTGTGTGTGTGTTTGTATATATACTGGGAGTTCTCTATGTTTTCCATATCTCTTCTTTAGGAGAGTAGAGACTACAGATCATACAAATATTTCTTAGACAGCTTGGTGGAAACAAAAAAGAGTTCGGAAGTAAAAGCAACAATAACAATACGGTTAAACCATCTGTGAAGTGTGTGTGTGTGTTTGTATATATATATATATATATATATATTTGTATATCTAGAAAATACTTACAAGCTTGTTGGTCCGGAGAGTTTCTTCAAGGATAATCTTGAAGAAATGAGGAAGGGTAGAAGAAAACTTCTTCATTTGTGCATCATCTTCTCGACGACGACGAGACATGTTGGGGACAGCTGAACTTCAAAAACTCAAGATAAAATTTGGACGAAGCTTATTATGAACTATTATATTATGTATTAGTGTGTGTGTGAATATATTTATTGTTTTTCTAGGAAATGGGAATCCGCCAAAATCGATCCCACTTTTCAGAGCTCTCGAGAATAGAAGCAAATAATGACAGGCTGATTCATGATGTAAAAGGCTCTTTTACCCTCAGCCGCCATTTTTCTTCTAGCATCTTTCTAGCAACCCAAAAAAAAAAAAATTTGTTTTTCTAGGAAATGGGAATCCGCCAAAATCGATCCCACTTTTCAGAGCTCTCGAGAATAGAAGCAAATCGTCATCTTCTTCTGTTTTCGTTCGCTTGTCGGGCCAAGGACATGGCAACGGAGATTTCTCCCTCGGTTTAGGACAGGGTGAGAACCTTTCCGAAATTTCAACAGAATCGTCATCTTCTTCGGTTTCTTTCTTTACAAACTCATGGGATTGTCCGTCAATTGTCATGTTTCTCAACACCGTTCGGTTTAGGGAGATAATCTATCTCGACAGTGCTTTTGTCGAATATTAGAACATGGAACCGAGAATTCCCCTCGTATCGAAAAACTAACAAGTATCCATGTCCTAAGGAGTAGTGATTCGAAAAATCCGCCCAACGTCCCTCGCCTAGCCACAACTTGCCATCACATTTTGTCAATCCTACGTCCCATCTTAAGCCACAAGGAAGCTTAAGGCGTATTGAATCCGACAAAGTATCTCCATACATTCTCACAAATTTGTTAGGAATTTTCTGCATAATGCAATTACAAATTCAAAGGGTAAACAAACTCATAACAAATTTGAAATGAGGATTATATATATATATATGGAAAATTCATGTAGACAGTCACCACGTTAGCTTGGCAGGACAAAATAGACCTCTAAAAAGATTGGACCAAATACATTTATTTATATACAAATATATATATACATATATTATAAATATACTGGTCTCTGTTTTCCAAATCTCGTCTTTAGGAGAGTAGAGACTACAGATCATACAAATATTTCTTAGACAGCTTGGTTAAAACAAAAAAGAGTTCGGAGGAAAAAGCAACAATAACAATATGGTGAACCATCTGTGAAGTGTGTGTGTGTGTGTTTGTGTGTGTGTATATATATATATATATATATTTGTATATATAGAAAATACTTACAAGCTTGTTGGTCCGAAGAGTTTCTTCAAGGATAATCTTGAAAAAATGAGGAAGTGTAGAAGAAAACTTCTTCATTTGTGCATCATCTTCTCGACGACGAGGAGACATGTTGGGACAGCTGAACTGCAAAAACTCAAGATAAAATTTGGACGAAGCTTATTATGAACTATTATATTATGTATTACTGTATGTGTGTATATATTATTTTTCTCATAATTTATTATTTTTAATATTACTTCTCCTTATTTCAAATAATTTTTTATTTTAAAAATTTTTTTACACATTCATATATTATATTATTCTGAAAAGATTTTTTCCATTTAAACGAAAAAAAAAAATTCTTTTCAAAAATAAACATGTAGGTCAAGTAGTAAACAGGATTTTACTCTAAAAATGAATTAGTGTAAATAATATTTTAAACACAGACAAAAAATAATTATCTAGGGGTGTTTGATAGATAAGTTGAGTTTGAGTTGAATTGAGATTTTTAATTTGAATAGTAATTTTTATTAATTTTTTCAGAAAAAACAAAAAATTTTTCAAAAAAAATAAAAATATGATAAAAAAATACAATTTAATTTAAGTTGAGTTATTACCTCAAACACGTCCTTAAAATCAAAGATCCCTGGCACTATCCGAGGCCCCGGGCCCTTTTGATCGCAATGGGGGCTGCACCTAGGTTGTAGCCATGCAATGATTACGCTTTATAAATTTGAATTTTTCTAGGAAATGGGAATCCGCCAAAATCGATCCCACTTTTCAGGGCTCGGGGCTCGAGAATAGAAACAAATAATGACAAATCTGATTCATGATGTAAAAGGCTCTTTTAACCTCAGCCGCCATTTTTCCTCTAGCATCTTTCTAGGAACCTAAAAAAAAAAAAAAAGTTGTATACCATTTTTACTTTAATTAATAATAAATAGGTCCTGTTACAACTTTTGACTCCTTTCTCCTCTCTAGTCTAGTTTGGTTTCTTTGGACTTTTGTTCGCTTTCTTGAGCTTTTGAAGAAAAAAAGGTCATTTTGGCACCATCTCTAAAAAAAAATTAAAACGATATTGATAGACAACTACAATATTTTTTGGGTAAATAGATAGACAACAACAATATGGTACTTGAAAAAATAGTAATAAAATGATAATAAAAGTAGACTTGGAACTGACAACAAATTGTGTAAAATCCACACCAAAAAAGAAAAACGACAACAAAACTGAAAATGAAATAATAAAAATAAATTGAACGAAATTGAAAATGTTAATACACACCAAAAAAGGAAAAGAAGATAAATATAATCCAACAAGAAAAAAATAAGGAACAAACCAAAAGCTCTATAATGTAATGCAATAATAAAAGGATATGTGAAAAAAAAAAAAAAAAAAGGTCTGAAATTACTGAAAGAAACAGTAACAGAAAAAAAAAAAAAAAAGTGGCCTTACAAGCTTCTTCTTCGGAGGAGCTTCTTCTTCGGAGGAGCTTCTCTAAAGCTCTTGAAAAACTCAGCGGCTGTTTGGGGCAAGAGTTTAAACTGCCCCTTGGTAGTTCAAGCTGAACTAGTGTCGTTTGGCGAGGCTGTCCATCTTGGACTATCATTTGAACCGTTAAGCTTGGTTCACTGTTGGAGTCGACACCCACGTGGTTGTTAAGCTTGGTTCACTGTTGGAGTCGACACACACGTGGTTTGATTCTCCCCCTCGTTCGCTGTGCTCGGCAGAGAAGAAGTTCGCCCCTCACAGGCGATGCAGGGCAAGAAAGCTGGTTAGTCTGAGCACACGCCACAGCTTCGTCTTCAAGGTTTTGCTCTCCTATTCTCACTAACCATTTCCTTTCCTCAGCCCATCCGGTTAACAAATCCGCCCCCTACCCATCTTCGCCGCGTCACCCACAACAGCCGGTAACTACCCCGTCCGGTGAGTCAGTTGACGGTGCCCGTTCGTCGATCGGCAACCAACCCAATTGTGAGTAAAAATATTTGGCTTTCTCTCTCTAGTTTCTCTCTCTAGTTCATCTTCCCTCCTGTGCACAATCGATTCTAAATCTTGTAAGAGAAGAAAAAACAGTAGAAAATTTTGATCTGTTTTCATCATCATTGAATGATTTTTGTCATAAATATATATACACACACATATATACCTGTGGTGTGGATAATTCACCAAAAGTTCCCAAAGAAACAACTGAACAAATGTTCTTGCCCAGAAAGCTAAAGGAAGCAAGATGCATTTGAAAAAAAAAACAAAAAAAACAAAAAAACCAAAAACAAAAACAAAAAAACAGAACTGAAATTACCAAAAATGAGAATGGGTTTTTATTATGCGTAAGAAAAGAATTGAGAAGATGAGCAAAAAAATTCAAAAAACAAACAAAAAAAAAATGGAACATCCGTACAAGAGAGGTGAATTGTGATTTGGGGAGGGAGGAATGTGAGAAAGAGGAGAGAGAGAGATGGAGACAGAGATCTGCAATGGCAAAGAGAGAGAAAGGGTTTTTCATATAATAAGCCACCATTTTTGTTTTTTAAACTATTACAAACAGACAAAGCTTGTGTTATAGAAACGTTCGGGGTTTAGATGGTTGGTGGGGAGTCTTGAGCCACGTGTCAAGAGGTTTGGTTTTGCAAACAGACAAAGCTTGGTTTTGGGTTTGCAACCTAGTATTTTTACTAGGCAAATGTTGTTCGAATTATTAGGAAATGCACGCCTTGTTCTCCTCTACACAATAAGACTCTGGTATTCCGTGTCCCTCTCTCTCTCTATGAAGTCTGTGGTGAGGAAGAGAAGGCTGTGGCATTCTCTCTTTCTTGGCAACTGTTAGTAACAAAGCATTCTCTCCATATTTTATTTATCTGGGTGTTTTTTTATTTACAATTTGCCCTTCTTTATGCTATCTTGTTATGTATATTTTAATTCCTGTTATTTACTCCAACTGTCGGGTTTGCTATCGTAGTTTGCACATGCGGTGTAGATTGAGGTCCGCGAAGCAGTTTCGGACAAAAGGTTTGATTACCCACTATTTTCGCATTCGGAAAGCATTTGTGCGACCCATTGCTTCCTGTCCTGATCCGCCGGCCTCCACCGTTTACTCTTCCTCTGCGTCGAACTCGAATACCTTGGTAGGCTTTCTTAAATGCTTCGAAAAATGATTCATTGTTTACACGCACGCTGGTGTTATGGGAATTCGGTAATTTTTATGTAATTTGTGCTAAATTAGTTCCCATGCTTATACGAGGCGATGTTTCCGTGTTCTGTTGATTGTTATGTGTTTAAGTTTTTGTTGAAGTTAAGTTCGCAATTGTAGTTCCCATAACTCGTTTGCGTATCGTACACATTTAAATTATTGTACCTCACATTCATTCTTTGTATTCGCTATATTAAGGAAATGCCCCGTAAATCTTCAGGTGAGACGTTTGTTTGGAACGACGTCAAGGAAAAACGATTACTTGAGAAATTGGATGACTTCTTGTCATGCAATGCCGGTAGAGGTCCTGGCAAACAGATATATGACATGTGGGCCCAGGAGTTTAACGTTGAGTTCGGTGGCGTTCCCGCGTTGGGCCGTACTTTATCATAAAAAAAAGAGCGGATGAGAAAGGTTTATAAGGGTTGGAAGATCTTGCAAAAAACCACCGGGCTAGGATATGATCCAAAAACCGATAGAGTTGTTTGCTCGGATGAGGCGTGGCAGAGCTTCATCAAAGTAATTTTTACTTTCTAATATAAGACCTGCTTATTATATTTACCAAACATTTAGAATATTGTATAACAATGTTCATCATATTCTATTTGCAGTTTAATCCGGAATGCAATCATCTTCGCTACGAGGGCCTGCGCAATAAGGGATTGTATTACAACGTATTTGAAAAAACCCACGCCGCAGGCGCATCTGGGTATGGATCAGTTATGATGAGGGTTGAGAATGCTTCATCCGTTGACAACGGTTTCAACTTTGATGAGTTTAATGGAACAGATCCGGCCTTAGAGGAGGACCTGTCCCCCCGCACAGGTGGGCGGCAGTCTAACACTCGGCAAGTGCCCGACGTAGCCGGTCCATCACAATCACGTGGAAGTGCGGGTAAGAGGAAGCAAAGGGATGCGACCGACGAGATGACTTTCTCGGCCATGCAGGAGATCGTCCACTATTTCCGAGGGCGATCACATTCTGGCGGTGATAGTGAACAATCAGTCCAAAAGGATGGCATTCTACAGTGCATGAACATTATGAAGGGGATGGGAATCCCACCAGAAGATCAGACGATCATGTGGCACTACTTTGATTCTCATCAGCATCTTCAGGGTCCATTCTGCCAGCTTGACGATGACGTTAGAATGAACATTATTTACTCCGTTGTCAACCCGCAGCCGCCCCCAGCTAATTAAGTGAACATTATTTACTCCGTTATTGTATTTTCCTTCGTTTCACTTTCCGGCAACATCGACGCTATTAAATTAGTAAAAGTTATGCATTTAGTTGTGCGTTATTAAGTAATGTAATTTAACTATTTACACTAGCTGGTGATGATAAGGGAACTTACTTGAACATGGTTTATGAGTTTAATGTTTTTATGTATGTTATGTTATGTTGGCAAAGTCGAGATTATTGTTACTCTGTAGCGTATAGAACGATCTAATGCAACCTGTTTTGTGGACCATTGCTTTCTATTACAGGGCATATAGTGCAAATATAGTCGAGAACGGCAATATCAACATGAACGCGCATGGTTCCGGCCCCCACCATGACGATGACGACCATGAGTCTGAAAACGGTCAACGCGACATCGACGCGGTGCTTGCAATGGCAGTGGTTGCCGCGACTATCGGTCGGCGTAACAGGCGAAGAGATCCAACACCGATGCATAATTCTTGCCTAACTGGTAGAATGCGGGTTGAAGAGATATTAAATGGACATCCCGAAATATGTCAAGTAATGATAAGTATGAAAGCAGACACATTTAGAGCACTCAGTAACCTATTAAGTAGTCGGTCATTATTAGCGCCAACGTATAACATGACTGTAGACGAGCAGTTGTTTATATTTTTATCCATTTGTGCACAAGGCGCTACAAACCGACAAATTTCATATTTATTCCAACACTCAAAAGAAACAACATCGCGTTGGTTCTATACTGTATTATTGGTTATTTGTTCGCTGAAAGATGAATTTATCAGACCCCCCGACTACACATCGGTTCAACCATTGATTATGGAGCACGGGTACAAATATCGACCATGGTTTGATGTACGTTATCCATCCCGATTACTTCATATCATCGTGACACTCAACCCGTAGCCACTATGTAATGATGTTGTGATGGTATTAACATTATATTTTGCAGGGTTGTATTGGCGCTATAGACGGCACACACATCCCATGTGTGCCGATCCGGGAAAATGCGGATGCCTGGATTAATCGAAAAGGCTATCACTCGCAGAATATATTAGCGGCCTGTTCGTTCGATATGAGATTCACATATATGTTGGCCGGGTACGAGGGATCGTGCCATGATGCTAGAATGTTAGAAGAGGCAATTGCATTACATGGGTTTCCAATACCTCCTCCAGGTAAAAAATAACTTGGCAACTGATGTCCGTAACATTTTCATAATTCGCGTTTCGGGCCTGTAGCTATGACATGTCAGTCACATTCCCAAATTGTTATTTTGTAGGGAAATTTTACTTAGCAGATTCGGGCTACGCCAACAAGGATTGTTTCCTCAGCCCATATCGCCGAGAGACATATCATTTACCTGAATATCGAAGACGGCGGGGTGGGCTCGGTAACCATAGAGAGGTGTTTAACTACACACATTCATCGCTGCGGAACTGTATTGAGCGTACATTTGGTGTCTGGAAGGCAAGATTTAAAATACTAAAAGGCATCAACAGTTACCCGATGGACAAACAAGTAATGATCCCTGTGGCTTGTGCGGTTTTGCATAATTTCATACGGATGGTGCAGCTTGGGGACCCCGTACAGGAAGAGTACGCTGCAGATTGTATGCCTGTAAGCGGAATGTCGATGTGAATGCGGATTACGTGTTTGACGAAGGGATCAATGGTAATGGACCCAGTAGAGAACTGCAGCAACATGAATCGAGCAGGGATGCAATGATTTATGTGAGAGAAATGATGGCTGATGAAATGTGGGACAGATATCAATCAGCTCTGTGGTATAAAACCACGTGATAGGTGTTTTTACAAAATATTTTAATGAAGTAAGTTGATTGGTGTTATTAATTCCGGCTACCATTAATGTTGACATTTTGCGTAGACAGAATCTACAATAGAATATTAAATTGAGGTGAATTTGGGGTGAGTTGGAAACAAGCAGTTCGAATAGTTTTAATTTTTCAAGATTGTAGTTATCAAATTTGCTAACTTTTTGAAATAGGACACAAATTGAGGTGAAAAAATATCGTTCAGTTGGAGTAAAGATACGTTTCCTTTCTAAAAAATCAAAAAAATTGTTTAACTCAATTTCTTAACATCCAAACAGGGCCCTTGTTTTTTTAAAACTTTTCATCTCAAAATTGTTCACCAAACAATCAACTCAAACTAAACTTTTTATCTCAAACTTTTTACCAAACACACACATTTTAAACTAAACTTAACTTAACTCAAACTAAACTTAAAAATCTTAACTCAAACTTACACACCAAACAGGCCCTCAAAAACAGTAGTTGAAGACCAGTGCCCAGTAACACTCAATGTTTGAAATGACAACTTCTCTTCTGTTTTCCTTTCACAGAGATTTAAACTCAAACTGCTGGTCTCTATTTTACAGAAGAAGAACTTTTATTGATTTATTTAGAGTCTGTTTGGTGTACAAGTTTGAGTTAAGATTTTTAAGTTTAATTTAAGTTAAGATAAGTTGAGTTTAAATGTGAGGTATTTAGTAAAAAGTTTGAGTTGAATGTTTGGTGGAAAAGTTTAACTTGAGTTGAAATTTAAAAAAACAAGGGCCTTGTTTGACTGTTAAGAAAAATGAGGGGAATCAATTTTATGCATTTTTTTAAACATTCTATCGTATGTTTTAGTAAATAAAATTAGGATAAAATGACAGTATGCCAAAATAATAAGAATTAACTTGAAATTTTGATAATGCAAAAGATGTCGCATTACTATTTTATTATAATATTATACCCCAACAACAAGTACATTGTTTGTAATGTCAAAATCATCAAAATAAAGTTACGCAAAATTTCCGACTCTAGCAGCGAAGATAGAAGAGTTGGTTAAGTTCACGTTGTTCTATACCATGGATATGATTGGTATCGTTCCCATATCACATCCGCAATGCTTTCTCTCATCTGATTCATCGCTCCTGTACTCGATCCATGTTGGGCCGTTGCTGTGCTGGGCCTATTATCTTCTACCCCGTCATCCAACACGTAATCCGCGTTAACGTCGTCGTTCCCATGTACAGGCACGCAATCAGTTCCATACTCTTCTAGTAATGGATCCCCAATCTACACCATCCTTATGAAATTATATATAACCGCACACGCCACCGGAATCATGACTTGTTTCTCCATCGGATAGCTGTTGATGCCTTTAAGTACTTTAAACCTTGCCTTCCAGACACCAAAGCTTCGTTCAATGCAATTCCGAAGCGAAGAATGCGTGTAGTTAAATACCTCCCTGCGATTGCCTAGCCCGGTACGACGTCTTCGATATTCCAGTAAATGATACGTCTCTCGCCTAAATGGGCTCAGGAAACCATCCTTATTGGCGTAGCCGGAATCTGCTAAGTAAAATTTTCCTGCAAAATAGACATCACAATATGAGACGAAAACCAATAATTTTAACCACAAAACCATATATGTAAATAATACATTACTATAAAAATTGACGCTTACCAGGTGGGGGTACTGGGAAACTATAGAATGCTATTGCATCGTTCAACATTCTGGCATCATGGCATGATCCCTCATATCCGGCCAACATGTATGTGAATTTCATGTCAAAGGAACATGCTGCCAAAATATTCTGTGAGTGAAACCCTTTTCAATTAATCCAACCATCAGCATTCTCGCGCTTTGGGACACAGGGGACGTGTGTCCCATCAATAACACCAATACAACCCTGCACGATCCATTAGCTTATTCAATGTGCGGACCTTTATTACGAGTAAGAGGAAATTATTAATCGATAACAAACGATATTCAGAACAACGATAACGTACATTAAACCATAGCCGATATTTGCCCGCGTGCTCATTTATCAAATTTTGCACCACCGTGTCGTCAGGTGGTCGGATGAATTCGTCCTTCAATGCACAAATAACCTTCAACACTTGAAAGAACCAACATGATGTTGTTTCTTTAGAATGCTGGAATAAATACGAAACGTGGCAGTTTGTTGCGCCTTGTGCACAAATTGCCAGAAAAATAAATAATTGCTCGTTAACATTCATGTTATACGTCGGCTTCAACAATTCCCGGCTACCTAATAGGTTACTTAGTACTCTGAAAGTCGATGATTTAATACTGATCATTCCTTGAATTACGTCATCATGGCCATTTAATATCTCCTCCACACGCATGCTGCTAGTTAGGATTGAATTATGCATTGATTGTGGAACTCGTCGCCTATGACGCCGACTATTTGCCACTACTACCACTGCCAGTGCAAGAATGTCGTCGTCGCTACGTTGTTCGCTAGCTGAGGCTTGGACGTCCTCTTCATGTTCAGGTGCGGAACCGAACCTGTTCATTTCAGTACTTTGTCGTCATTGGACACTGCACTATTTTACCTGTTGTAGATCAAATTTGAAAATATACATTTAAATTAGTCACAATGGGACACATTTAACCCTCGAATTGTTCAACAATGTTCTCGGCATTTATTTATTATTGTTTAAATAAATAAATAAATTGGATTACCAAGATATTTTACATTTAGCAATTTATTAAATGGAAATAAGCGAACTTGAAAAATAGATTGAGCATATTGGAAATTAATCACGCTGTGAGACTAAATGCACGAGTCAAACAACAGTAGCCAAATTTTTATAAATTCAAGACGTAAATACGGCACAAATACACAAATAAAAAAACATTAACTATCAATGTTTTGTCGTACTAAAACGAAAACAAGAAAAAAACGAATCTATAACGTAAAAATCAACTTGGCGGTGGCATCTGGGAGGCCACAACAGAGTCAATAATGCCCCTTCGGTCGTCGTCATCAAGCAGACAGAATGGTCGCTGAAGCCGCTGATGAGCATCGAAGTAGTGCCACATTATCGTTCTCTGATATTGTGGAATACCTATCTCCTTCATGATAATCATGCAGTCCAAAATGTGATCTTTCTGGCTGTTTTGGTCACTACTAGTCGAGGATTGCGAGCGCCCGCGGAAATGGTTAACAATTTCCTGCATGGCCGAGAAAGTCATCTCATCTATCGCATCTCGTTGCTTCCGCTTCCCAGTACTTCCACATGACCGTGATGGAACGCATTCCGCATTCACACCTCGCGTGTTAGCCTGCCTGCGCGGACCTATGCTCGTATTAATTTCCTGCTCTAAGACCGCATGTGTTCCGGACTAGTCCATGGAGAAATCAAATTCGTACGATGGCGTACTTCCATCTCCCATTGTAACAGATCCGAACCCCGAGGCACCTGCTGCATGGTTTTTTTCAAAAATATTGTAATACAATTCCTTATTACGAAACCCCTCGTAGCGGAGATGGGTACACTCCTTGTTATCCTGAAAAAATGGCAAAACGATTAACATTTTAAATTTCCGGCCGCGTTGGTCGTCAAGCACAATATTATAAACTTTAACATTATAAAGTTGTATTACTTTGATGAAGCTGTACCACGTTTCATCCGAGCAAACAACTGTATCTGTGTTCGGATCATAACCAAGGCTGGTGTGGGTTTTCAACACCTTCCAACCCCTATATATTTTCCTCATGCGTTCTTTTTTGGTATACAAGGTGGATCCGAAAGCTGGAACCCCGCCGAAACGAGTGTTAAACTCATTGGCCCATAGCTCTAGAATGCTACTTGTTGGCTGCTTCCCGCCAGTTGAGGCCAAGTAGTCATCAAGTTTCTCCAGGAATAATTTCTCCTTGATGGGATCCCAGACGTATGTCTCACTGGATGCCTTGCGAGGCATTTCCTTAAGAAATGGAAAAGGAAGAGGAAAATATGAATGCTACTAAGATGGTGACCGATTGGGAGATAATGTTGGCTCAGTATGTTGTTATCGACATATTGCATCTGAAGCATGTCAATGAAATGATACAATGGCAGCTACCATGGTATGATTACCGGTAACTACTGATATATATCGGGTTCATGACATACCAGTTAAATGGAATCACTGTCATGATAAGGAGAATGACACATCACAGCCAAACGTAAGAGAAGGATTTTAAGAGATACGAACAAACGCGGTGAAAAAGCAGAAAACCCCTGAAATGACAGAACAAAGACGAGAGAAATCGACATGTGACAACAACAATTCCGAAATACCACTTTTTGAAAGCTGAAGACAAAAATTAAACCACAAATGATAACATGCCAGTTCAAACAACAACAATTAAACCACAAATGATAACATGCCAGTTCAAACAACAACAATTAAACCACAAACGACAACAAGTTTGCCCGCGTGCTCCTACAAGCCAGTTCAAACGACACCATGACTGTTCAAACAACAACTCCGAAACCGAAACGATAACATGTTTAGTCAAACGACAACAAGCCAGTACAAACGACAACATGCCAGTTCAAACAACAACAATGAAGTCCTTCAACGTATTCATGTTGAATCGGACTCCGAAATACCAGTTCAAACGCAAGTCCTGTTTTACGAATCTGGGAAAGCAGATTACTGTGGAAATAGTCCACCAGAACATCTCAAATCAACACTTCAGCTAGAGTAAAAGTTTTTTTTTAGTCGAATCCGGATTCAGCATACAACATCAACATAAATGGGAGTGGAAACGTTGGGATCGAAACCAATCAACAAAAAATCCGAAGCCGAGCTACACCCGGCCTTCCAAACAGTAGAAGCAATGGATAATGAACAGATTAACTGTAAAATGTTAAGAAAATGTACTTGGGTTACGGAGTTTGAGCCGGAAGAGGAGTAAACGGTCGATGAAGGCGGATCTGGGCAGGAAGCAATCGTCGTTGGGCTGATTTCATTGATCGGAAATAGTGGGTAATACGAAACCGTCGTCGAGATTGCTTCCTCGACCTTAGTCGGCACCGCATTGGCCAACGGTGGTACCCAAGCCACGAGTCCGATGGACAGACACGGCGGGTGCCCAAGACCGATGACCAGAATCGACTTTGTGCAGATGGGGAAGAAACCCTAGTTCCTAAAATTGGAAATTAGGGATTTCTGAAGCATGTCAATGAAACGATACAATGGCAGCTACCATGGTATGATTACCGGTAACTACTGATATATATCGGGTTCATGACATACCAGTCAAATGGAATCACTGTCATGATAAGGAGAATGACACATCACAGCCAAACGTAAGAGAAGGATTTTAAGAGATACGAACAAACGCGGTGAAAAAGCAGAAAACCCCTGAAATGACAGAACAAAGACGAGAGAAATCGACATGTGACAACAACAATTCCGAAATACCAGTTTTTGAAAGCGGAAGACAAAAATTAAACCACAAACGATAACATGCCAATTCAAACAACAACAATTAAACCACAAACGACAACAAGTTTGCCCACGTGCTCCTACAAGCCAGTTCAAACGACACCATGACTGTTCAAACAACAACTCCGAAACCGAAACGATAACATGTTTAGTCAAACGACAACAAGCCAGTACAAACGACAACATGCCAGTTCAAACAACAACAATGAAGTCCTTCAACGTATTCATGTTGAATCGGGCTCCGAAATACCAGTTCAAACGCAAGTCCTGTTTTACGAATCTGGGAAAGCAGATTACTATGGAAATAGTCCACCAGAACATCTCAAATCAACACTTCAGCTAGAGTAAAAGTTTTTTTTTAGTCGAATCCGGATTCAGCATACAACATCAACATAAATGGGAGTGGAAACGTTGGGATCGAAACCAATCAACAAAAAATCCGAAGCCGAGCTACACCCGGCCTTCCAAACAGTAGAAGCAATGGATAATGAACAGATTAACTGTAAAAGGTTAAGAAAATGTACTTGGGTTACGGAGTTTGAGCCGGAAGAGGAGTAAACGGTCGATGAAGGCGGATCAGGGCAGGAAGCAATCGGTCGTTGGGCTGATTTCGTTGATCGGAAATAGTGGGTAATACGAAACCGTCGTCGAGATTGCTTCCTCGACCTTAGTCGGCACCGCATTGGCCAACGGTGGTACCCAAGCCACGAGTCCGATGGACAGACACGGCGGGTGCCCAAGACCGATGACCAGAATCGACTTTGTGCAGATGGGGAAGAAACCCTAGTTCCTAAAATTGGAAATTAGGGATTTTGAAATCGTGATAAATTTCAGGCGAATCCAACAGCCAAACCTCCAAATCAAACCCAAGGGAGGAGAAGGGGACGATATTAGGGGTGAAGGGTAGAGCGAACAAGTCGTGGAATATGGAGGTCAATCAATAGCAGCCTACAGTGAATGGAATATATTCGATTGCAACATCCATAGAAGCAAGGCCTGGCTTCGACAGAGGAGAAAAGACCGAACGCACATGGGAAAGAGAAAGGACAGACGGAGGAGCAGCAGCGAAGAACAACCATGGCCGACGTGGGGAGAGAGACGAGGAGGTTTGGGGAAGAGGGATGCAGAGAAAGCTATACATGCACAGGTTGCACAGTAAACATGACTCCAATTACTGTGCAATGGTTCAGTGGACGGTTTGAGTTGGACTCAAACCCCAAACGACAACAACTTGGAATAAACTCGAAAATTACAGTTCAAACGGTTGCACCAAACACGCTGTTATTTTTTTTTTTGTCTTCTTGGAAAAGATGTGAACTTCGTAGATAAATGGCTGTTGAGGTTTGTTTTACACGTTTAACCGTCCAAAATGAGAATACCTATTTCAGCAAAGAAGCACATTCATGAGCCTGTTATCGAGTACCAAAAAAATGGCCAAAAAATGGGAGTAAATTGGACAGAAGGCAATAAATAAAGGACGATTTTCTGACGAGTTCCGCCAAATCAACACGGTACCAAGATGTCGAAGACTGCTCCCCCTCGTTTTCTCCGGTTGGTCCCTACAACTTACTAGCTGGTTATCACTTTTGCGGTGTCTAAGGAGTATTTAGCAATTATAAAACAATAATAAAGAAAGTATTTAGCAGTGGTACCCTCAAACTCGTCACTTTTTGACAATTTACTCCCCAACTTGTAATTTTGACAATTTTACTCTTCTATTTTCTAAATTGTTGTAAAGTATCTCATTTGACTTAACTTCATATTAAGTTTGCGTTTGGCGTAGAGATTTGGAATAAAATTTCTAGATTGAAGTTTATTGACTTTTAAAAAACTAGTTATAATTTTTATTTATTTTTTAGGAAAAAAAAAAGTGACAAAAACTGAGATAAAAACTTTAGTTTTAAACATTAGAACCAAACACACCATAAATTACTCATGGAAAGTCTACATTGTGTATCTTATGTGTAAAGATGGGACCATCCATTTCCAAAAAAAAAAAAAAATCTTAATCTAATACAGATCTTTAAATTTCAAATATTTAATTTTGTTTTAAATAATAATAATAATAATAATAATAATAATAATAATAATAATAATAATAACTTAAAGCTAACAAAACAAGACATATTGATTTTAAAAGTTCAAAATATAAATTATCAAAACAAAAAATTTGGAGAGTAAGTTGTCAAAAAAAAAAAAAGAGATAAATTTAAAGGATAATAGGGCTACATACCTCTGAAGAAGTTTTAATTTATATATATATATATATAATAATCTTTTAATTTTAAGTTAGGGTGATGACGTTGAATTTACTTTTTGATTAAGTCACGTATGAAATTATTACTAGTTTATGCATGTAATCATTATAAACTACCAAGAATGTGTTTGGTAATTGGAGTTGAAAAATTTTTTATTTAAGTTAAATTGGAGTTGAATTGTGTGTTTGGCATATGTTTAACTGATTGGAGTTAAAAAGTGTACAAACTTGAAATGTATTTAAAAAAAATATTAATAAAAATTTTGTTCCGTTCGTTTTGAAATTTTATGTAATTTATTAAAAAAATCATCTCATTGAACTTGTATATACAAAGTTATAAATTTTTAGAATTTTATGAATCTTAAAATTATAATTGAAATCGGTAAATAATGAAAGTAGTTGACTTGTTAGAGGAAGATCATAAATTAATTGAGTCTTTTTTTTTTTTTTTTTTTGAGTTGCTCCACTAAACACAAGCTAATTTTTTTTGTTCTCACTATTTCGCCTTTCCAATAAGCCTTGACTTGGAGAAATAAAAAAATAAATAAAATTTTCCTTAGTTAAGGTAATTTTGAAAAAAAAGGTAATGATATTAATAGTTATAATTTTACCAAAAAAAAAAAAACTTTTTGGTGGAGATTTTAATCCACTATTATAAGATTATAGCCAAGACTATAACTTCGAGCAAATTATGTTGCTTTCTGAAATTTTAATTCGAAGATTGCAATAATTTATCGGATAATTCCTTAGTACTAACTTAAAAAAAAAAAAAAAGGTATGTTTACGAAGACTAGCTACCTTTTCAGCAACTAGCTAGTCAATTTCAAGAATACTCTTCTGATCTGTATCAAAACTGTTACAATTGAGTAAACTAATTTGTTTAAATATGGAAACTTTCAGCATAACCAATTTCCTCTTAATCAACTTGAAGATCGATACATCTTTTGGATGCAGAGAATTATCGCTCACAAATGCGGCCCGTCCATGAGAAATCCTATAGATTGACGGACTTATCAATAGTTTCATAGGCCAAGATCTCCCTAGGTTCACAGTCCATGTCATTTCCCCAAAATAAGTCCTTGCAAAAGCAACTGCTACTGGCTACAAAAATAATCAACAAGCCGAAGGAAAAATAAATAAATTAAAACTAGCCACGCCCAAAGCAAGGAATGTACCCTCTATGTATTTATATTATTAATATAATGATAAACATAACATGATATTTATTCAATATTAGGAGGTGTTTGGTGAATGAGTTGAGTTTGAGTTAAGTTGAGATTTTTAAGTTTGAATAGTAATTTTTGTTGACTTTTTCAGAAAAGATAAAAAACATGATGAAAAAAGTACAGTTTAGTTTAAAATAAGTGTATGAACCAAACAAACCCTTAGTTGTTGCAAAATATTGTTAACACATACCTTCCAACCTAGTGTTACAACATAAAGTAAATTTAGTCAGCTCAAACTGTTACTTTTTTTTTTTTTTTTTTTTTTTTGCATGCTCTTGCCGTGCATTTTAACTAGTCTTTTGTAAAGGAAAATAAAAAGTCGAGCCCTTTATTTATATATATTTTTTTTGTGGAAGTTAGTTATGAGTTTTTAACTTTAAGCTAGCTATCTATTAAAAAAGAGCCTTGTACTCTCCATAAAAAAAAAAAAAAAAAGCACCTTGTAAAATTAATCCCGTCTCAATACTCGAGTAAAAATGCTAATTACCTTCGTTGGGGAAAAAAAATTGCTAATGAACTCATATATCATATCATAATTATATTAAGCAAAAGAAAATTAGAAAAAATGTACATCCATTAACCTTATTTAAAAGGACAAAATAAACTAAAACAGGGCCTCTCGTCCTTCCGCCATCCCGCACATGGCATTTTTAAATAAGAAAATTAATTTTTAAAAATTAAAAAAATAACTTTTCTAGTAACTTTTTTTAATTTTTTGTTTTGCTTTGCTTTGTTTTATTTGTTTATTCTACGTAGATTCTAAACTCCCACGTGGCAACTTTAAATAGAAGAAGTAATTTTTTAAAAAATTTAAATTTTTTTTTTGTTTTACTTTACTTTATTTGTCTATTTCTTATGTACTTGCTCGTGCATTTTAACAAATCTTCTATAAAGGACAATGAAGAGTTAGTTCTCAACTTTTTTTTTTTTTTTTTTTTTTTTTTTTTTTGTGTGGAAGTCAGTTCTAAGCATTAGACTTTGAGCTAGCTATCCATAAAAAATGAACCTTATACACTCTTTAAAAAATAAAAAATAGAAAAAAACACATTATAAAATTAACAATATCTCAATACTTGAGACAAAAAGCTAATGACCTTCATTAGCTTAAAAAAAAACAAAGCTTATGACCTCATATATCATATCATAATTATGTCAAGCGAAATAAAAATTGAAAACTATACCTCTAGTAACCGTATTTAAGGCACTCTCCCCCCCCCCCCCTCCCCTCTCCCCTCTCCCCCTCAAGGCATCCAGCCACTTGGAGGGTCCTAAACCTGCCATGTGACATTTTTAATTAAAAAATTAATTTTTAAAAATTAATAATTAATTTTTTGTTTCGTTTTACTTTGTTTTGTTTGTATATTCTGTGTGAGTCCTAAACTTGCCATGTGAAAATTGTAAATAAAATTAATAGTTTTTAAAAAAATTTAAAAATAAAATTTCATTAATTTTTTTATTTTTTATTTTGTTTTACTTTGTTTTGTTTGTCAAGCGCACATATTTCAACTATTATTCTATAAAGGAAAATGAAATTAGTTTTGAGCCCCCCCCCCCCCCTTTTTGTGGAAGTCAATTTTAAGTTTTGGACTTTGAGCTAGCTATTCATTAAAAAAGAGTCTTGTACTCTCTTAAAAAAAATGCCTTGTAAAATAAATTTGTCTCATTACTCTATAGAAAATGCTAATGACCTACATTAACAATATATATATATATATATATATATATACACACACTAATGACCTTATATATCATATCATAATTATATGAAGCAAAAGAAAATTGGAAAAATATACATCTATTAATTTCATTTAAAAGGATGAAATGTACTTTCCCCTTCCCACCACGTGGTGGGTCCTAAGCCCGCCATGTGATATTTTTAAATTAAAAAAATTTAGAACATGTTTGGCATCCCAGTTCAAGCTGGTTTTTTTTAGTTCAGTTCGAACTTAACCCGTTTGGGACGTTAGTTCAACTAGAACCTCCCTTTGAACCATTGCACAGTAAACCCAACTTGATTTACTGTGCACCTAGTCTTCCCTACAACTCTGTTGTTCACACGTGCCTCGGCTCCTGTTTACCCCTCTCGTGTTCCTCTCCACGGGCGCCCATGTGCTGCTGTCAGTGGCGCTATTGCCTCTGCCCCCTAACCTCTCGACCATCTGCTGCTTAGCAGGAGGTCCATTGACTGCTCGTCCTTCCTCTCTACCAGGTAAGCTTATATCGTGTAGCTTTTGGCTTCGCCCATTCCCCGTGAAGCAGATGCGTCACCAGTTGGGGTATTCGAACCGAAGGCGAACCCTTGGGCTGATTACCCACTATTTTCGAGTTCGGGGATCTTCTCGCTGGCCCGTTAAATCCTACCCTAATCTTATGTCTTCCCCTGTATACTTATCCTCCAGTTCGAATTCGGTAACTCAAGTACAATTTCATCCCCTATTTCTTAAACGCAAACTATTTTCATTCTCATATCTCTTGATTTTATTTCCCACCCACATAATCCAGGAGAGGATATTTGTAGTTATTGGGGTTCTTTCTCTAAACCGGATTTATGATGATTAATTTTTTTTGAGATGGATGATGAAATGGGTCTAGTGTTTATGTTAAGTATGTATGTCCAATCCGAGCTTATGTGGGGTTTTGTGTTGAATTTGGCTATTGAACCCGTGGCGTTATTCATCATTTTGATCTATTTGAATGCTTATAGCCGGATTCCCTGTCTACTTTTTAAACATTTGATTTAAATAACTTCCTTTTTGTCTTAGTTATTGATTTAATTTTTCATGGAGGGCGTTTATTGTTGCATTTTTTAAAGTTTGACAATACTAGAGGCGGTTTTGTGTCAAAATAATGTCATTTGCTGCCTTGGGTCTGATTTGGTCATGTTGAACCATGTGTGGTGCTCCTAAACCAGATTTTGTCACTGGTTAAGGGGTTTTGCAAGTTTGAAACTGTTTTGGGTTGCATTTTAGCTTGTTTGACATTCCTAGTTGGTGTGTAGGGTGAAAAATAATGTCATTTGCTGCCTTGGGTCTGATTTGGTCATGTTAAACCATGTGTGGTGCTCCTAAACCAGATTTTGTCTTATGTGCTGCCTTACCAAATTATTTTGTGTTCATTTTTCTTTAACTTATCTTTCTTGAGAATTCATACTTTAGGGGACTATTTTCAGGTTCCAGTGTGTTTTTACAAGTTTACATCTCGGTTAACGTTCAGCTTTCATTCCAAGTTGGCGATGATGTATACAACAAATTTACATATCTTGTAATATAATCTGACTGGTGAGTTAGTTACCCGATACATAATGTCAGTTACCGGTATATAAGCACATGTTCATTGTTAAAGGGCTTAATTGTAGGTTATGCTTGTCAATAACTTGTTTAACCTCGAACCCATGGTTTATATGCCATGGTAGCTGTATATGTATCGGGTGATTGACATGCCTCAGATGAAATATGTCAAACAATTTATACTGAGTCAAATCCTCTGCCTTCACTTTTTTTTTGTTTTTTAAGTCTTTCTCTATGTTTTGGTTATTGCTTTGTTAAGGAAATATCGCGAAAAGCATCGGATGAGACATACATTGCGATCCCGTGAAGAAAAAAAAATTCCTAGAAAAAATTGATGACTACCTGACTAGCAGTGGCAGTAAACAATCCCCCATAGCAATCCTTGATATTTGGGCCGCTCAGTTTAATGCTGAGTTTGGAGGAGTACCTACCTACGGATCAACAGATATTAAAAGAAAGAGAGGATGAAGAAAATTTATAGGGACTGGAAGGTGTTGCAATCATGGACTGGTCTAGGGTACGATCCGTCGACAGATCGAGTCATATGCTCTGACGACCAGTGGCATAGCTTTGTTCATATAATCGTGCTGTCTAATATATGGCCTTACGTTATTTTTTTTGATCATGCGATGTTTAGAATTATATGATGATAAAATTTCATATGCAGGTTTATAAGGAGTGCAACCATCTCCGACACGAGGGACTTCGCAACAAGGAGCTTTATTTTAATGTTTTTGAGAAAAATCATGCTACAGATGCCTTGGGGTATGGGTTTATAACGATGCCAGATGAAAGTTCATCGTACGTTGACTTTGAAGCTTCAATGGATAACTCAGGAAACCGGTCGGTATTAGAAGAGGATGTAACGCCAACCACCTGGAATCTAACTGGGGCTCGCGATGGTGGAGGAAGTTTTGGTAAGATGAAGCAAAGAGACGAAACAGATGAGATGACATTCATGGCAATGTAGGAAATTGTCAGCCATTTCCGTGACCGATCGCAATCGGGCACAAGTAACGATCAATCAAGCCTGATAGATCATATGTTGATGTGTATGAATATTATTTCAGAGATGGGTATTCCATCCAATCAGTGGACGATAATGTGGTACTACTTCGATGCTCATCCACGTCTCCAACGTACCTTCCACCAGCTGCCCGATGTCGATAGGCACGAAATTATTGCATCCTTTGTTCAATCCCAGTGACCCACGACCGATTGATTATCTCGTTTTAATAAAAAAAAATTTAGTTTAATTTTTAGGGATAGATTTGCCATTAATCTTCTGACTGGACTATGTTTATTTATTTATTTCATTCATGTTTCTTAATTACGTCGAGCATGCTGGCAACGAAATTTTATGTTTTTACATAGCTGTATTTTTCAATTACGTTAACCATGTTTCGTACCGATCTTGATGAAATATTTAGTTATCGAGCAGTTTGAAACGAATAGTTGATCGTAATATGATGGTATTTAGTGTAAATAATTTTATACCAAATTGACTAACATTTATTTTATACCAAGTAATCCTAAAATTTTGGAGCATATCTCAATCAGTTCTCAAAATAAACGAGTCTAGTTCTGCTTCTAACCAGGATGAAGATGCCATATACTCAGAAAACGAGTATAGTGACGATGACATTTATCTTGCGCAGGCAGTGGTAGCCATAACAGCCAGTAGGCGTAACAGGTGAAGAGCTCCACAACCCATGCATAATTCAAGACTAACTGGCAGCATGCTTGTGGAAGAGATATTAAATGGCCATGAAGAAATAATTCAAGGATTGATCAATATGAAATCAGAAACATTCAGATCACTGAGTAACCTATTAGGTAGTCGGTAATTATTGACGCCAACGTGTAACATGAATGTGAACGAGCAGTTGTTTATTTTTTTATCCATATGTACATAAGGCGCTACCAACCGACACATTTCGTATTTGTTCCAGCATTCTAGAGAGACAACTTCACGTTGGTTCTTTAAAGTGTTAAAGGTTATTTGTGCGTTAAAGTATTATTAAAATTGGCATCACTTTTATTTCCTTTCATTCCTAGCATTACCTCGTCATCACCATCAATTAAGATGGATGTAAAAAGTCAAAAATACCCTCAGGTAAACCTAAATCTTATTATTTTTTTTCACTTTCCCGTCTAGATCCGTACCTATTTTGAAACCCAAATCTTCATATAATATCTTAACTTGATTTAAAACTATTTTCACTATTTTAGAGAGAGAAACTTCCATCTAGAGAGAGAAACTTCCATTTAAAGAGAGAAACTCTCACCGTCGGAAAAAAAATTTTAACACTTCCATTTAACAAAAAGAAAATTTAACAAAATTTAACATTTTTAGTCATTTTTAAGTAAAGGTCATCCTTGTTATGACCACTTGATCATAACAGTTATGACCTATGTTTAAATTTTTTTTAAAAATCTAGCATTTTTGGCCATTTTCCAGTAAGGATCATTCCTGTTATGACCACCTGATCATAACAGTTATGACCTATGTCTAAATTTTTTTTAAAAAAATATAACATTTTTAGCCATTTTTGAGTAAATGTCATTCCTGTTATGATCACCCGGTCATAATAGTTATGACATATAGATAAAATTTTTCAAATGTATCTAACATGTGCATAACACATATTTGAAACTAGTATATATATGTAAACCAAAAATAAATAGTGTACGTGTAAACCAAATATTATTTACACATACATATATATATATATATATATATATATTAATCTCTTTCTTTATATCTTCTCTTGTATATAAGAAATGCCGATATGGGTTAGTGTTTGAAGTTTCAAGTGGTTCTACATCTTTGGTGTGATTTCTATGATGCTATAAATGGTTAGTTGTGTTTTCCACTCTATTATGATCGCTTTTTGAAATTTAGAATTAATCGCATGAATTTTTTAGTGTACTTCTTTATTTCGATTTTTTTTTTCTTTTGGTAGCATTTATTTCATTTGTGGGATTTTTGGATTTAGGGACTTGGGATTTCATATAAGTAAAGGGGGGGGAAAAATGTTTGAGATATTTTTGTCGTTCTCTTTAATCTGTTTGTTTTCTGTCTTATAAATTAAGAAGCCTGAATTTTCCTCTCATTAAAAGTCGCATAGAGGTTATTTTTTCCATGCTTTATTTATTGGGTTAATTTCATTAATAACATCTGTAAAAATTTTATTATTAAAAATGGTATCACTTTTTTTCCCTTCATTACTAGTACTTAATGTGGGACTCAGCAGCATTTAATGTATATCAAATTACGGGTTTACTCTCATCTCCTATAAGCTCAAATATCCCTCTCCCTCGCATGGTCTAAAAACTTTTTTCAAACCAACATCTACAGTGTTTTAGAGAGAGAAAGAGTTGCTACCCACCGGAATCTTATTTTTTTTTTCACTTTTCCACCTAGTCCCCCACCCATTTTGAAACCCAAATCTTCATGTAATAGAGAGAAACTTCCATCTAAAAAGAGAAGCTTCCATTTAGAGACAGAAACTTCCATCATAATTTTTTTTAAAAAAAATATAACATTTTTGGCCTTTTTTGTGTAAAGGTCATTCCTGTTATGACCACCCGATCATAATAGTTATGATCTATGTTTAAAAATTTTTTTAAAAAAATCTAACATTTTTGGCCATTTTTAAGTACAGGTCATAACAGTTATGACCACCCGGTCATAAACGTTATGACCACACTGTTATAACTACCCGGTCACAACCGTTATGACCACCCGGTCACAACCGTTATGACCACCCGGTCATAACCGTTATGACCACACTGGTCATAACAGTTATGACCACACTGTTTTGACTACTCGGTCATAACCGTTATGACCACACTATTATGACTACTCGGTCATAACAGTTATGACCACCCGGTTATTACAATTATGAACACTCTTTTCTCGGGCTCACTTTTTTTTTTTAAATTAAAAAAAAAAAAGAAAGAACAAGACAAAAAGGATTAAGTACAGAATAGTGAAAAGCCCAACCCAACTCTTTCTTTCTTTCTTTGATAATTATGGAGCTTTTGTTGTAACTTGTAAGACCTAACCCTCTCTCTTTATCCTTTATCATCTTTCGATGTTCTATTCTATCGTTAAATTTGGGTTTTTGAAGCTTTGTCCTGTTCTTGAGTTGTTACTTACTCCTGAATTGTTGTTTTTTTAACTCTCTCTCTTTTTTTTTTTTATTTTTTTTTATCTTACAAATGAAGTTGGGCATGACGGTCTTCGTATTAACCGTCGTGGTATAGATTTACCAGGCCGGTCAAATAAAAGACGGTTTGGTATATACCACGACGGTCTTTCATGAAGACCGTCGTGGTTTACCTATCTATCACGACGGTCCTTATGAAGACCGTCGTGGTATATGAGATACCACGACGGTCTTTAAAGAAGACCGTCGTGGTATATGAGATACCACGACGGTCTTTAAAGAAGACCGTCGTGGTATCTTTCGAACATGCAAAATTTGTTTTCAACTTTAAACCGTAATCCAGATAAGCGGCCAATCCTGATAGTTGTGCAATTATTCACCACTGTTGTTGTATGCTTCCATACATTTTTGCATGTATAAATAATCAAGTATACATATTTCTCACGTAAATAAAAACCCGTATCGAAATGTTTACAATGTAAGAAACGTAAAATTGTATGTTAAGCATTTTTTGTCTTCTTTTTTTTGGGCTTCTCGACACATGTCCACTCGACGTCCAATCGAAGTAAGTGTGAAACATCGTCGTCAAAATCATCAATCTCATCCACCGGTGGCAACCCCTTTGTAAATGGTGGAATGTCGGTGCAATCTTCAATATCTTCTTGGCCATCCCGGATTGATCTTGGCTTCATTGGCACAACCAAAGATAACTCTAAATTTGCAGGATCCGTTGTATAAAATACTTGTACCGCTTGTGACGCCATGATGAAAGGATCATTTTTGTAGCCCAATCGCCTAAAGTCCACTACTGTCACGCCGTCACTATCAACCTTAACATAATTATTGTCAGCCCACTTGCATTTAAATAGGGCTATTCGCAAGCCGCAATAATCAAGTTCCCAAATATCTTCAATGAACCCAAAGTAATTCATGGAACTATATACCGGATTCTTGTCCTTTGCGGATGAAATATGCATAGACTCGGCCCGAAGTGTGACACCACTATTCTATACGGGATGCTTCTCATCTCTTGCCCAAGTGTAGAAGGAGTGGCCATTCACCAAATACGATGTATATCATGTGACTATCGATGACGGACCTCTGGATAGCTTCATTACGTCCTGTGAAACGCCTGGCTTCATATGCAGATATTTTCTTATCCACTCCCGAAATGTCCGATTCTGCTCATCTTGAAACCACTTCTCACTTCTTCCTTTTCTTGGATTCGCGACTCTTAATTCCGCCATATGACTTGAAAGAAAGGCTCCATTTCCTTAGCATTGTGCATAACATACAAACATGCTTTTTCCCATTCATCTTGATTTACCGGTGAATGAACGGCCACAGATAGTCCTTTCGATATAAATGGCCCGCTCGTTGGCAACCCTATTGGGTCCGCGTTGGACAAATACTCAGAACAAAATTCAACAGCTTTCTCGGATATGTAGTTTTCCACTATACAACCCTCCGGCCTATTTCGGTTCTTCACATATCCCTTGAAAACCTTCATGTACCTTTCAAAAGGATACATCCACCTCAAATACACCGGGCCACATAACTTAACTTCCCGAACTAAGTGCACACAAAGATGGATCATTATATCAAAAAAGGATGGTGGAAAATACTTCTCAAGCAGGCACAATGTCATAACCAATTTCGATTGTAGCGAATCTAACATCATTGGATCAATTACCTTGGAGCATTGGAGCATATCGAATTGAAGAATGAGCATAACTTTGTAATTGAGTATCTCACATCTTTTGTTAAAACTCCCCGCAAAGCAAGTGGTAATAATTGTTGCATCAAGATATGACAATCATGTGATTTCATTCCAACGAGCCGCAAATCTTTCATCGAAACCAACCTTTTGAAGTTGGAAGAGTATCCACTTGGCACTTTCACGGAAGCAAGCCACTCACAAAGCTTTCTCTTTTCGTGTCTAGATAATGTGTGCTTCGCCGGTGGTAAGTAAGTGCCGTTCGATCTTTTATCGGGGAGCAAATTCGCTCTAATCTTCATCTCTTTAAGGTCCAACCGTGCCTTTTCACCATCTTTAGTCTTATTCGGAATGTCAAGCAACGTGCCCACTATCGACTCACAGACGTTTTTCTCAATATGCATAACGTCTAAGCAATGCCGAACGTAAAGTGACTTCCAATATGGAAGTTCATAGAAAATTGACTTCTTCTTCCAAGGGCCATCGACAACTGGATCCTTATGTTTTCTCTTTCCCAAAACTACCTTGACATCTTTAACCATCTCAAAAACATCTTCGCCAGTCAAAATCCGAGGAGCGATTCTTTCTTCGGTATTGCCATCAAAAGCCTTCTTCTGTTTGCGATAGCGATGATTTTTTGGCAAGAACCTCCGATGACCAAGGTAAACGGTTTCCCTACCGTATTTCAACCTGATGGAAGATGTTTCCTTCATACAAACGGGACAACCTATAGAACTCTTCACAGGATAACCAGATAGGTTGCCAAGTGCAGGAAAGTCATTAATTGACCAAATCAACATTGCGCGAAGATTGAACGTATCTTGACGGTAAGAATCTCTTACTTGTAAGCCATCATCCCACAACCTTTTTAGGTCATCGATTAATGGTGCCAAGTAAACATCAATATCATTCCCTGGTTGTTTAATATTGAAAAAATCTTCGCCATGTAAATACCAAGTTTGATAAGAACAAATAATCCCATAAACGTGCAAATGCCCTCTAACATCATCAATAGAATGAGATCTATGATTACCATAATTTTGAGACGGATACGGAATCTTATCATATTGTATGTGAGCTTTGGCAAATGATAAAAATTCTTCAATACCAGCTTCATATGCTTTAGACAATCTATCAAACCACATCATTTCCTATCCTTGATTTGCAACTCCTAAATAGAAAAATTAAAATTAAATACTTTATAATTAGAAGGTCGAGTACTCTATTAAATGTAACATGCATGCATATATAAAATTTTGATTAATTAACACCGACCTATTAGTTGATCATCAACAATTGAAAATCGAATTAAGAACATAACAAAACTAATTAAAATACAAAACCATCTAAAACCATAATTAATTAAGGTCTAACTACCGGGGGAAATATAACATTTCTTGATCACTTAATTAATTTATTACGTACCACCCATTGTACAATTTAATTCTTAATTGATCCCAAAACTTATATATAAAACAAAAAAACACCTTAATTTATAAAATCATATTTACAAATAATCAATAATATTAATATAAGGAACACAACAAAAATAAGTCAATCAATAATTAGTTATCACTTACAGAGAAATTATAATGATGGATATATAGTAGATGGTAGTGGTGACATCCAAACGGTGTACTGCCTGTTTTCGGAGCGATCTGATATTTTATTGGGATATGCAGAGATAATAAGAGTAGCTGATGTGAAAAATATTGACGGCAACAATAGACTCTCGGTGCTTTGTCTAATTTTTTCACGAATTTTACATGACAGTTTCTTAAAAACAGTCGTGGAAGCTCGAAAATCCACGACGGTGTAGTAAAAACCGTCGTGGAAGCATCCTGCTTCCACAACGGTTTTAAAAGACCGTCGTGGAAGCAGGATGGAAATACATACCACTCAACCAAAGAAAGATGATGGAGAGTTACAAACCGTCGTGGAAGGGCATGCTTGCTTCCATGATGGTTTGTGTAAACCGACGTGGAAGCATCCTGCTTACACGACGGTTTAAAAGACTGTCATGGAAGCATGCCTTTCCACGACGGTTTTCATAAAATTTTTTCCGTTACGTGTTTTTTCGCCTTTTCCATGATGGTTTTTTAAAAAACGGTCGTCGAAGTGCCGTCGTGGAATCCCCTTTTTATAGTAGTGTATGTATTTTCATGCATAAGGAATTTTGGTGTTTGTGTGAATAATTTTGAGTCAAGATTTTTGCATCTGTCTTAATATGATTTTATGGTGTTGTTTGAGTCAATCATGTTGTCATTGGTTACCAAGGAATAACTTCAGAGTACTTGCGCACGTCACCAAACCTTATGGTAAGATGGTTGTAAATGCACTTTAGTTGAGAAAATTCCCAAGTTTAAATTTTCATTTTTAAGTTGTGAGCGTAGAGAAAACAGCTTTTGAACATTCATTGATCTTGAGAGTTGGTTTTAGTCACTATTTAGAACAATATAACACGGTTTGTTATATGGTTGGTACATTTGCTTGAGGGATGATTTTTGATTGGATAGGAACTTTTTCGTTGTAATTTTTAGATGAGTTGCGTGTGAGTAGTTATTAGTGATCTTATGTATATTAGCCAAAAAAAAAAAAAAAAAAACGAAACAAAACAAACCAAAAAAAAAAAAAAAAAGAGAACAACAAAAGAAAAAAGCAAAAAAAAAAAAAAATGATGAAGTTCATTTCTTTTATTTTTGTTGTATTTTCTCTTTAAGTTGTTAGTTTTCTTCTAACTATAATGAAGTCTCAAAAGCTGGTTTGTCATAAGAATGGTGGAATGCTCTAAACAATTGGTTTACCTATCTTTTGATCAATTTCTGTTTATCTACTTGTTCGAAATGATTCATCTCATATTTATGCAGTTTCTGATTCATTTTCAACTCCATGAGAGAAAGACATTAAATCAAAATATTTCCAAAACTCCGTGAGGACAATGAAGTTGAGACTTTTACTTGGTGAATTTTCGAAGCTAAGTGTATTTAGGTTTGTGATAAGATGGTTCTGGTTTAGAGCACACACATACCTCTGAGTTATGACTAAAATAATCTCTGATAGCATCTTCTGATTTCTCACTAATATTTTGTTGGAAGTGTTTTGACAATTTTGTGAAGTTCCGACTCAATATTATTCATCATAATATGATTTTCTTGCATTTGAATTGCAAGAGACAAGCAACAAGCTGGTTAGGGGTTGTGATAAGTACACACAAATGAACTTTTGTTTATATAATTTATTAAATAATTTAAGTTTTAATTAAGTATTTCCATAATATTAATTCATAATATTTTACTTTAAAAATATTTAATATTCTATTTATTTTGGTTTATTTTATTTTATTTTATTTTCCGGTTCCTTTCTTTTTTATTTTCTTTTTCCTCTTTTGTTCCTTCTCTTCTCTTCTCTTTTTTCTTTCCGTAGGTTAGCTCCCTCCCACGTGCGAGCTTTCTTGCTTCATTCATGGGCTAAAACTCAAGCCCTCATGATCTCTGGGCTGCATCTTCCAAGCCCACAAATCATGGGCCTTGTCTCCAGCTTTCCTGATCCTCAGCCCTAGCTAGTTTTTCCACGAGTCTCCAGCTGATTTACCAACCTGGGTGGCGAATTTTTTGCTCCAAAATTCTCTCTAGCATGTTGGATTCATGGCTTTATAATCAGGGCTCCTCAAGAGGGTAGCGACTTTTTTTTTTTTTTTTTTTTTCCCATTGGTTTTTGGTTTCGTTTTTAGAGTGCTTTCTTGTGTTTTTCTTCTCCTTGCATTTTCATCTCACGTTTTCTTTTTAGAATTTTGTGAGATGAATTGTAAGCTAGGATAGATACTTTGATGAGGCTAGTGATGATCTCATGTGTGAGGTGATTCAATTTGAGTTTGATTTTGTTTTGATTTCTAAAGATTATATTGTTTTAGTGGATTGAATTTCATCTCATTTTTCTATTCAAAATATTTTGTGCCAATTTTTTATATTAATTTAGTCATGTTTTGTTTATGTAATATTGTCACATTCTGTTTTGACAAATATTTGTCTTATTCTTAGTTCTTCATTTTTAATTTTTTTTCTCATGAAACTTTTGTTTCATTGCAGGCTGAGCAGTTCTTTGTCGTCTGTACCAGCATCGGTAACAGAGAAGGTTTGTAAGATTTTCCGGTATCATGGACCTATTTAGCCCTTTCCTCGCCTTTTTATACTTGTGGTTGTATGATATTGAAACGTTTTTGCAGGTGCGCAGTCAGAAATTATTTTTAGACCAGGGATATCCATTGGCGGAGCTTTTTTTTTTTTTTTTTTTTAATAATTTAAATGGGGGCATGAATCGAGAAGTTTGAACCAAAATTAAAACTGCGCATGGCATAACAGTATTGACTTTATCATTTTTATGTGCAATTTAATTTGAGTGTGCATGTGTTAAAAGAAATACTCTGATGAGTGATGACTTGCTAATTTCATATAATTTTTTACTGAATAAACCTTTCTTTTTGGTTTATGACTTGGTCGATAATATTGATGAAGCGATATGTTATCACAGTGCTCTAACTTCTTTTTTTTTTTTTTTTTTTTTTTTTTTTTTTTTTCTTTTTTAATAATTAGAATGGGTCATGAATTTGCTACTCGTGCATGAAATAGGGAGTTGCTAGTAGAGTGAATTCGTACATGAAATTTTTTGCCTTTGTAACTTAGTAATACGTGATTACGAGTATTTACAAGAAAATCTATTGGTTATATACATGTATGTATATATATGTATACATATATGTATTAGTGAACTTTGGTTATAATATGAGTTCATGAAATTTCCACTAAACTATATGACTAACTATTTAGTTCTATATTATATCGTTAAAATTTTTCCCCCCTGAAAAAAGGAGAAAAATGTGGTAAAGGAGAAATTACTGTTAGGATCTATATGTGCCCTAAGTATAGAAAATCAATATTAGGAATTTTCTATAAATATGACATTTTGATATTAATAAGAAGAGGTTATTTATGTTTAATAAGTTGTGTCCTATTTATTTTCATTTGTTGATTGTATGGTTATTTTGAGCAAAAATAAAATTCTCCTTGGCTGTTGATAATATATCGGATTACCATATGTAAATGGGGTATACATAGAAGACGTGGTAATTTGATAACAGTCTAGATAAATAGTCCACAATCGACGGAATAAGATTTGGGGATCTTATTCATGATAAGATTGTAAAGGCTGTCTACTTCCTTAGATGGATGGTTTGTCTTGACCATCGGATAGGTTCCGAGTGGAAACTTTAATGTATACCAGTATTAAAGTATGACATTGGACTGAACCTAAAGTGTTAATTGATTCGGTTTAATAATTTCATTTATAAGAATCAATAACGCTTTGATTATCATCTTGTATTAATCTTAATCTTAAAATGATTACTTGAGTTCGTATCCATGACTTATGTACTTTAATGCACTACAGGTGAGACACTGTTAATTCATAGTCAATATACTTGTGTTTTGGATGCATAACTTATGGATGGAGAATCAAGATTCATAGATATAGAATCTATAGCTATCTTAACGATAGTACATGTTATCTACTTAAAGGTATTATTCGGGGATTGAAAGATATTATAACAAGATCTTGGCCATCGGTTTACTTTGTGTTCTCTGATGATTTACCAATTGTATGGTTTTACAATTTGTGTTCTTTCAATAGAGAATAATGGAACTTTAAGTTAAAATGATTGAAAAGGTAAAACGAAAAAGTCCTTATTTCAATCATAGATAACATATGGGGATTAAGCAAGCAATGAATAAATCATGAAAGAAGCACTACGTGAGAGGGCTTTCTTAATACGGCGTGTAAACAGGAGTTCAACTTCAAACTTTTCGTGGAATAGTTTTGAAGTTGATAATTGATGAATAATTAATATGGGATTAATTTTTCACAATTATAAGAGCCTCTTTACATATTTCCATCGGGTCCCTCTATTAGCTCATATAGTTCGATATAACATTTTGGGATTTGTTCCTATTAAGATCGGTAAATTTAAATGGAATTTAGTAATGTTTATTAAGACATAGTACTTTCTAACATGCAATCCAGAAAGGATTGGACATGTGAAATTTGAAGACAAAATGATTTGTTAACATGTGATTGGTTAATTTGAATTTTGGAAATAAGATTGTGTTTGAATTATTTAATTTTAGAAAACAAAGTTTTTCTCTCTTAATCTAAATGTGGTGCACGGTTTTTAGATAGGTGGAGGGCAGAAAATTTTGTTTCAAAATTATTCAAATATATTCCTAACATTAAATTATTAATTGATTTAAATAATGGAGATTATTTCATGAATTTTTCTCTCCTAAGTAAAAGAGGTGCACGGTTTTTATGAGGAAAGAAAATTTGAAATATTCCATTGATTTAAATTAATTAATATGGTTGATATTTATGGAAAATATTTATTCAAATGAGTGAATCATATTTAAATTCAAAAAAGTTTAAAAGAATTTTGAATCTAGATAAGACTAGGATCTTTTGATAGGTCTAGATTCTTGATTTAAAATTTGAACCACCAATCAACCTTTGAATTTTAAAGGTGGCCAAATTTTTTGAGGAAAAATCTCCCTTTAGAAAAACGTTTTTAGGTTCAATGAATCTAACCCTAAAGTTGTATGATCTTTTGGTTCAAAATTTATCCGGAAAAATAATTATTAATTATTTCAAGAAGGAGATAAATTTTGAAAAGGATTGGACTTCTATATAAAGGCTAGGAATTCTTGAGAAACTAATTTTTGGTATTTTTTCAAGAGGGAAAATGTTTTTTTGGGAGTGAGAGGAAAAACAATTTAGGTTTCTTCCACATCAAAATTCGGATATCTTATGAGAAAGAAAAAGAGAGAAAATTTCATTGAACCAAAACTAAGAGTAAGGTTAAACCGAGTGATTATTTTCATAAGGAGGTTAACTGGTTACTGACTTGGAGTTTTGAAGAAAGAATCTGGATCATATTCTCAACGTGGAACATCGGAATTGAGAAGAAAGGATCTAGAATTCGGGAAGATCATATTCTCAACGTGGAACATCGGAATTGAGAAGAAATGATCTAGAATTCGGGAAGCATTACCGGTCACTTATATTCATAGAACGTGTACCCGCACACATTCTAAGACATGGAACTAGAGAATAGTAGAGAAGACACGTTGGTCAAACACTCTAGTGATTCCAGAATCCGAGAAATAAGGTACGCTTGATCATGAATTTAATTTATTGTTATATGCATCATGAGATTCTTTTCCGAAACGGCATAAAAATTGTAAAACTTCCGTTGCGCCGTAACTACTGATATCGGGTCCGATTTTTCCAACAATTGGTATCAGAGACAACTCATGATCATGTATATAATATAAATTATTTGATCGAATAAATTTCTCTCTATGCTTTAATGAAATATTTTAGAGAATTGGCACTCTAGGTTTAATTTTGAGTATGTTAAATATATTATGAATGGATGTATGGATAAATGAATGCTTTATATTATTTTTATAATATATGATGCTTGTTTAATTTTGCCGGTCATGATTCCATAGAGGTTAGAATTTGTATCTAGGTTTTTCAAGTGTAATAGATACGGTATATTATCACCGCTAGGTCGTTCTTTCAATTCCTAGAATTTTTGTAAGCCAGAAACGGTATAGGAATTTTTTTGTAAAATTCGGGCTACAATGGATTCGAGGAGATTAAAGATGAACGAAGGTATGAAAATTTTCAAAGGATGTGATTTTATGTTTTTTGTTATTTTTCAATTAAAAAACATTTTTTTTAATAAAAATAAAAAAAATCACAGAATCTTTTTAAAAATTTAATTTTCCAATGATATGTGATCTTGATAATTTGGAAATCAAATTTGAAAATTTAAATTTAAATTTAATGGATATTATTATGAATTTTAAAATTTTGTAACTTAAATTTGAAATTTTTAAATTTCAAATATTTTTTGAATTTTAAAATTTAATAAACTGGATTTTTATTTAAATTTTGATATTTTGATTTAAATTAAAAATCACATTTAATCTTTTTGAAATTTAAATTTAATTTTAAATTTGAAAAGATGTGACATTGGAGAAGGAAGACACATTGAAGAAGGATACAAGGCATAGATCTACAAATGAAGGTCGATATATGTTTCGGTTAATTTTTGTAAATTTTACAATTTTCTTTTTTTTAGAATGGAATCATGATCCACGACTATTTACATATTTTACAAACCATGGATGATGTGTTGCTAGATGAATATATTATACCATTTCGTGATGTATTGATAACATGCCATATAGACTAGGGAGTGCTACTTAATAAATATTGTTTATGCATGAAAAACAAAAACCCTAATTTAAAAGATTGAGTGGGAGAAGGTTTTATACACTAAGACCTACGGCCTCCATCATTGGTCCAATAGTTACGCATGGCAGTGCTTACTACTCGGTTTTGACCCGGGAATTCCCTTCGGATAGGTATCTTACCTAGAGCGCACACTGATTTAGATTTCCGAAAGGATAACAATTTTGGACATATTTTATGTTTAAATCACCCCTCGATGGCGGATGTAAAATATGGATTCAAAATTGGAAACGATGGTTGTACACTCATGCTACTTTATTTATTAATCCTCCATCGAGGCTTTGATATGTAAAGTAGTGGCCAAATAAACGATAGTTAATATATATTTAATGGAGTTTTCTCCATGGATGAATATGTATTAATCAGAAGGGATCCGTGTTCTTGGCTAGTTATTCTATGACTACCCCTCGGTAGCATAGAAAGCAGAAGCTAAGAATTATCATTGTAAGATATGTGTTTTAAGAGTTTTACACATGAACATTTAGATTGCATATAAATCTTTTTGTTTAATTATAAAACCATATTTTATAAACTGATAGGATGTTTGCTTGTACTTATTACATGTTTTCTTATTATAGATCAAAATGTCGAATCCTTTATCTGTGATACTTACGCAAAACAAATTAACTAGCGAAAACTTTAATGACTGGAAAAGGAACTTGTTTATCGTCCTAGATTTTGAGAAACACAGTTTCGTCCTAACCCAACCTCTACCAGCTACGCCTGCGATCGATGCTCCTGATAGGGAATTTGTAGCGCTTAAGCGCTGGGACAATTTCAACCTAAGTGTCAGGTGCTATATTCGGGCAAGCATGTCTAACGTGCTCCAGAAACAGCATGAGGAACATCAAACTACTAGGCAGATCATGGATAACCTGGAGGAAATGTTTGGTGAACAAACTATCCAAGCTAAGACCGATGCTATTAAAGGTCTCGTGAACTGCAGGCAGAGGGTTGGAACTCCCATCAAGGAGCACTTGATGACAGTCATGGCTTATTTGTCTGAGGCTCAGGCAAATGGGGCTGAGATCGATGCTGCAACTCAATTGGTCATGGTTTTCTAAACCTTATCCAAGGATTTCGATTTGTTTCAGGCATCCTACAACCTTAACCGGAAGGAGATGTCTTTTAATGAAATTGATGAAAGAGTTGCAAGCATTTGAGAATATTTTTAAGGGTTCTGGATCTAAGGCTGAGGCAAATATGGCTGAACCTAGTTCGCCTAATCCTAATCCCAAAAAGAAGAAGGAAAAAGGGAAGAACAAGGGGAACAAGCCTGCGGTGAATGCACCTGCTTCTAAGAAGTTTAAAAAGGCTAAGAAGCGAAAGGTGGATCCCAAAAAGGCTAAGTGCTTTTACTGTGGGAAAAAAGGACATTTTAAGAAGGATTGCCGAGAATTCCTTGTGACAACCCGCCTTGTACAGGCCGTCACTACTTGACTTAACTTACTTAACTTACTTGAACTTAAACTTGTTTTATCCCATTTTTCATCATAAAAATAGTGGGGATTTTTTTTTTTTTTTAGTTAGCGGAAGCAGTATACTTAGAAATATTTACATACACTCAAACACAAATAAAATAACTGTTTGTTTTCTCAAAATAGATATATTAATTAAATCCTTTTGAGTTGTGAATCCCAACCCGTTCATCATTTCACAGCCACCGACTTCACCCTCCACCATGCAGTCAATTCAAGACAGGCTGTTTACCTACAACATAAACTTCAAACAATGAGCGAAAGCTCAGCAAGTACAACTCCTATACCGCAAGCCAATTACATGAAACATACATAACCTTTTTTCATGGAATCATAAACATGGCGTCGTATCATCTTAAACATGAAAACATAAACATGACATCATATCATCGATTTCTTCATCTTAAACATGACATTCTGTCGTGAAATGCATGAACCGTTTATGTCCAATTATGCTTGCTTCCTTGTATCACACTTTATCTTGTTGATTTCACTTGTGGGCCCGTTAACTTGATGTGCATGTACCCGGCGCGCAGCTTAAGGAAATTACCCAAGCTTTCGACCCGATCGTCATCAGGGGGCACAACACTGGCTCTTGTGGCCTTTTCTCAAACGTCCTGTTTGTAGGTCTTTCTTGACATCTTTTCACTTGATAGATTAGTGAGCATACTTATATGATGTCTCCTAATCTCATGTTTTATCAATGCATGGACAGTCGTACTTTTTCATGAAAGCATAATAACAATACTTGAAACATTCATCATACAATAAGCATATTGCAACCATCGAGCAGATCATCAATTAACACTTAAACAGTGTAAAGTAAACATGTTAAGTAAACATACAACTCTAGCCTATGTTGTAGGCGGCGTTGTACTTACTTTGTCTTTGTTGTTCGCGTGATCGAATTTCCTTTCCCGAGCACGCTCGCAGATCACCTCCTGCCCATGGACGTTTACACGTGAGGTCTCTATTCTAAGATCGTTTGATGTCGGATTAAACCAACATAAATATTTTTCGGTTATAAGACCCCTCTTCTAACACAAGCGAAGGGGTCACACGGCGTAACCCACAACGGAAATGTTAATTAATGGTTCATGTAGAGGATCCTAATCTTAACTTAAACTTCAATCCGCATGGTTAACTCTGGGCTTGGGCAAGGCCCTAGTAACTCGAAATAATTTTCCGGCTACTAACGCAGTATCTTATTTATTTTAATATTGAAAACCTTGAACTTGTTTAAGATATCATTTTCTTGTTTATTTAAATAAGTTTGGTGAATAGAACCCAACTTGTCTTGAAAATTACAAAACACTTAAAAACATTTCTATAAAACATTGGGAGATCGAAAACCGCCTTTGGAACGGTTTTCGGGTTTGAAAATGATGTTTGCAAGTTAGAAAAACGTTTTTCCTAGTCATTGGTCTAGAAAATCCCGTACATGAGATTTTGCTCACTGCGCGGATTTTGTTTGAAAATTCATAACTTAAAATATAAAACGAATTTGGAAACGCTTTCTTCACGAAAGTTATAGCTAACAAAAAGATCTAAAACTTTCATGTTTTGAACATTTTCTGATTCTGGCTCAGTTGATACCAGTTTTTGTTTGAACACATGTGAATCGTTGGAATCTGGTCACCCTGACCAGTTCTCGGTTTTTCTTCAAAACAAAGGCCATTTAAGCCTTATTTTTAAAATCTGTTCACGCTGTCCCTAGGAAATACCCTAACGAACAACTTTCGTGTTTTAAGTTTTTACCCATTCGGCCTCTAAGGACCTGTCCCTATGCGTCGCTCTAGCTCGACCGCCCAATGCGGGACCTAATAACACATGCACGTCTTCTAACGTCCCTCATACACATAAAATTTTAAATCCCGCGTTTTCGGATTCAACTCAAGGCCGAGACCCCCCTTTGATCCACGGTTTAGAGAGAAAAACACACATTCAACGAAACTCAATCAAAACATCATACAAACCCTAGAACATGCATCTAGAAATTTGATAAACATAATAGAGACATGAAACCCTTAAATATAAACCCTAGCATGCATCTCTAGCACACAAAAATCAAAGAGCATAACTCTAATCAAACATGCAAAATAATCACCTCAAAAACCTAAATCAAGCATAAAAATATAACCTAAGCTATTTAGGGCCAAAACCGAAAATTATGAGCTTAAGCTCTTACAACTTTTGTGCTTGAAATACATAGTAAAATCCTTGAGAAAATGAACCAAAAATTTTGAACCAAAACTAGGGTGAAGTTCGGATTTTTACCTAAAAAAAAATCCGGGGTCACTAGCTTGTTCCTAGTTGGTATTGGTCTCCAATGTGCACGGTTTGGACTTCAACAAAGGTCACAAAAATTTTGTTAACTTCCTCCCCCAACCAACCTTGGAAAAGAGAAGAAAATACTCAAAAATCTTACCTTAAAATTTCTTGAATCTCCTTACGTAGCAACTCACAAAATGGTGGTTTTTTCTTGGATCTAGATTACACCTTCACACAACTCTTGTTCCTAGCCAAAACCCGAAATTTTTCTTGGATTTTCTCAGCTCCCAAACACTCGGCAAGGTGGGGAAGAAAGGGGAAAATTTTTGAACAACTTCCTCCTTTGATCACACAAGAAAACCGAGGGCCCTTTTTGGTGGTTTCTTCACAATTTTTGGCTTGAATCTCTTGGTTTCTTAGCTCTCTCTTTCTCTCTATCTCTCGGATTTTTCTTGGAAGACTAAGGCCAAATGGAATGGCTGATAAGGGGTTAAGGGTAGCTGAAATTTTGGGGTTTGAAATCCCTACAAATAGTGTCTCTAGCTAGGGAAAATCGTAGGCTTTCTTTTCCAAGACAATTTGGTTCAAAACTTGCCAATTGGTCCTCCAATTTTTGCAAGCTATTGCCCAAAGGGGCTTGAGTGGCCGGCTGCTAAAGGGGAAGGAGTGGGAGAGTGGTTGACAACCCATAGATGAGGTGTCACAAGCTTATTGGTCCATGTGTGTGGAGGGTTAAGTCCTACTTAGCTTAATTGTGATGTAATTAAGCTTAAAGGCTTGTTTGGTTCAATCTTTTTGAAAAAATTGTGTAATTTCAACACATTGCAATAAAATTTTAATACTGAGTTACTTAAATACCCAGTATCGAAAATTACATTGCATTAAAATTTTCGATCTGTGAAAAACTCGTTCGGAAAAATCTTTTCTCCTAAATTTCCGAATCCTTTCGCCCTGAACTCTAGCTTAGTATGCTTGATTTTTTTTCTAAGGTGATTTCAATTCTTATTAAAACTCATCTTGATCACGAAATGAGTTTTTAGCAGTAATTTCACTTATACTGTGATCTAAAAAAAATAATATTCTTGTTTGACGTTTTCGACCGTTTCGGTCTAACTGACTTATTGGTCAACGTCAACTTGTCTTGAAAATGTGCAAATACGACCTCCTTTACTCATAAAGGTCTATTGCTAGTTCATGCAATTTGTTTTTGAGTCTTAATAAATCTTAAGAACTCGTTAAACAATTTAAGTTCTAAAACGAACTTCCTCATGAAATACCGATTACGGTAAATATTTACACGAAATTTCTATAAAATATGAATCGAAGAGATTCGGGTGTTACAATCTACCCCCCTTAAAAATTTTCGTCCTCGAAAATCAGAACAATTCGGGGTAGTTTCTTCTCATGTCGTTCTCGACTTCCCATGTCGCTTTTTCAACCGCATGATTCTTCCACAAAACTTTGACCATAGGAATCGTTCGGTTCCTCAGGACCTTATCTTCCCTATCGAGGATTCTGACAGGCTTCTCCTCGTACGTCATATCGGTCTGAACCTCTACCGGCTCCTGATGAAGTATGTGGGAAGGGTCCGAGATATACTTTTTGAGACGAAACGTGGAAAACGTCGTGCACTGCTGAAAGCTCTGGCGGTAAAGCAAGTCTGTACGCGACCTTTCCAACCCTTTCTAGGATCTCGAACGGTCCTGTGTAGCGCGGGCTTAACTTTCTTTTCTTACCGAACCTCATTACTCCCTTCATCGGAGCAATCTTTATGAAGACTGCGTCCCCAACTTGAAATTCCAAAGGTCTGCGACGCTTATCAGCGTAACTCTTCTGACGACTGAAAGCAATGTCGAGCCTTCGTTTGATTTTCTGGATGTCCTCGGAGGTCTTCCTGATGAAGTCTGTCTTTTGTAGCTGCTTCTGGCCGACTTCTTGCCAATTAATTGGCGATCTGCACTTTCTCCCATACAACGCTTCGAACGGTGCCATGTCAATCGAAGAGTGATAGCTGTTGTTGTACGAGAATTCGATCAACGGAAGCTTCTGATCCCAATTTCCTTTGAAGTCCAAGACACACGATCGCAGCATATCTTCAAGTGTCTGGATAGTTCTCTCTGATTGACCATCGGTTTGGGGGTGAAATGCAGTACTGAACTTCAATCTCGACCCCATTGCCATATGAACACTGGTCCAGAAACGCGAAGTAAAACGCCCATCACGGTCAGATATGATCGATCTTGGCACTCCGTGCAACTTGACGACTTGATTTACGTAGAGTTCGGCCAATTTTTCTACTGAAAAGGTGGCTTTGATGGCGATAAAATGGGCTGATTTGGTCAATCTGTCGACAATGACCCAAATCGTATCATTCCCACTTGTCGTCCTTGGCAATCCTACTACGAAATCCATTGTAATTTGCTCCCATTTCCATTATGGGAGTTCAATTTTCTGTAGTTCGCCTCCGGGATGTCGGTGCTCTGCCTTAACTTTCTGACAAGTTAAGCAAGTTGATACGAATTCTGCCACGTCATTCTTCATGTTGGGCCACCAGTACGTCTTCTTGAGGTCCTTGTACATCTTGGTAGCTCCGGGATGTACAGAGTATGGCATCTGGTGTGCCTCCTTTAGGATTTCTTCCTTTAAATCCTTTACTTTTGGAATCCAAATCCGTCTCTTGAAGTGGATTATTCCGTCTGCAGAAGTCGTAAAATCTTTGCTGTCCTGATCAGCAAGCCGCGCCTTTTTCAACGAAGAATCTTCTCCCTGATGCGTCTTGATTCTGTCCAGCAAATCTGAGTGAAGAGTCAGGGAATCCAATCTCCCGGTGATTATTTCCAGTTGGTAGTTACTAATCTCTTTCTGCAATGCCTTGGGAAGTGTTTCAATGGACATCAGTGTGCCTACCGATCTCCTACTCAGCGCATCGGCTACCCTGTTGGCCTTTCCAGGGTGGTAAAGGATTTCGCAATCGTAATCCTTTACTAACTCTAGCCATCTTCTTTGCCTCATATTCAGCTCCTTCTGAGTAAAAATATACTTGAGGCTCTGGTGATCTGTGTAGATCTCGCATTTGTTTCCACATAGATAATGTCTCCATATCTTAAGTGCGAAGACCACCGCTGCTAGCTCCAAATCGTGCGTAGGATAATTCTGTTCATGATTTTTCAGCTGTCTTGATGCATAAGCTACCACCTTTCCGTCCTGCATCAGAACGGCTCCTAATCCAATCTTAGAGCGTCACTGTAGATTACGAAATTTCCTGCATCAACATTAGGAATGATGAGCACCGGGGCACTTGTCAACTTTCTCTTCAGCTTCTGGAAGTTTTCCTCGCACTTTGGAGTCCATTCGTACTTTTGGTCTTTCCTGGTGAGGGTCGTGAGGGGTGCTGCTATCCTGGAGAATCCTTCTACGAAGCGTCGATAGTATCCAGCGAGCCCTAGGAAGCTTCTTATCTCGGTAACGTTTCTGGGGGTTGGCCATGAGCTAACCGCTTCAATCTTCGCTGGATCTACGGAAACTCCCTCTTTTGATACTACATGCCCCAAAAAGTGAACCTTATCCAGCCAAAATTCACACTTCGTGAATTTGGCATATAACTGATGTCGCCTTAACAATTCCATTACCAGTCTGAGGTGCTGCTCGTGCTCCTCTTTGGATCTTGAGTAGATCAATATGTCGTCGATGAAAACTATGACGAATTTGTCCAAGTATTCCTTGAAAATTCGGTTCATGAGATCCATGAATGCAGCTGGGGCGTTTGTCAATCCGAATGGCATTACTAAAAACTCGTAATGCCCATAGCGCGTCCTGAAAGCTGTCTTGAACACATCCGACTCCTTGATTCGAAGTTGGTGATAACCTGATCGCAAGTCCACTTTGAAGAACACTTCTGCTCCTCTAAGCTGGTCGAACAAATCGTCGATCCTGGGCAGTGGGTATTTGTTTTTGATCGTCAGCTTATTCAATTCTCTGTAGTCGATGCACATGCGCAACGATCCGTCCTTCTTTTTAACGAACAGGACAGGTGCTCCCCATGGAGAGTGGCTTGGTCGGATGAATCTTCTGTCGAGTAACTCCTGCAACTGTACTTGGCGTTCTCTTAGCTCGGCCGGTGCCATTCTGTACGGCGCTTTTGACACTGGCGCAGCTCCGGGTAGCAACTCGATCTCGAAGGAAATCTCACGCTCCGGTGGAAGTCCGGGTAGATCCTGTGGAAAGATGTCTAGATAATTCCTAATAATAGGAACTCCTTCCGGTGTCAATTCTTCTTGCTCCTTGTCCACCAAATTAGCCAAATAACCCTGGCATCCATTGGCTATCATTTTCCAAGCTTTCATTGTGGAGATGAGCTTTGTGGTGGAACGTCGGGACTGTCCTTGAAAACTGAAATCCTTATCGTCGCAGGGGCTGAACATGACGTTACGCTTTCGACAGTCGATCCTTGCGTTGTGACGGCCTAAGAAGTCCATCCCCAAGATCACATCGAAATCGTGTAACCTGATTGCGATGAGATCTGCGAGTAATTCTCTGCCATTGATCCTAATAGGAACATTTTGGATCCAAAAGCTGGACCACAAAACTTCTCCCGATGGCAAAGATGCTGAAAAGGTTTGCTCTACTCTACTCCCGACTCTGCTTAACTTCTGAGCGAACTCCATCGATATGAACGAGTGGGTAGCGCGAGAATCAAATAGGACAATTACATCATAGGTGGCGATAGAAAGCTGACCTGTCACCACGTTGGAGGTGCCCGCTTCTGCATCTCACCTTGTATAAGCGTAGATCCTGGCCCGTGGCTCGGGTGCCTCCAATCTACCCTGGGCAATCGATGGACCTTCGAGTGTAGCCTGGACAGCATGTAATTGCTGGTTTTGGGGGTTTCTGTTCGGATAGGGCTGGTACTGCTGCTGTGCGTTCTGAGGACAGCTTCTCGCGTAGTGCCCTTCCTTACCGCAGACATAGCAAGTGTTGGTCCCCTGACGGCAGACACCCGGATGCTTTTTACCACACTTGTTGCACTGGGGGTAACTATTCTTGTCCCTCTCGCTGCCTTGGTTGTTCCTTTTCTGGGGGAAATTTCTCTGCTGTCCCTGGTTGTGGAAATTCCCTTTCCGCTTGTTCTTTCCGGGTTGTCGGGAACCTTGTGCCGAGAATACCTGTCTATGCAAAAGCAAAAAGGTAATTTCGATGTCCTGTATCTTGAGGGTTGTTTAGTGGAAGAATCTAAGGACAATTGGGTTTTAGATTTTAGAGCCACTAACCATCTTTGTATTTCTCTGCAGGGGTTCAAGGTAATGAAAAGTCTGCGTGAGCAGAACTTCACGTTAAGAACCGGTGATGGGACGTTGGTGCGAGCTGAAGCAGTGGGAGAAATGCATCTTTATTTTAATGAATTTAGATTTATTGTTTTGAGACATTGTTTTTATATTCCTAGTTTTAAGAGGAACCTAATTTCGGTAGTTTGTTTGATTAAAGACTCATATTCGGTTTATTTTAATAATAAAGTTGTTATTAGAAAAAAACAATTCTCTTATCTGTAATGGATGGATGTATGAAAATCTTTATTTTATCAAACCTAACATGCACTCACTACTTTATACAAAATTGAAAAATAACTCTAAAAGACAGAAGTCTTCTCACTCTAACAAATCATATATTTGGCATTTATGACTTAGTCATATAAGCCTTAACAGAATTCAAAGGATGGTAAAGGAGGAATGCCTTGACTTGTATGAGGTTGAACCTTGGCCACAATATGAATCCTGTTTGGAGGGCAAGATGACTAAACGGCACTTTGCTGTCAAGGATGGTCGTGCCGAGAAACTTTTAGAACTTGTACATACGGATGCTTGTGGTCCCATGAACATAGAAGCACGTGATGGGTATGAGTATTATATCACTTTTATTGATGATTACTCAAGGTATGGATATGTCTATTTGATGATCCGCAAAATCGAAGCCTTTGACAAGTTCAAAGAATTTCCGGCTGAAGCGGAGAAACAATTAGGTAAGTCCATTAAGACATTTTGATCGGATCGAGGTGGGGAATACCTATCGGATGAGTTCTTAGGATATTTGATAGAGAATGGGATACAATCCTAGTTAAATGCACCTGGTATTCCTCAACAGAATGATATCCCTAGTTAAATGCACCTGGTATTCCTCAACAGAATGGTATAGCTGAGAGAATGAATAGAACCCTATTAGATATGGTCCGGTCTATAATGAGTTACTTAACATTACCTTTGTCATTTTGGGGGCATGCCATACAGACTGCATATTATCTTCTAAATAACGTTCCCTCCAAATCGGTTCCTAAAACTCCTTACGAGTTATGGACGAGTAGGAAATCTAATTTGAATCATATTCGAATTTAGGATTGTCCGGCACACATCTTGGATAAGGAAGCGAAGAACTTAGAGTCATGATCAGAAGTGTGCTTGTTTGTTAGCTATCCAAAAGGGACAAAAGGTGGTCTGTTCTATAATCCGAAGCAAAACAAAGTCTTCGTTTCTACACATGCAACATTCCTAGAGGAAAGTTACATGGAAGACTTTAAACCTCGTAGCAAAGTAGTGCTTGAGGAGATGACTTCGGGTTTGGATATTCCTAAAGTCATAGAAAACTCTGTGGAAAAACCACTAAAGAATCAACAACCACGGGAGCTTCATCGTAATAGGAGGATTATCAGGGAACCTAAAATGTACATGTTCAATGGTGAAGTTTTTGAAGCAGAATCCATAGAACATGTTGATGATCCGACTACGTACAAGGAAGCTATGAAGGATGTTGATTATAGTCTTTGGCAAAAGGCTATGAACACCGAGATGGAATCTATGGATTCCAATGTGGTCTGGAAACTTGTAGACTTACCCCAAGGCATAAAACCGATTAGGTGTAAGTGGGTATACAAGAGGAAGAGAGGTGTGGATGGGAAAGTAGAAACTTTCAAGGCAAGACTTGTAGCAAAGGGCTATACACAGAAAGAATGAATCGACTATGAAGAAACCTTCTCGCCTGTAGCAATGCTCAAGTCAATCCACATTCTTTTATCCATTGCGGCTGCTCTCGATTATGAGATCTGACAAATGGATGTCAAGACAGCTTTCTGGAATGGTTCTCTTAAAGAAGATATTTATATGATACAACCAGACGGGTTCAAGGCAAAAGGCCAAGAAGACAATATATGTAAGTTGCTTAAATCCATTTATGGATTAAAGCAAGCATCACGTTTTTGGAATATTAGGTTTGATCAAGCAATCAAAACCTATGGATTCGAACAAAACATTGATGAACCATGTGTTTATAAATGTATCAAGAACAAGAAAGTGGTTTTCCTAGTACTTTATGTGGATGATATATTACTTATTGGAAACGATTTAGCAACATTATCATCTGTCAAAGTTTGGTTAGCCAAACAGTTTGATATGAAGGACTTAGGAGAAGCTAGTTATGTTCTTGGAATTCAACTCTTTAGAGATAGAAAGAACAAAATGATAGCACTCTCTGAAGCTTGATACATTGATAAAATACTTGAAAAGTTTTCTATGAAAGATTCCAAGAAAGGTGCCCAACCTTTCAGGATTGGAATCAAGCTTTCTAGAGATGACTGTCCCAAGACATCAGAAGAAAATGAGCATATGAAAAATGTACCTTATGCATCAGCAGTAGGTAGTCTTATGTACGCTATGTTATGCACTAGGCTTGACATTTGTTTTGCGGTTGGTATGGTAAGTCGATATCAGTCGAATCCAGGACCGAACCATTGGGCTGTGGTCAAGCATATACTTAAGTATCTACGGAGAATGAGGGATTATATGCTAGTGTATTCAGGTCAGGACCTTGTTCCTATAGGATACACAGATTCTGATTTTCAATCAGATCAGGATTCAAGGAAATCGACTTCAGGATCTGTCTTTACCCTTGGAGGTGGTGCCATTGTGTGGAGGAGTATTAAGCAATCTTGCATTGCTGACTCGACCATGGAAGCCGAGTATGTGGTAGCCAGTGAGGCATCAAAAGAAGTAGTATGGCTCCGCAGGTTCTTTAGTGACCTTGAGGTCGTTCCTGGTATGGATAAAGCTATGGTGATCTACTGTGACAACAGTGCAGTAGTAGCTAATACTAAGGATCCTAGGCATCATAAGAGGAGTAAGCACATTGACAGAAAATATCACATCATCAGAGGCTTTGTTGAGAGTGGAAATGTGACGGTTTGCAAAATTGCATCAGAGGATAATCTTGCTGACCTGTTCACGAAGACTTTGGTAGCCAAAAGATTTGAAGAACACGTCGAAGGCATGGGGATGCGTAATATATCACATTTACTCGCTTAGGGCAAGTGGGAGACTGTTGGGATCTATATGTACCCTAAGGATAGAAAATCAATATTAGGGATTTTCTGTAAATATGACATTTTGATATTACTAAGAGGAGGTTATTCATGTTTAATAAGTTGTGACTTATTTATTTTCATTTGTTGATTGTATGGTTATTTTGATCAAACATAAAATTCTCCTTGGCTATTAGTAATATATCGGATTACCATATGTATACGGGGTATACATATAAGACGTGGTAATTTGATAATAGTCTAGATAAATAGTCCGCAATCGACAGAATAAGATTTGGAGATCTTATTCGTGATAAGATTGTAAAGGTTGTCTACTTCTTTGGAGGGATATATGGTTTGTCTTGACCATCGGATAGGTTCCGAGTGGAAACTTTAATGTATACCAGTATTGAGGAATGACATTGGACTGGACCTAAAGTGTTAATTGATTCGGTTTAATAATTCCATTTATAAGAATCAATGACGCTTTGATTATCATCATATATTGATCTTAATCCTGAAATGATTACTTGTGTTCGTATCCACGACTTATGTACTTTAATGCACTACAGGTGAGACACTGTTAATTCATGGTCAATATACTTGTTTTGGGTGCATAACTTATGGATAGAGAAATCAAGATTCATAAATATGGAATCCATAGCTATCTTAACGATAGTACATGTTATCTACTTAAAGGCATTATTCGGGGATTAAAAGATATTATAACAAGATCTTGACCATCGGTTTACTTTGTGTTCTCTGATGGTTTACCAATTGTATGGTTTTACAATTGGTGGTTTTTTTAATAGAGAATAATGGAACTTTAAGTTAAAATGATTGAAAAGGTAAAACAGAAAAAGTCCTTAATTCAATCATGGATAACAAATGGGGATTAAGCAAGTGATGAATAAATCATGGAAGAAGCACTACGTGAGAGAGCTTTGGTAATACGGTGTGTAAACAGGAGTTCAGCTTCAAACTTTTAGTGGAATAATTTTGAAATTGATAATTGATTAATAATTAATCTGTGATTAATTTTTCACAATTATAGGAGCATCTTTACATATTTCCATCGGGTCCCTCTATTAGCTCATATAGTTCGATATAGCATTTCGGGATTTGTTCTTAATGAGATCGGTAAATTTAAATAGAATTTAGTAATGTCTATTAAGACACAGTACTCTCTAACATGCAATTCAGAAAGGATTGGACATGTGAAATTTGAAGACAAATGATTTGTCAATATGTGATTGGTTAATTTGAATTCTGGAAATAAGATTGTGTTTGAATTATTTAATTTTAGAAACAAAGTTTTTCTCTCCTAATCTAAATGTGGTGCACGGTTTTTAGATAGGTGGAGGGAAGAAAATTTTGTTTCAAAATTATTCAAATATATTTCTAACATTAAATTATTAATTGATTTAAATAATGGAGATTATTTCATGAATTTTTCTCTCCTAATTAAAAGAGGTGCATGGTTTTTGTGAGGAAAGAAAATTTGAAATATTCCATTGATTTAAATTAATTAATATGGTTGATATTTGTGGAAAATATTTATTCAAATGAGTGAATCTTATTTAAATTCAAAAAGGTTTAAAAAAAATTTGAATCTAGATATGACTAGGATCTTTTGACTGGTCTAGATTTTTGATTTAAAATTTGAACCACCAATCAACCTTTGAATTTCAAAGGTGGCCGAATTTTTTGAGGAAAGATCTCCCTTTGGAAAAATGTTTTTAGGTTCAATGAATCTAGCCCTAAAATTGTATGATCTTTTGGTTCAAAATTTATCCGGAAAAATAATTATTAATTATTTTCAAGAAGGAGATAAATTGTGAAAAAGATTGGACTTCTATATAAAGGCTAGGAATTCTTGAAAAACTAATTTTTGGTATTTTTTTCAATAGGGAAAACGTTTTTTTGGGAGTGAGAGGAAAAACAATTTAGGTTTCTTCCACATCAAAATTCGGCTATCTTATGAGAAAGAAAAAGGGAAAAAATTCTATTGAACCAAAACTGAGAGTAAGGTTAAACCGAGTGATTATTTTCATAAGGAGGTTAACTGGTTCCTGACTTGGAGTTTTGAAGAAAGAATCTGGATCATATTCTCAACATGGAACATCGGAATTGAGAAGAAATAATCTAGACTTCGGGAAGCATTACCGGTCACTTGGATTCATAGAATGTATGCCCACACACATTCTAAGACGTGGAACTAGAGAATAGTAGAGAAGACATGTTGGTCAAACGCTCTAGTGATTCCGGAATCCGAGAAATAAGATACGCTTGATCATGAATTTAATTTATTGTTATATGCATTATGAGATTCTTTTCCGAAACGGCATAAAATTTTAAAACTTCTGCTGTGTCGTAACTACTGATATCGGGTCCGATTTTTCCAACAATTACTAATTGGTGGTGGAAAACGAAGAAAAAGAAACGGTTTAGTTTTATAGACATTTCTGGAGTACAAAATGGGTAAAAAATTGAACAATAATTATATAACTAAAAATTAATTATTGTGTAGTTTCGGAAACGGACGGGAGAGTGACGGATGGGTGGCCATAAACTGATCTTCTGCATTGTCTTAATGTTACTACTTTTTTTTTTTTTTGGAACAAATGTTTCTACAATTTAAATTACTCAATTATTAACAAGTCATTGCCTAAATCTATACGTGTTGCTTACTATCCCTTATGCACTCTAAGATACTTTTTTTACTTATTTATTACTTAAATTAAGTACGGGAATTAATCATTCGAAGGGAAGTAGACTCCTCAAGAATTTCACATTTCATTTATTTTATGCAATAATTACTAATTGAATAAAGATAAAAATTCAGAAAACATTATAACAATAAAATAAAATAAAATAAAAAGAAGAATGAATCAACTAATTGATTTAAGTACATGAGATTTCTGTAGCAATTAGGAAAATAACTATTACAATCAAGCTGGTCTTGAGATCAATGTTTTCCTTATTAACTGTTGTTGTCTTATGTGGTGCAAAAATAGCTAAATTTATGACATTTTATCTCAAGCAGCCAAGCTGTCTAACAACAAAAATATTTTAGGGCATCAATGATATTGAATATCATATTAAAAAAAAGATGGATCTCACTAGAAGACCTCATGTTCTAGGACCCATCTTTTATTAGTGACTGATGTTTAACATGTTGATATTCCCTAACATTGTTTGTCTAACAATATTGTTGAGTTGTTGACCGATTACTATCGTGGATAGGTTGGCCATGGCTATTAAGAGACATTCTAAACATTTTTTTGCTTCAACTTGTGTAACTTTTATTTATTTATTTGGATAAATTACCTGTTTAATTTGTAAATTTTTAAGTTTGTGTAACTTTAGCCCACGTTCTTTTTTTTTTTTTTTTGTAACTTAAAAAAAATTTTTTTTTTGGGTAAAGTCGTAGCTTGACTATAACAATGTTGTTATTGTATAGTCTTTTCCGTAAATTTTTAAATGAAATCCATTAATAATTTTGCCAAAAAGTGATGAAAGCTAATGTAATATTCCATGTAAAAATTAACGACGAGAACTACTATAATAAAATTTCACAGAGATGGAGTCAGCTAATGGAGACCATTTCTCCATGAAGGCGGAATCATCGAAGAAGGAATTGAGCATTTCACTACTCGAGGCTCGATAATATTGATTTAAGATTATGTCAAACTTTCGACAACAAATCCAAACATGACATTAAAACTTTCCATTGATGAGCTAAAATATATATACACAAATTACAAAATTCAAATTTTACTAATTAAAATACTTCCCTTAAAATAAAAATTTTGCAAATCAAATAAAACTAGAACATCTAAATTAGGAAACTAATTAGATATTTACAAGTATTTATAGAATAATAAATATAATAAAATTATTTACATTTTCCTATAATTATAATATCAACATCCAATGACCTTCGGGAGTTTGTAGTATTTGTTTTTGGAGAATCAAGAAATTGTAGTCTAGCATATACAAGTTGGGTGAAATAGCTAATTCAATCACATATAAGTGTGTGGTGACAAATTTTTTTGTTCATTTGATGCTTTTGTTCTCAAGTTTGAAAATTACTTTTATTGGTCAGCGTGTTGAGTAACGTCTATTAAGTGGGCGATGTTTATGTTTATGTTTGACTAAGTCGTTTAAAGCAGGGAGAAAGAAGTAAATAACATTTTCATATAAAAAAAATTGAAGTAAATAACATGTTTTAAAATTACTAAGACTAAATAACAAATTTATTAAGTAATTAGAAAATTATTAGACAAAAATGAGTAACATGAAATAAATAAATCATTTATTTGATAAATTTGTTTATCTATTATTATTTATTTTAAACTTTTTAAAACCTTTCTATTTTCTTCAATATTTTTGTTAACAAGCTATTTATTACAACTTCTCTTTAAAATATTCTATATAAGCAGAAATTCAGGGAGAAGTTGTTAAAAAGTTAGGAAGAAGCCAACATTTAAACTAATGTGCTAGTGAAAAAAAATAGCCGTTAGCTGAAAAACTATCTCATCATCAGCGTTTGGTTGGTCCGCTTGAGTAAGAATCTTAAAGTTATTTTGATTGGAGTAGGGTTGAGTTTTAGAATTGTGCATTTGGTTAAAAATGAATTTTTTTGGAATTGAAAAGTGTAAAAAATTGAAATAATGTGTTAAAATATATATATATATATATCATCTTAGATCTTGTTTTGTTTGTCTTGAAATTTTATGTAATTTAAAAAAAAATTCATCACATTTCAATTTGAAATAATAAAATTATAAACTTTTAAAGTTTGAGTTTTAAGTTAGAGTTGGTAATGTAAATAGTAAAACTAAATTTACTTATAAAGAAAACGACAAAAAAAAAAAAAAAAGAAAGAAAGAAAGAAAGAAAGAAATTATTTGGTTGGAATGAATATACCAAACACCCTATTTTTTCTTTAAGTAGTGATTCTATGTAACGCTTATTGTAACCATTTTTACTATACAACTTGAGACCATGATGAAAAGAATTGGAAATCCTCCGCTATATATCCAATAGGAGCCCTATGTTCTAATCTTCCATATATTGATGTCCCCGAAGTGACCAATAAAGCTACTCTTGTTAAGGAATAACTCAGACAAGAATTAATAATTGTCGTCAAAGAGAATACTTGAAATCAGTTTGAAAATTCAAAGTCAAATAATGATTAAGTAATCACATATCAAAAATTAATAAATCGTTATCTGATGAGCAAAAAATAATGAAATTTCTACATTGAAAATTGTCTATTTTATCTTCTTAGTGGAATCTTCAAAGCAAGCATACAGTATTAACAGAAGAACTTGTCAAAGCTCTAATAGGAAAGAATATATATATGGATTAATTTTAAATTTAGTCACGAAGAATATATGAATTGTCTCACTTTGCTCTATACAACTCAACATATAACAAAACTAGCCCCTCAATATATCATTTGTTGTCATATTCGTACTTTCTTTGTTAAAACTTAAACTCAGTAACCGTTTTAAATATTTGTTAGTCACATGATTGGATGATAAGGGGAAATTTTTTTAACAACTTTAAACACGTGCCGGTAACATAACTAGCATATTGCTTGGGTTGAATTTGAAATTAACCGAAAACATTTGTATTTGATTACACAGACTCTGTCATGACAAGTCTTCTTTATAAAAGGCCTGTTCGCTTAGACAATAGCTTGACGTGTCCGCAAAGTTAACTTCTTACAGAGAGTACTGATCACAAATGCACACTTTGTGAAGAAAGGAAGAAATAGAAAAAATGGCGATTACAACATTGATACTTACAATCGCTGTTACTTTTCTTTTCCTCTTCCAAACAGGTTTATCTTTTGTTGATAACTTCGATCCAAGTCAATCCATCAGTGATGGTTCAACCTTGATTTCGAAAGATGGAAGGTTCGAGCTCGGTTTCTTCAGTCCGGGAAATTCCACGAGTCGCTATGTCGGAATTTGGTACAATAACATCCCGGTTAAAACTGTCGTTTGGGTTGCGAACCGATGCAGCCCGATCAATGACTCCTCCGGCTTGTTGACCATAAACAGCAAAGGCAATCTTGTGCTTTTGTATCAAAACAAGAGCGTTGTTTGGTCGACGAGCTCCTCGGAACAAGCCAAGAAGCCAATAGTGCAGCTTCTAGATTCTGGGAATCTTGTACTAAGAGATGATGAAGATGGAAATTCAGAGAGCTATTTGTGGCAAAGCTTTGACTATCCTTCAGATACAATAGTGTCAGGCATGAAATTAGGGTGGGATTTGAGGACGGGTCTTAAGCGGCGCGTCTCGGCATGGAGGAATTGGGATGACCCTTGTCCTGGAGATTTCACTGCCGGAGTCGAGTACGATCCTCTTCATCATACATTCCCTGATGTTTATATCCTACAAGGCAACTCAAAGTACTTCCGCACCGGGCCTTGGAATGGGATCCACTTCAGCGGAACACCAGAGCAAAGGCGTAACCCTCTTTACAGTTACGACTTTGTTTACAATGATGATGAGGTGTATTACATGTACAACCTCAAGATTAAGTCGGCGATCACAAGATTAGTAATGAACCAAACCACAAGTCATTGTGACCGCCTTACATGGAACGACGAAGATCAAGCTTGGCAGATTTACTCTACTTCGCCCAGAGACGACTGCGATAGGTATGGTACCTGTGGAGCCAATGCAAATTGTATGATAAACGACAATCCGATCTGCCAATGCCTAAGAGGATTCAACCCCAAGTCTCAAGAGAAATGGAATTTAATGGACTGGTCTGAAGGATGTCTGCGGAATAATCCCTTGGACTGCTCGGAAAAATACAAAGACGGGTTTATGAAATTTTCCGGATTGATATTGCCAGATACAATACATTCTTGGGTGAACAAGAGTATGAATCTAAAGGAATGCAGGGCCAAATGCTTGAGCGACTGTTCTTGTACGGCTTATACAAACTCCGATATCAGAGGAAAAGGCAGTGGTTGTCTCATCTGGTATGGTGATCTGATAGATATGAGACAAAATACCGAAGCTGAACAAGATCTATTTATTCGAATGTCGCATTCAGAGATAGGTACGGGCCTAATAAGTTCGTCTAAAATCGTTACATATATTTCGGTTATTTTGCCCTAATATTTTTATGATGATTTTCTTGTCCGTTCCAAAACAACTTAGAAAAAGGAAATACTGATACAAAGAAGAGAGCTTTAGTTGCGGTAGCTGTCACTGGAAGTGTTTCGGGGATGCTATTAATTGGTTATTTCATTTGCAGGAGAGGCTCAAAAGGTATTTATGTCTTTTTTCTTACTCTGTTTTCAATTTCCTGAGAAGGAAAAAAAAAAAAAGGACAAAGAAAAAGGTTTTTCTCACCTTTGAAAGAAATTTATAGGGTCATATATATTTGTTGACTGGAGAAATAGGTAAATAACATATTTATAAAAGTTGAAAAAAAATATATCATATTTACAAAATTGTTAAAATAAATTACATATTTATGATTAAGAACTTTTGTAATGAGAGTAATTAAACAAACTATTTATCAAGTAAATAAAATATTTATGTACTTGTGTAAATGCTAAGTACTTCCACAATAGTAAATATGCAATTTATTAAAATATATTTTCCCTTTGTTGACTTGAACGGCTTGTGAACAGCCGTCATGAATGAAGGATTTTAATTTCAAAAACACGAGGTGAGATAATCTAACAACAATTTGGACCAAGTCAAATATAGATATGTATACATATATGTATGTATGCATGTATATGGTAAAACATTGGATGGAAAATCTTTAATTATCGTTTGAATGTGGTGAAATTTTTATACACCTTTAATTAACGCTCTCTTTCTGGAATACCATAGGCACTATAGAAGTTTTAAGCTCAGCCTTGTCCATAATCGTACAACTAAGACTAGCTTGAATTTAATCATTAAGACAAAATTAGAAAAGATGAACAAACAAATAAATAAAACAATCTCTCAAATTGAGAGACATAAGCCAGAAACTAATTTTAAAATTTTCAGTTGTTGTTTAAATTTCGGTCTCTGTGTTAGTTTGCCTTAGTTGCCTTATGATGTCACTCTTTTTTTTTTTTTAATTTTGATTTCTTTTTTTTTATTTTGATTTTTATTTTGATTTTGATTTTTTGGCTAGAGCCTTATCTTACTGTTTACTGCTGAAAATTATGCATAATATTCCTTCAAAAAAAAAATCATGCATAATATCAGATTCTCGTTCAAGGTACAAATGTTAGCGAAGAATATCAATAGAAAACATTAGCTGTGGAGATATCATTCTAATTTCTTATATCAGACAGAACAAATAGAAATCAAACTATAAGTCAGAATGGAGACGAAGCGGAAGATCTGGAGCTTCCTTTGTTCAACTTGTCTTCGCTAACTGCCGCCACTGAAAACTTTTCATTGCGAAACAAGCTTGGAGAAGGCGGTTTTGGACCTGTATATAGAGTACGTTTCTGATATTCAAGTTTAACAAGGAAATGGAAAAAGTGAAATGCCTAGGCTTTTTCTTTAAGTGTTCAATATTGTTGTTGTTGTTGTTTTTAATCAGTTCGACTCTTGGTTCATATTTGAGATATTTAGGGTAGGCTAGAGGATGGACAAGAAATTGCAGTGAAGAGGTTATCAATAAGCTCAGGACAAGGAGTAAATGAGTTAAAAAATGAAGTAAAACTAATTGCCAAGCTTCAACATCGAAATCTAGTGAAGCTTCTTGGTAGTTGCATTCAGGGAGAAGAGAAATTACTGGTTTATGAATATATGCCTAACAAAAGCCTCGACTCTTTCATTTTTGGTCAGAATCTAAATCCACATAGGTTATGTATTTAATTTCAATTGCAGTATTGTTTGATAACTTGGAAAACACATTTTGACAGATCAAACGGAAGGAAAACTACTAGAATGGTCGAAGCGCTTTCAAATCATATGTGGTATAGCACGCGGACTTCAATATCTTCACCAGGATTCTAGATTAAGAGTAATACATAGAGATCTCAAAGCTGGTAATGTTTTACTTGACAATGAGCTGAATCCTAAAATTTCGGACTTTGGCTTAGCTAGAACATTTTTAGGAGATCAAACAGAGGATCAGGCAACCAGAGTAATAGGAACCTAGTAAGTATTATTCTTTTGTGCTTTTCTTTTTCTTAGAAGTACATATAAATTACATTCCGAATAAAATATGTTTGTTTCTTTCTAAACAAACTATGTAGTGGCTACATGGCACCAGAATATGCATTTAATGGCTTAATCTCAACAAAATCTGACGTATTTAGCTTTGGTATATTGGTGTTGGAGATTGTAAGTGGCCAAAAAAGCAGAGGCTTTCCCCATAAAAATCATGGTCTTACCCTTATTGGACATGTAAGTTGTGAAAAAAAATTCATTTATAATTATGACTATGTCTAAAGTAGTAATCCAAATAATCAATATTGACAGTTTCAGATTTTGACATTGTCTAGGCATGGGCATTATTTAAAGAAAGCAGTTCATTTGAATTGCTTGATAAGAACTTACAGGGATCAGACGACAATCAGAAACAAGTGTTGCGTTGTATTCACGTCGGTCTCTTATGCGTGCAACAAAGTCCCGTGGATAGACCCAACATGTCCTCTGTAGTTGTGATGCTTGGAAGTGAGAGTGAGCTACCACAGCCCAAACAGCCCGGCTATTTCACAGAGATGGATTTAGCAAAAGGTGATCATTCCTCTATGAAGCCTGAGTCATCTTCAACGAATCATATGAGCATTTCACTCCTTGAGGCTCGTTAAAACCTGATTAATGTCTAATTACAGCAGACTTTTCAAACAAATTGTCGATTAAATTATCTTACACTGCTGTCAACATGCGGTCATGAGCTTGGGGAGTTTGTATTGCTCGTTTTTGGAAGATCAGGACTTCGTAATTTTGCTTAAACAACCGGGTTGAATTAGCTTATTGAGTTTTATATATGTGAGTGGTGACCTTTTCCTTTCTTTTCTTTTCTTTTCTTTTTTTGGTTTAATTCCTACATTGGCTTTGTTAGCCTTACACAGTAGAGAAGAGAGTATTTTTCTTTTTCCTTTGAGATGTACTGGTACTCAAGAAAATTATTTTACAAATTAAAATCCAAGTTCTTTTAACTCCTCTACTTTTCATATTCCAGCATCCTTCTTCCTAAAGAGACTGATATGATTTTTTTTTTTTTTTCTTCTTTCCATCCACTGACGTCTTGATCTATTAAATTGTTTTCTTGGTTGATTATTCGTTGTGCATTCATACATTAAAAAGAACTAAAATCATGCATTTTAATTTGTTTACCAAACGCAATGATTCTACTATTGTGTCTACTACAGTAAGTTTTTTCTTAGATTTACTCGGATAAAATGAGCCAAAGACAGCGACAAAAATGTAGCCTTTTGCCAGTTTACAATTGGTTAACATCTGTAACCTCCTAATTGACAAAAATGTAGCTTTTTCATTTTTTTCGTGGGGGCGTAAATCAAACTAAAAGTTTGAACCAAAATTAAAACTGTGCATGTGGAATTTAGTATTGACTTCATCATTTTCATGTGTGCATGAAAACAGTATTTGAGTGTGCATGTATTAAAAGGAAGGGATTTAGAGGTAAATACTCCTTTGTTTTTTTTAAGAAGTTTTTTAACAAACAGTCAAAGTTTTTAAAATTTGTTAAAAAATCATTTTTTTAATTAAAAATGGTCAATCAATTTTTTTTAAATGATCAACTAATGATTAATCACATAATGTTATTAATTTGATAAATCTGTGATTGATTGTGGTCAATCACTGATTGATCATAATATTAATAATCAATTTTCTAGTTAATTAATGACTGAACGAACTTAAAAAATTGCAAATGGGTTATTTTGCTTTTAAAAAAAATTGACTATCTATTAGATTGAGTGATCAAAATAGGTCACTTAGTCTAATTTTCCTACAGCAAATACTCTGATGACTTACTAATTGTCATATAATTTTTTTACTGAGTAAGTTGTGTTTGTTCTAATTATTTGGGGAATTGAAGAAATTGACACGGTCAACAATATATATATATATATATATATATATATATTTTATAGGAACTTGATCAATGATATTGATCAAGCGATACGTTCATCACAGTGCTCTTTTTTTTTTTTTTTTTTTTATAAGAAAGGGATAATTATGAAATAGGGAGTTGCTAGTAGGGTGAATTCATGCATGAATTTTTTTGCCTTTTCTGACAGGTAGCCATTTAGTTCTATACGTTACGGTACTGTTTCTCAAACGTTGCGGATGTGGAAAGGTCATGACGCGGGGAGGAGGACAGCTGTTGAGGAAGGATGAGAGTACTGAAAAATAAATAATAATAATAAAAAAGAAAGTGATGTAGGAGCTATTTTGATATTTTATTTGTTGCTCTGTTAAGCTCTTTGGCCAAAACTACAAGTCGTTGCCCTTTCTTTAGTTGGGTGTCGTTGGCTTAGCATATTAGCCTTTACTTAAGTGTCTTTTTGGGTAATCTTTGTTGATGTCGTTGGCTTAGTATACTAGCCTTTGTTATCGTAGAAGGGAAGCAGACTTTTGATATTGGCATTTTGAGAATACCATTTTCAGAGTAGTTTCTCTCTTTATTCCTCCTCTTTATGGGTTTTCCTTAGGTGGATTTGAAGCCCTTGCTCCGTCTTCTATCCGGATTAGGCCAGTAAATTTCATCTTTACAGACTTCCTACGTCAGAAAGACTGCTGGAATTGTCAGAGTGGAAAATTGTCTTAAAGTAGAGGAGATGGTGGAATGGTAAATGTAGTAAGAAAGAAAATATTTCGAGAAGAAAATTTGATTGAATGGTTGAGTAAATTTGGCATTAAGATTATAGAAGTGTAATTATACGTGAATGGGATTGTAAATTTCAATGTCCTAAGAATGTGGAGAACCTCCATCCACTGTCCAATTTTGATGTTCTAAATGATGCCTAATCAATCATATTTTGACATATCATTAACTGAAGTTAGATTTTAAAGTACAAAACATTAGTTAATAAGCATTTTAAACTCTTTAAAATAATATGCATAATATTATTGGTTAGACATCATTTGCGATACTAAAAATTGAACAAAAAATTTTAATCCGAATGTTGATGGCAAGAAAAACATTTTTGTTAATTTTTCCTGCACTGATGCTGGGATGTGTAACATAGATGAAATGCAATAGTTAGATGGGAAAGTTGTGGTTTGGTGAGAAGAGAAGTGTAGTTAGACACTGTGGAAGTAAAAAAAGAAGAGAAATGCAAGTATTAAAGGTATGTGACAAGAAAAGTTTACTTGGAACGAATTATGGATGTCACAATGTTGAAAATTTAAAATTGAGACTTGTTAGGTCACATCTCTGCATCTAACAAGGCATGTTAGACTTTGTGTACTTTGCCCCTTTACTTCCTTCGCCAAATCCTGCCGTTAAAATATGATCCGCCGTCGACATCATCGTGCCGGATTCTCCATTAAAAGCAAACTTTTGGAAGAAAGATTCTTCCTAGTTCTATATTATATAAAACACAGCCTGATATTCTTCCAATGAATAAATAAAACACACACTGAAAGGGAAACGAAAACGAAAATAAGTTATACTCTCTTTCTCCCAATGTATTAACACCGCCTACTGCAACATAAATTCTTTTGATTTCCTCAAAAAAGGAGAAAAGTATGGCAAAGGGGAAATTACAAATTGGTGATGGAAAACGAAGAAAAAGAAACGTTTTCATTTTAAAGATATTTCTGGAATACAAACTGCGTAAACAATAATTAAAAAAAAAAAGCAATAATTAATTAAATAAAAATAAATTGTAGGTTAGTTTCAGAAATGGATGAGCCAGAGCAGAGGGGTGGCCATAAACTCATCTTATTACTGTAATAACCAACATTTTTACATACTCGTGATTTCATTTCATACAAAGAAAATCTAAGTATGTATTGTGCTTGTCTACGTGAAATGCATGATCTGATTTATCATAATATATTTGAGTCCTTATAAGTTATAAGACTCAATGATAGTATATTAAGCTAAGTGTAAGGCTTTTTGATGAAAAAGGCATAATCATGATTTATGATTTTGTTCTGGCTTATGTATGATCAGGATAAACCATGACTTGAATAAGACGGTACTGTAGTATAATAAGCAGTATGAAAATTATATTGTGATCGACTGTCATTACGGATGCAGAGTTAAGAATAAGAAATGGGATAACTCAAGAATAATCAGGCATAATATTTGGAGTAAGGAGGACTAAGTAATTTCTAGTCCTAAGAAAAACCTATATGAGGTCCAGTTAAATACAGATGAATTATGTACTGCAGTTCAGTATGACTGTACTGTTTATAGTTAAAACAGTATTAGTACTATCTGGATCATTAAGAAAAGGAATTGAATTTTTAGGAGGGAGTGCAAAACAGGCCCTACTTGGAGGACACCTCATCATGGATAAATACATAATTTTGAGGATTTTTTAAATTATGAAAATGTGGATAATTATGAAAGGATTTTAGCTAGAATGGCTCCACATGGCCAGCCAACTAAGGGACTTGGAAGGCAAAAATTTTGCATGTTAGGGCCAAATATGTAAATTCAAGGAGGATTTTAGAAATAAAAATAATTATGAAAATTTTGGAATTTTCACCTATAAATATGGGTGGTGAGGTGGAGTTTGAGCCATTAGTTAGTCTCCCAAACTTTTGGTTCACTTACAACTTTTTCCTCTCTAGCCTTAGAAAAGAGAGAGAGAGAGAGAGCTAGGGTGGCCGGTTGTGTGGTTAAGGAGTTAGAGCCAAATTTCTTTCAACCAAAGTCTAGAACAACCTTCCAAGTTCTAGAGGGATTACTCTTGACCCTCTTACTAAGAATTTCATTAAGTTTGATTGAGAAAGTTTATGTGTATTTTAAGCTTTGGGTTGTAAGAGTATAAACTCATGCTTCTTATCTTGCCATGTTATGGTTTTTATATGCTTAGTCTATACTTGATCTAAGTTTAGATTATCTTGTTTCCTAAGTTTTAAGCATAAATTTGATTTTATGCTCTAGGATGAATGTGAAGGTTATGTGTGTTCATCTTGTGTTTGTAAAAATACCTTCATAGGTTTAAGTAGGGAGATTTGATGAATGATGATGATGATGATTGTGAATGTTAAGTGTATAATGGTTAAGAAATTAACCTAAAAACACAACTTGGTAAGCTAGTAAGGCTATCAACTTTGTGTTTTCAAGTAAAAAGATAAGTATATGATTGAAAGTTAAAAACAAATCTGACGCATGCATGATTGATATAGGCTCATGGCTTTGACCGTTGAGGTAGTGTGTATGAATTTTTAAACGAAAACCAACAAAATACAAACTATTAGTTTTCAAAAATAAATTGGACAGTTTTCTGGAAACCCAATTTTGAACCCCTTAGAAGCCGAATTTGGAAAAAGTTATAACTGCAAAGTTGTAGAAAATGGAAAAGTCTAGAGGGCAAATTAGACAGTTTTGGAAAAGCGAGATCTAAAGGCCTCTATTTTTATGAGTTTTCAAACCTAGTCGGTCCAGGCACTATGCACGGTCAGTAGGATTCAAAAGGAAAAATGAGCAGGTTAAAGGCAGAATTAAATTTTAGGTAAAGAACAAAAGTTGTAAATTCAATGAGGTATACAACTTTCATGAAGAAAACTTTTTCAAATTTTAAACCGAGATAAAACTGGATTTTTAAAACTGTACATAATACAGAAAATTCCTGCACATGTACTGGCAACCAAATTGAAAAGCTACTTTCAAAAGCAATATTTCAGATTTTACAATTTTATGATTTTTGTTAAAAAGGAATTACGGTATTACAAAAAATGGTTTAAAAGGTTTTGAATTCATTTGAAATTTTATAAATGATTTTTAAAGGGCAATTTCAAATACTTTATTTATGAAATCAAGGTATTTTCCCAGTAAATAAAATATTTTCTAAGAAAGCAAGATATTTTTGAGAAAAAGGAAAATAAAAATGAAATAGTCCAAGTTACTTGAAAATATGGTAACAATTCTATGATGAATAATAATTAGATATTATACCTATTTATTACGTTAGGCTTTGTGTTTATGGTTATGAGAGTGAGAATGAGACTTTTTTTTTTTTTTGGGTGATTGAGGCCAGAGCGTGTGGGTTTTATTGGAGGCGTTTTTAGTGAAAGACTGTTCACTGTTTCAAACTTTCAACTTTCTGTTTACAGGTTTGTTTTGTTTTGTTTTGTTTTTTGTTTTTTTTTTTTCACTTTTTTGTTTTTATAGAACAAAGAAAAAAGAGTTCAACACCTGGGCCTTTTGGAACAGTTGTCGAAACTTTATCGCACGTTTCTGAATGTAAATAACAGTTGTTTGTTTGCTGTCTCTTTTTTTTTTTTTTTTTTTTTTATTTATATGGATATTTGTTGTCCAACATTTTTTGATCAACAGAGCCTAGAAAATAGAGAGAGAAAGAAAATGAGTGTTTTTACCGGAGTTCTGCCACTGGGGCGAAATATTTTCTTCTTTTAATAAAAGTTCTTATAATTTTTTATATTTTATCCCCCGAGTAAAGTTGTAGAAATTTTTTTTATATACTCTATCAGTAAAACTCATATTTAAACCGTCTCGATTTAATTGATCTGTTGAGATATTATTTATGTACGATAACTATAATGAACATTAACTCATAATATTATATACTAAAAATAAAAAAAATTTTAAAAAATTCAAAAAAAAACTAAAAAAAGAAGAAAATAAAAAGAGCTAGTTTCTCAACCAGCTAACCAACGGCCCCTCCGATGCTATTTGGCTCGAGGGTGGGGGGGGGGGGGGGGGGGGGCGCCCGGGGAGGTGGGGGGTGAGGGTGGACTTGGCTTGTCTGCAAGGAGTTGTCGGTCGGGATTGTCGTCATCGGCCGGAGAGAGAATGAGTATTTTATCCTTTTTTTTTAATTTATTTTTTCATATATTATTTTTAAAGTTTTAGTTTATGCTAATATGAAGTAATGTACATTATAACTATCATACACAAATAACATGTTAGCCGTTTGATTACATCTTAACAGTTTAAAAATAAACTCTACTGATAGAGTTTATAATGAGATTTTACTATAAATTTATCCTTCATCCCCACTAAAAATATAATTCTTATTTTATCCTTAATAAAAATAAAAAAAGTCGCATAACCTCCATTAAAATTAATTCTATATAAAAAAATTATAGTTTTTCTACTTTACCTCATTACAATTATTAATTCCCATATAAACCCACTATAATTTATTTTAAAAAAAATTAACATGCACCCCTATGAAAATATATTTTTGGTCTCGTGTTTCATCCATGAATGCAAGGGCAGTCGTTGCTTGTTTTAGACATAGGTGTTGAATTGGAGATAGAATGAGACAGGAGTGTTGGCTTTTTCTTGGTAACATTCGGGGCACATTGCCTCTTCTACATTCCGACCCTCTTGACATCTCGCCTCAGGCAGTGTGATGTATCTACAGGAAAAATGGTTTTTTGCGACCAAAAAATTGGTGACGAATTTATTTATTTTAGTTGCAGAAAGTTTCTTTGCAACTAAAATTTTGATCGCAATAGCTTGGTTGCAGAAAATTTTATTTGCAACCAAATTTTGGTTGTCAAAAAACGTGTCTTTCTGTAACCAAAACTTTAGTCACCAAAAGTCAACTATTTGGTCGCCAAATGTTCATGATTTTGTTATCATAAGCAACCAAACAGTTCTTTTACGACCAAATGTGACATGTTTTACTACCAAATAATTGGTCCCAACAAGATGTTGCATGACCAAAATATTTGGTCACAAAAAAGTAAGACATTTTAGCTACCAACTTGTGGTTGCAAAAGAACTTTAATTTAAACGTCATTTAAGTCATGCCAAGGAACACGACTTATAGTAATAGAACTTTTTACAACTAAAATTTGGTCGCCAAAATTTTTTTTTTTTTTTTTTTCCAACCAAAATTCACGATAGCAAAAACTCATTTCATTCTAAACCTATTAGAACCTTTAGTGTCTAAATATTTGGTTGCTTATTGTGTAATAACTTTTCATTGAAAATAATTGTTAAAAAAAAAAACAAACAAACAAACAGAACTTAAGTAGAACAAATTACATTATTTGATGTACATACTATCGGTAATTTTATAGTGAACCAAACTAATATACAAATTTCATGTATGCTCTATTTGTAAAGTATCTCATAGAAACATCTAAAATAGCTTAAATTTAATCATCACCAACTTGTATGCATAAGCCCATTTGGTCTGATTTTTTTACTTTTCCAATTCTTTCACCCAAGTAAAACCATCGTTGGAAGTTTCTGAATCAGATATATGCCCATCAATTTCAATCCAATCATCATCTATAGAAATTTGAGATAATCTGTAATAGTAACATAACATTTCTGTTAGATTATTATCACTAACTTTACTTAAAAGAAAAAGAATCACTAACAGTTTTGTAAAAATCTTATTAATTAACAAAAGTAACATAATCTATAGGCAAAGGTAACTTATAGATAGCATGTGCCAATCTCTCAAGTGTGAATGCTGACATATCCTTACCCGTTTGTATGCCATACGCATGAATGGCAATATTAATGAAATAACTCATAGCAAGCGGTAGATGTTGACAGCACTAAAATAGTTTTCCACTTTGCAATATGAATTAACCATTTAACCAAGTAGTCCAATAACAGATTATCAGCATCAGCTTGGAGAACTTCTTGTTTAATGTTTTGGGTGTGAGTGCACAATATCAGTGCAAATAGGACTCTGTAATTGGGCAAGAATCAAAGATTTGCTAGAGGCGATGACATTATGCTTATATTGATAGAACCCAACAAAAAAAAAAATGAATCATATGCATTTATACCAATTGTCTCAATTAGAATGCAAACACAAGAAATTAAGCTTTAGTTTGTTCCATTACCAACCTTGATGTAGTTTGCTAAGCAAATTACAATGACCCATTCACAATTCACATTTCCTTTATATTATAGGCAACCAATTATAAAGCTAAAAAAAAAACATAAGGGATAAAAGAAGATAAATTGATACCAGCACAAGGCAAAAAATCTCTCCCTACCATGCTTTCCCAAACAGACGATTTCCTGAAACTCTATTTTCCATGAAAAAAAAAAAAAGACCAAGAAGCATTATATGACAGTGCAAAGAAAACAGAAAACACTAAAAATCACAACAAAATCAACAAATCAAAAACCAGAAGGAAAAAAATTGAGAATATATATAAAAGAAAAGCAACGACTTCTATTTTTTTAAAATAAGATGACGAACATGAGAAGTGGAGCTCGACGATCAAAAGTGTCAATGATGAGCAAGAGAATCTGGCTATTTTAGTTCCAGCTACTCTTCCTGATGCCAGAATAGGTAAGAGCCCTAATAACCCACTCTTCATCGAAACCAAAAAAAAAAAAAAAAAAAAAACCCACTCTTCAACGTTCTCTATGAAATTTTGTTACTCCAAGGTCTTCTCTGTCAATGTACAGGTCCAACCAGTAGTGGTAAAGGAAGAGGCTCCAGAACAATGAATCAAAATAAGAATACAAAGATTATTATTGGCGCGTGTTAAATCAAAATAAGAATACAACCTCTGTTTTCTTTAAATAAAAAGTTATCATGTAGAGGTCTATCCCTTTCCGTTTTCAATTTGTTTTCCATGTGCACTTGTTGTCCTGACTACAGTAAACAAAAGGAAACATAAAAGAGAATCCAAACCCACGAAGTCACCTTTTGAAGCAAACAAAAAGAAAAATCAAACCATCCCACAAAGTAATCTTTTCCAGAAAAAAAGGGAAGAAAAAAAATTCTACCATCCAATGCCAAACCATGGTGACTAAAGTCTCTTCCATTGATTAAAACATAGAGAGATCCAAAAGCTTAGCAAACTAAGTACAAACGTACACAGAGATCCGATATTATAAGATAAATCGGGATGATAGTGGCTCTTAATCTGAACACAAAACCATTACTACCTGAACAAATTTTCAACTCATCAACAGGAGAATTTCACAATCAGACTTTGTTAATAGTTTTATTATTTGGGATTAGGATTAACAAGAATTTATTCAATTCCAGTTTCCAAACACAAATATCAAACAGATTAATCAATATAACAAAGAAAAAAGAATCTGAAAATTGGGGTTGAAAACGGAAAGCCTACATGAAACATTTAGGCCGGAGACGGCGAGCGCAGAGGAAGCATGGATAATTCTAAACAGGTTGAGAGAGGCAGAGACCAGAGAAAGAGAAAGAGAGGAGTAGAAATCCTCGGCTTACCTTTCCTTTCTCCGCTTTCTCACTCGGACGGTATCCTCCTTTGTCGACAACCCTCACTCTACTCGCTTCCCCTCCAACAGCTCTGGAACATGGAGAGTTCTAAATGCTCTCTTCTTGAAAGCAAAAACAAACACAAACACAAACACAAAAACAAAAACAAAAACAAGAACAAAACAAAAGAATTAACTTTCAAAACTAAATAAAAAATAAAAATAAAAATCGGAAAAATCGGAAAAATAAAAAAGAAACCTGAGGAGCAGATACGACAGCGGCGTGGTGGTAGAACGAGTGCTGCATCGTGGCCTGCTGTTTTAGCCTCTGGTGCTGCATCTTCCGCATAACGATGGAGGCGATTCAAGTTCTACGATTACAGTAGCAAGAACTTTTGAAATAGGAAAAAAAAAATTTTAAAAACCGGGAGGAAGCTGACCAGAGTTTCTCAGACCAGCAGCATCACCCGAGCCAGCGTTGTTTGTTTGGAGAGATTTCGAGTTCTTTTGAGAACTCTTGGAATTACGTTCTTCCCCACCTTGCCCCTTCTCTCAACAGGATTATAATTCCTTTAAGATAATAAACAAGGTAACTTGGAGATAATAAGAACGGAAAACACCAAAGGAAAGATCAATATGCAGTATTAGAACACGAAAACACACTAAAGAGTAACATACTCGTTCATAGTGCCACCATTTATAGAATCACAGTAGCGTTTCAGCCATTGCAGAAACTCAAAAACCAAAAATAAAATCAAAGAAATTTAAGAACAGAAAAGAAAAGGAGCAAAAAAATTTAAAAAAAAAAAAAGAAAAGAAAACCCTTGTAACAGAGAGGGCGAGAAGGGAACGAAGAACAGGAGATATGGGTTTGAGGACTTCTCTTGTCAAAACCAACGTAAGTTTTCTTTTGTCAGAGATTTTTTTTTTTTTTTTCCCCTCAAGGTCTTTTGTGGCAGGTCTGGCACACTTTTTTTTTTTTAATATTTCTTCCTTTTGGAGGTAAAAATAAGCGCCAACTTCACTGAAATTTCTTTACTTGGATATTAATTTTTTTAAAATTATTATATTTATTCAGTTATATTTAAGTCTTTTTAATTTTAAAATATAAAGAAAATTTGATACTTTTAAACTATAAATCAAGATGCTTCTAAATATATTTATTAAAAAAAAAGTGCTTTTAAATATTCTATTTTCTATGTTAGAGCATTTATACTATTTTAAATATTAAAGTATTTATATTAGAGATAACTACAAAATAAGCAAAACTTAAAGGATTTTTCCTCAAAATTATGAAAAAGAAAAAGTTGATAAAGTTAATACACGTGCATATATATTGAATTCATTATATATATTCTATTCGTTAACTGATCTAATACTCATAAGAATAACGTAGAACATATTTTTGAGAGCGACATGATAACTTTTTAAGTTATCAACTCTATTAAAATAAACGTGATATTAAAAATTACACCTAAAAGTTTGAGTTTGAAGATTTGTAATCATAATTCAAATCATTTCAAATTTTAAATTAGGATTGTTTAGAAACAACAGTGGAGGGAGGTTAGAGTTTCTTTTTTGTCACTAACTTTGAAAATTTTAATGATTTTCTATAGTTTTTTTCAAATATGAAAACATATTTTACAATTTCATCCTTTATTTGCCCCGTTAAAATTCTTTTGGTTCTTGTTTATATAGTCTATCATAAATTTTGATTTTAAAGTATTAGTGTTTACAATGTAATAACTCAAATAAACCAAAATCAACTATACTGCTACAAAATTTCACTATATTTTGAACTCTAAACTTCAAAATTAATTAAACTCTATAAACTTAGTTCATGGAGGAAAAAGATAAAAGACACAAATACACAAATACATAAAGATGGTAAAAGATTTAAGCATTGTAGTTTTGGAACAAAATTTTTATTCAATTCATACTCCCTCTAAAAAATTTTCTGATTCCGCCACTTATTAGAAACTAGCACATGGTACATAATCTATGAGATGCCGAAGGTGTCCCTTTGTTTATGTGAAAACTTTGCATCTTTTATTTTTTAAATTTGCTTTTGCTTTTTGTTATTGGTGGAACACAAGTAATGAGAAAATATCCCAAATATTCATTAAAATCATAAAAGCAAGCAAACATCAAAGAACATACACCAAAATAAAAGAAAAAATCCCCAAAAATTACAGTGAGATGATATCTGACATTGAAGATCCAATCCAAACCGTTAGAAGAGATTCGATATTTGTTAGCTAAAGACATTTAATCAATGTTTGTTAATTTTTTAGTTATTTAATGAATAGTACTAGAGACATCAACAATATTCACAACTTTTCATATATCATATTTTCATTGATATATGCAATTAATTAATGTGGCAATGTTTTAAACACTTAACAATAAAATAATGATAACTCATATACTATATAGGTTGGTACTTAAAAGTTGGGATTAGAATTGATGTTTTTAACATTTCTTATTTAATGGTTGTTTTTCTTTTACAATTATATTTTATTTCCCATACTATATATACTTCCATGATTAGGTTGACATTTATGCATTTAGTACCCATTTGGAATAATATCTCCTCATAGTATTTTTACCATCTTGATTTGATATTATCAATTCTATATGAAACTCTCTCGCTCTTTCATTTTCAAAAAACTCAAATTTTAAAAGTCCATAACTTTCACATTTTGTGTCAAAAGGAAATGATTTTTATATCAAAATACTCGTAACGATGAAACGAACAAGATAAATTCCACTTTGTATAATTTTTTTTCAAACATATTTTAATTTTTTGTATGATTTTTTATATCACATAACTTTTTTTAAAAGTTTTCTGTCAAAACACAATTTCAAACCTAACATCTAAAAAGGCCCTTATTATTTTTAGTAACATTGTTCATTTATTTACTAGTTAGAATTCTATCATATTAACACTTTGGGGACACTTTTTAATAAGTTTGCATTTGGTATACATGTTTGAAATGAAATTTTTAGGTTGAAGTTGGTTGACTTTTCAAAAACTAATTATAATTTTTGTTAACTTTTCATAAAAAGACAAAAACTGATATAAAAACTTTAGATTTGAACCTTAGAACCAAACACACCTGTAGTATTTATGTATCTAATTATAACATAATTTTAACAAGCATTTTCAAAAAAACTTTGAAATCCACAACAACAAAGTAAATGTATTTATTTGGAAGGTATTCAATAGTCACTGACAACTTCTATATCTTTGACCTAAATAATCATTTGGTGAATAAAAAGAAGATTTTTTGGTGAATAAAAAGGATCTGGGGGTGACCCCATCATTTCCAAGTTTTTAGCCTCACAGGTAGGAATCCCCTTCCCTAGGTATGGCAGGAAGACTTGTTCTTTATATTATTTCTCTTAGTAGACCATCCGGAGTTTATCCAGCCATCATCAAACCATGCTAAAAGAATATTTGCCACATGCTCTTATGTACAATCTTGATACTCGTCAGACTTTGATATCTGATAATGGAAGTTATGAAATTTTCATATTCAGGATATCCTCCTTAGTGCCCTTCAAATTTATAGTAAATAAAGATTGGAGTCCTTTTTTCCCCTCTACTATGAACACATTGATACGTTATTAGGAATAACACTTGAAGTATTTACACAAAATGGTCAATTTTACAACCCTTTCAAAATATAATGGTTTTCAACCTATTTGCAAAAATTGAACAATTTTTTAATTTTACTTTTTGTTTGTTTCAAATTTACCCTTCAACGCCTTCAAAAAAAAAATTACCCTTCAATATTTTTCTCAGGATTCTTTTTTTGTTTTTATTCAGAGCGCTTTTTATGAATTTTTATTTTTTCTGTTTTAAAATAGATACTACAGACATATTATTTCTTAAAAAATAGTCATATATATAATATTATTAATATATATATTTTAAAATAAAACTCTAAAAATGGGCTTTCTTTGCAATTATTTATTGATTAATTGTTTTAGGCATTCTAAAAATGGGCTTTCTTTATTTATTAATTAATTGTCTTAGGCAAATATTGATTAATTGAAACTCTAAAAATGGGTTTTCTTTATATTATTTCTCTTAGTAGACCATCCGGGGTTTACCCAGCCATCACCAAACCATGCTAAAAGAATATTTGCCACATGTTCTTATGTACAATCTTGATACTCGTCAGACTTTGATATCTGATAATAGAAGTCATGAAATTTTCATATTCAGGATATCCTCCTTAGTGCCCTTCAAATTTATAGTAAATAAAGATTGGAGTTTTTTTTTTCCCCACTACTATGAACACATTGATATGTTATTAGGAATAGCGCTTGAAGTATTTATACAAAATGATCTATTTTACCGACCCTTTCAAAATATAATGGTTTTCAACCTATTTGCAAAAATTGAACAATTTTTTAATTTTACTTTTTGTTTGTTTCAAATTTACCCTTCAACGCCGTCAAAAAAAAAATTACCCTTCAATATTTTTCTCACTAATCTTTTTTTATTTTTATTCAGAGCACTTTTTATAAATTTTTATTTTTTTCTGTTTTAAAATAGATACTGTAGACATATAAAAAATAGATATATATAATATTATTAAAATACATATTTTTTAAAATGAAACTCTAAAAATGGGCTTTTTTTGCAATTATTTATTGATTAATTGTTTTAGGCATTCTACACACCCCCCCCCCCCCCCCCCCAAAAAAAAAAAAAGGTTTGTTTCCGTTTAAGAATATGATAACAACTTTTCAAAAGTTTTTTTATAAGCAGATTTCATTATATTTTTTTCCCATTTTTTAAGTTTCATAATTTAAAAATAAAACTTTTCTACTTCAATGGGGTTTGTTATCATTCCTTACGACTTGTTTAGAAAAAAAATGACGACATTTTTTTGTTAAGCGGATCTATTCACTCTTCCTAGTATATTTTTCCCACACACCTATTTAAATTACCCATCAATTAAATTTAAAATTTTATTGAGTACTTTTAACACACTTATTAGTATTACAAAAAATCCCTTTTATTAAATCATATATTTTCTACTTCTTCCCGCCCATAAATAAAACACAATCTCTTTTTTAATTGCTTTTCTTTTTATCCCACGTTCTTTACCCTTAAATTTCAAAAGATATAAAATAAAAAATAAAGGTTTAAATCCATGCATACGCACAGAAAGGACTCAAAATCAAAGTATCTCATCCTAAAATTAAAAAAAAAAAGGTATTTTGTTTGCTTCCAATACAATGCCTAATTTTATATATATATATATATATATATATATACACGCGCTTTAAAAAAATCGATCTATATATATTTTTTCATTTCAATTTTTTTTTTTTATATTTTCGGAAGCGTGTGTGTGTATATATTAGTTTTCATAGGATTTGGACTTTCAAATAGTATTTGAACATTTTTAAAACAAGTGCGCGATAATCCATGGACGTATTCATAAACTGATAAACAAGTGCAGTATAAAGTAAACGAAAAGAAAAAATGTAAAAATTATATATTGATAAAATCTGAAAATATGATGTCTCTCGTACAGATAGATAGATATATATATATATATATATATTTCCTGGTAATCAAAAAAATAGTTAGTCGAAAATTGAAAAAAAGAAAAAAACTTACTTTCCTTTTTATTGGATATCACTATTAAAAAAAAAACTATTTTGGCTGATTCGATTTTCCAATACTCGTATGTACTCAAACCAAATTAATAATAAAAAAAAAAATCACAACAGACAAAATTAAGGTAAATGCACAAAAAGATTTAAGTCATTATCAAATTGACCTCATCATTAGGCAACAATAAAACATATTCATTAAATATAATTTCATGATATATAGATCTAGTCAGCTAAAGATATTTTATTCATTTTTGTTAATTTTTTATTTCTTTAATGGTTGTTTTTCTTTGAGAATTATATTTCACTTCTATACTTCGAGAAACAGATGGATCCTTATGCACTTATATTTCTAATTATATCGTTCATTTAACTACTAATTAGAATTTTGTCATCTTATCAATTAAAAAAAGTATTTTAATAAGTATCTCCATATGTTATTGTAATGAACTAACAACTATCATACTACTCTTATGATGTCTATATCAACTGAGGAGAAGCAATCAAGAAATTTTTACTTTAAGATAAGTCTTAAATTTGGATTTTCTTTTCTTTTTTTTTTTTTAATAATTGATTCTCATATAAACTTGTACTAATCAATTTTTATTTTTTAAGTATGACAAAGAATGATATATCTTTTCTATGATTAATATAGATTTTTTTTCGTCTAATTTCTTGCTCTAAGCTATTTAGTTAGCTATGTAATTAGTTGTGTTTTAACTGCATATAATTTAACTTAACTTATCCTTTTGATAAAAATAGATATCTTATCCGTTTGAGTTTTTTTTTTTTCTGTCATTGATTATATCATTTGGATTCTTTTATATTTCTCTAAAAACAATCCATACCATCTACATATAAAATATAGGTATATTACATTTATTATTTCATACATAGTAATATATATATTAACATTAAATGAGCTTTCGACAGTATTTTATCATTTTCTATTATACTTTTCACAAAAATCAATGTTTATGTAAAAAATCAATATTTAAATTTCATGAATATTTGTAAAAAAGATACTACACACTGTCTCCATATAGATACTTCCAAAATGAGGAAATTTCTGTAAAAATATTGATGAAAATATTGATTTTTCAATCTTTAGATACCGATCAATATTATTTACTAGTATTACTTCTTTTTCTTAAGATAATTTTTGTCCTAGACTCTTCCTTTTCTTTTTATTTTTTTCTCTCTTAAATTTTTTAAAAAATTCAATCAAATTAAAAAAAAAATAGTCTCAAGGTACCAGATGACAGATCCAACTCAAACCTCATAACTAAAAAGGAAATAAATAATTTCAGTCAAAAAATAATAATAATAATAACAGTAAAAATTCTCCAAGCCCACGACTTATCAGTTAGCACATTAAAAAAAATAATTGCATATCTATACAAGATATCTTTTAATATAACAAAAAGTTAAGCACCACATGGTGACAACTTCACTCGACAAGTTGGAGATGCATTACAAGATAATGAACCATCCACTTATATCTGATCTCCTATAAAAAGGGTTAAAATTCAATTTTGTCTTGAAAATTTTGTTCACCATTTTCTTTTCTTCCATCTTTTACTTTTACTAAACATAGCATTAGAGATAAAAATAGAACCACAAAAGAGAAAACAAATAGAAATAGAACTAGAATTAAAGGAGGAAAAACGCATATAAATATTTATTCATAAACTATTATATGAAAAAAAAATGAGCAGAAATGTCCTATTTATTGGCAAATCCTAAAGCAATTATATGTACTTTTAGAAAAAGAAAAAAAAAAAACTATAGCGTATACTTGTGTAAATTAGCCAAAATAAAATACTTCTTTTAAGATACACTACTACAGAATCCAGATTCCACGACGGTTAAAAACCATCGTGGTAACACTTCCACGACGGTTTAAAAACCGTTGTGGTAAATATATGGATTCAACGACGGTTTTTAAACCGTCGTGGTATCTCGGAATACACGACGGTCTTAAAACCTTCGTGATACCACGACGGTTCTCGGATAACACGACGATTCTCAAACCGTCATGGTATCACGGCTACACGACGGTTCTTAAACGGTCGTGGTATCCGGCCGGGATACCACGACGGTTTTTGCAACCATCGTGGTGTGAACCAAAAAAAAAATTTTACGAATTCGTTTCATGGGTGGCAAATCAGCCAATTATAAAATGCTAAATAATTGCCAATAATGACCTAGATTTGTACAATTAATATGCATATAGTATAAATTTGATATATTATTTTTTAATATTGAGTAAACTGCATAACAAACCTAGCCCACTCTTGCCTAACCAAACTCATGTCAGTATCAGTATAAAAATCCTTCGTTTGAAGAGCGGCTAGTCCATCAACAGTGAGGGTTATCTCTCGCATGAAAGCTAACACAAAATAACCGCACTCTACATAACCTTCTTGTATTAGACATCGAGCAGTATCAATCAAAGTCTCTAAGTTCCGTCGTTGTCTTATTCCTCTTCCCACCAATATCTTCCAATCATTAAGTGCCCTAATAATTTCACAAATTTCAAAACAATATATTACAACAATTATAATTGTATGCTTAGAATTAGATATATATATCAAAAACTACTTACGTCATAATTAGGTCTTTAAAATCATCACCCGGTGTGTTTCCGAGAGGATTAAAATATAGGACCGAGTCATCCCACAGATCAATAACTGCCAAGATCCAATGTTGATCGCTGTTATATGGCATGAGAAACAACTTTCCTTGTGGAGCGTTTCTTAAGATCTATAGAATGTAATCCGCTCTCTCTCGAATGTAGGCGGCGCGATCGGCAACGCATTGAACTGGTGAAACGAGGACTGGAGAAATAAATTCGAACCGTTGATCCATACCTGCTCTTTCATAACAATCCGCTAAGTATCTATAAAATAATTAGGCTGACTTGTTACGCTTTGCATATAAGATTAAGAAGGATATATAATTAAATAGTGTAATATAAAATGTATTACATGATGTAAACCATTATACTATTTGCACTGATTTCTTTAAATGTTATGAAATGGTAGACATCTTCAAACCCAATATATATGGGCATGTCATCGTCAATGATGAACTATTGTTGATGGCAGATTATTTGGGTACCGTCACGCATGGAATTTTGTGCGTAATACGCCAACGGTTTCAAATCAAAGGGAAGGTCAGTAAACTCAAACAAAGGCAATTCTTCTTGCGGCGGTTGTTGTTGTACCTCAGGTTGTGATCGTATTTTCTTCCTCCCTGCTTTCCTTTTGGTTCGTTTGCTCCCCTCGGGTTCTCAGTCAGGAGCATGACTGGGACCTTTGCTTGCCTGGCTCAAACTTGTTTGAACGACGACTAATCTTTTCGGCCAAGCAACAAACCCACCGACAGCTTCTTCAATACATGTGGCTTCGTGTGTCGGAATAAGTAGGAGTGCACCTTTTAGTTTTGGCACTGTAATTGTCAATTGTACATTCTCCTCACCTAAAGGAATCCCATGGATTGTGTCTGTTGGAACACATTCCATGTATGCTCTGCCATTTACAGCAAGTACATCTCCTCCGTTAATTAGATCAGGAAGAAATAGATGGCATTCCTTACTTGCGTTCGGATCGGGCTTCGGATCCGACGCCTTAGCTACTTTTTCATTTAGAGTGCAACTAGCCTTGAAGCTGTTATGTTGATCAACTATCGGTGCGGTTGGCTCCTCCGCCATAGTCTCTCGGTTGATACCGTGCTTCGCACATAACTCCTGTACGGTTCTTTCTAATGCGGCTAGCTATCGTTTCATATCCAAGACTTCAACATTTTCCGTTGAACTTCTTGCAACATTAAAGTATTGTGATTGCTTGACAAACTTAGATTGACCTTGAAGCCGAGCCGAATGCTCGACATTGCCTAATGCCTTGGTCAATATGTCCTCTGTCCCTACAGATTCGAAACTTCCTTGTGTTTGTTGTTTACTGAAGTCATCCTACAACAATTGCACAGTATGTTATGACTTCGTAAACATAAACGAGTATATGAGATTAATTAATTTTAATCGGATTCGAAAACTTACTATTGTATCAGCAATATTTTGACATTCTTTATTCTTGAAAGATCCATCGGGCTTGATGTGCATGTTCAACCAATTTTCATGCCACTCTGCGTATTTTCCCGTCTTCTCGAACTACAGTTCAATAATTGCATTACTAAACATATAAGTAGAAATTGGAAGTAAAACATACCATTTTACAAATTATGTGTAAGTTATTCACGTATATGTGCTTGGTCACGTTTCCTATATCCGTCGCGACCTCCCGTTGATCCATATTTGAGTTTCTTTCTTATCTCACTTCCTTGTTCGGAAAGTCTTTTGAATTCCATGCTCCGACGATACGAATGAAAGTTTTCCAATCATCCTGGCTGAAGGTTGGGTAATTGTGAACTACTTTTGATGGTTGTTGCCACACAGCTTCTTCGTCAATATAATCCCTTACAAAAGCTTGGTAAAAATCATATCTGAAATATTTTGCCGACTCTGTACATGACTTTAAGGCTTGTTTTTTAAACGATTCACCCACAGTGAAAGAAGTTACGATTTCCATCCAAACTCTTTCTTTCCTTTGGGCTAAATCGGCACTTCTAAAGTCCGATATCCAAATGGGTATGTGCTCTCGAGCAAGCACTCCAATCCAACTCTGTTATGCATCTCTTTCCTTCCCTATTGGTTGCCCTTTCGCATCAAATGAAACTTCAACTCATTCTCCCTTTGTCTTAACTTGGTGGACTCTTCTCATAAGAGTTGCTCTTCGTTTACCATCTTCATCGGGATTGAATCTAGGTGAGTTGGTTCATCGTGGTTTTCCAATTTGAGTTTGAGTTGAGTGTTCTTCCACCTCGCGCTCTTGCGACGTTTTAAATCAATCTAAATTAACTCGGCACCGAAACACGTTACAAACCAAAAAATGGTTGTCATTAAATCATTGTAAATCCTGCAAGTAAACATAAGTTTCTACTTAATTAATTACAGAAATGACACACAACTTAATCAAAGATGCATTTGATCTTTCTTTGATTTTTCCATATCATGTGCTAACATCTAAGTCACAACATCAACGACGGTTAAGGAAAATTGTCGAATCCGTGCATAACTCAATCAATTTAATTCAATATAAAACTAATTCGAACTGAAATAAGCATATTTAGAATATAAGCAATTTAATTCAAGCTACAACTATCACCGAATATAAGCAATTTTAGACTTATTTAAATCACCGACACAATCAACAATCACCAAATGTGTAAGGGATGGATTTTGGTAAACCGTCACCTCACCCAACCATTATACAACAAAACCGAAACTAAGTCTCACTCAAAGAGGAATTTGGTCGAACATATAGTGTGCATAAATTAAACATGCAAGAGCAACACTTTTTTCCGTTTAAAAAATAACCCAAAATCACAAACACAATAAATAATCGAAACTAAGCCTCACTCAAAGAGGAATTTGGTCGAACATGTAGTGTGCATAAATTAGACATGCAAGAGCAACACTTTTTTCCGTTTAAAAAATAACCCAAAATCACAAACACAATCAATAATCACTCAAATAAAGTTTACAATTATCTTAGCTCACTTCCATCAACCGTTTAGTGAAATAGCAAACATAAACTTACCGTTTAGTGAGGGTATAGAAGATTGGGGGTTACGGTGACAAACCGTTAGAGTGGGCCTTGGCGAAGGCGTGGGCGTGGGCGTGGGCGTGGGCATGGGCGATGGCAAAAATCCGAAAACACCAGACGCGATAGCCGAAAATTACCAAGAGAGAGGGCAAGGAAAAGAGATAATGGAGATAGGAGCCAAGAGAGATAATGGAGGATGCAAGGCAAACAAAGAGGGAGAAAGTGGAGTTATCGAAAATTTGAGAGAGAAAGTTGAGTGAGTTACCGAAAATTTGAGAGAGAATGGAGGATGCAAGGCTGAAAATTCCATTGTAAATGCCGGATGCAAGGCAACCAAAGAGGGAGAGAGGGGAGAGAGGTACCGAAAATTAGAGAGAGAAAGTGGATGGAATAAGGTCTTTCATTTGATTTTATATATGTAGGACACAAAATTTGGACAACATGCAAGCGCGCGCGCATCCCGGGTTATTTTTAAAATTTTGCGGAAAGGATACGACGATGGTGTTTTTAAAAACCGTCGTGGTATAAGAAGTTACCACGGCGGTCTTAAAATACCGTCGTGGTAGGTCCTCGGGGAGGACCTACCACGACGGTCTTTTGACCGTCATGGTATGATGGACAAAATCACGACGGTTTACTTAAAAAACCGTCGTGCTTTTAATATACCACAACGGTTTTTTATTTAACCTGTCATGGTATTTTGATAGTATAAGTTTCATAATATTTTTTTTCCAACTATATAATACCATAGGCGGCCACACCTGTTTGTTATGCATAAACCAGCAACCCATATATATATGCAAGACTCTTTTTGATAATGTATTTATTTACATCATGGCATATAATATATATTATGAGTATGCATTTGCAATTAACATATAAGGTAATATAACTTATTATAAAATGTATACAGTGAACAGAAAGTTAAAACATTGCCTTCAAGTTTTTTTTTTCTTTTTTTCTTTTTGGACTTCTCAACACGTGTCCACTCGACATCTAAACGAAGCACGTGTGAGGAATTATCGTCCAAATCATCAATCTCCTCCATCGGTGGCAAACCTTTCGTGATAGATGGAATGTCCGTGCAATCTTGATCAACATCTTCTTGGCCATCCCGGATAAATTTTGGCTTCATTGGCACAGCTAATGATAATTCTAAATTGTCCAGATCCATTGTGTAAAAGACTTGGACTGCTTGCGATGCCATAATGAAATGATCATTTTTGTATCCCATACGCCTAAAGTCCACCACTATCACGCCGTCCTTATCAAGCTTAACAAAATTATTTTCAGCCCATTTGCATTTAAAGAGTGCTATTCGCAAGCCACAATAATCAAGTTCCCAAATATCTTCAATGAACCCAAAGTAGTTCATGGAACTGTATACCGGGTTCTTGTCCTTTACGGATGAAATATGCATAGACTCGGCTCGAAGGCTCATACCACTATTTTGGACTGGATGCTTCTCATCTCTTTCGCGAGTGTAAAATGTGTAGCTATTGACAAAGTACGATGTATATCTTGTGACTATCGATGACGGTCCTCTTGCTAGCTTCATTAAGTCTTCAGAAATGCTAGGCTTCATATGCAAATGTTGGCTTGTCCACACCCTGAATGTCCGAATGTGCTCATCTTGAATCCACTTCTCACATCTTGTTTTCCTTGGATTCGCGACTCTTAATTCCGTCATGTGAATCTCAACAAACGGCTCTACTTCCTTAGCATTGTGCAAAACATACAAACAAGCTTTTTCCCATTCATCTTGCTTTACTGGTGAATGAATGGCTACGGATAGTCCTTTCGGCGTAAATAGCCCACTCGTTTGGCACCCCTATTGGGTCCGCATTGGACAAATACTCAGAGCAAAATTCAACTGATTCCTCGGCTATATAGTTTTCTACTATACATCCCTCCGGCCTATTTCGGTTCTTCATATAACCCTTCAAAACCTTCATGTACCTTTTGAAAGGATACATCCACCTCAGATGGACCGGTCCACATAGCTTAACTTCACGAACTAAGTGCACCATTAGGTGGATTATTATATCAAAAAAGGCCGGTGGGAAAAACTTCTCAAGCATGCACAAAGTCATCACCAATTCAGATTGTAGCGAATCTAGCATTAGTGAATCGATTACCTTAGAGCAAATTGAATTGAAAAACGAGCATAACTTCGTAATTGCATATCTCACATTTCTCGTTAAAACTCCCCGCAATGCAAGAGGTAATAACTGTTGCATCAAGATATGACAATCGTGCATTTTCATTCCAATGAGCCTCAAATCCTTTATCGACACCAATCTTTTGAAGTTAGAAGAGTACCCACTTGGCACTTTCACGGATGCAAGCCATTCACAACGCTTTCTCTTCTATTGTTTGGATAATGTGTGCTTTGCCAGAGGTAAGTATGTGCCATTCGGTCTTTTGTCGGGGAGCAAATTTAGTCTAATCTTCATCTCTTGAAGATCCAACCATGCATTTTCACCATCTTTAGTTTTATTTGGAATGTCAAGCAACGTGCCCACTATCGACTCACAAACGTTTTTCTCAATATGCATAACATCTAGGCAATGACGAACGTAAAGTGACTTCCAATATGGAAGTTCATAGAAGATTGACTTCTTCTTCTAAGGTCCATCGACAACTGGAGCCTTACGCTTTCTTTTTCCCAAAACTACTTTAACATTTTTAACTATCTCAAAAACGGCTTCTCCAGACAAAATCCGAGGAGCGGATCTTTCTTCGGTATTACCATCAAAAGCCTTCTTCTGTTTGCAGTATCGATGATTCCTTGGCAAAAATCGCCTGTGACCAAGATAAATGGTTTTCTTACCATTCTTCAACCGGATAGAGGCTGTTTCCTTCATACAAACTGGACATCTTATAGAACTCTTCACGGGATAACCGGATAGGTTGTCAAGTGCAGGAAAGTCATTAATTGACCAAATCAACATTGCCCGTAGATTGAATGTATCTTGACGGTATGAATCTCTAACTTGTAAACCATCTTCCCATAAGCTTTTTAGGTTATCGATTAATGGTGCCAAGTACATGTCAATGTCATTCCCCGGTTGTTGAGGGCCTGATATCAATAATGTTAACATCAAGAACTTCCGCTTCATGCATAATTCCGGAGGGAGATTGTAGTTGACAAGTATGACTGGCCAGGTACTATGCTGACTAACTCATGTTACTATGTAGGTTCATTCTATTCGTCGACAAACTGAGACGTAAATTCCTTGGTTCTGCACTAAAATCTGGATGATTGTCATCAAAGGTCTTCCATTGTGGTGCGTCAGCCGGATGCCTAAGTTTGCCATCGTCAACGCGTTTATCATGGTGCCAGGTCAGATTCTTAACATGCTCGGCATTACGGAATAAATGATGCAAACGTGCAGCCGGTGGAATGTACCATAACACCTTAACTGGCACTACTTTTCTACTATTTGATGGTATCTTGCCCTTCTTCCATCTTGACTCCTTATAAACCGGACAGTCATCTAAATCTTCATAATTTTTACGGTAAAGGACACAATCATTTAGACAAGCATGTATCTTTTCATATTCCATTCCCAAAGTGCTCAACGTCTTCTTCGCCTCGTACATACTAGGTGGCACTTTGTTATCCTCCAGAAGAACATCTTTTAGAAATTCTAAAAGAGTCGTGAAACTAGAATTCGTCCACCCTCCTGATGCTTTCATATTCCATAATTTAACCAATGCCCCTAATTTTGTATATTTTGTACACCCGATATACAATGGCATTTCGGCATCATTAATCATTGCCTCAAATATCTCTGGCCGATGCACAAAGTTTTCTTCCAAATCATTTATCATATTGAACATATTATCACCAACGTCTTCCTCCACAATAGGCTCTTTACCTTTAGAATTCGTCGATGTATATTTAATATCGAAAAAATCTTCTCTATGTAAATACCATGTTTGGTAAGAACAAATAATCCCATAAGCATGCAAATGGCCTCTAACATTATCGATGGTTTGAGATCTATGATTACCACAAAGTTGACATGGACACGGAATCTTATCATCTTGTATATGAGCTTTGGCAAATGACAAAAATTCTTCAACACCATCTTTATATACTTTAGACAATCAGTCAAACCACATCCATTTCCTATCCATGATTTACAAATCCTATACAAAAAAAATTAAAACACTTATAAGTCAAAGCAATAACACCGGCCCATTAATTGGTCAACAATAAAAATTCGATAGAACATAACAAAACCATCTACAACCATAATGAATAATGTCTAAAAATAACATTTATTAACACCTATTGCACAATTTAACTCTAATTAAATTGATCCCAAACACACACACACACACACACATATATATATATATATATATATATAAAACATGCACTCCGTAAAATCTTCAGCATCAATAATATTAATTATACGTACGTACTAAGAAAAACAACAACGGAAGACGTTAATTAGTTATCACTTACAAAGAGTAACTTGTGACGTCCAATGGTATACTGACTGTATTCGGAATGATCTGATCTTATTTTGAGATATGCAGAGAGTTGTTGATGCGAAAAAATTAAGAACGACAAACACTCGGCGTTTTGTATAAAATTTTGGTGCAGCTTACATGATGATTTTTTTTAACCGTCGTGTAATCTCGTATATTACACGACAGTGTAAAAAAAACCATCGTCGAATACGTGGAATCCACGACGGTTTTTGCGCCGAAATATTAACCGTCGTGGAAGCTCCGAGCTTCCACAACGGTTTTTTGCCGTTGTGGAAGCTCGGAGCTTCCACGACGGTTTTAAATAACCGTCGTGGAAGCTCGTCCTTCCACGATGGTTTTTTGGTTGCTTTTCGGGTCCGTGTTTTTCTGAATTTATGACGATGGTTTTTTTAAAAACCGTCATTGAATATCCATCGTGGTATACATATTTTCTAGTAGTGATAATCTTTTAGGATAAAGATAATCATAACTAGTGCATAACTTTAAATTCAATATATTAAAATCAACTAATCCTAAACCTATACGGAATCACTATTTGTAATCAACTGAGCTAATTGCATAGTCATAGCTTGTCAAGAAAATCACAAAGATACTTGGAGATCACTAAATCATGAGATTTGATATTCTCCGCTTCATGAGCTGAGGAAGACCAATATATATTTTCTCAAGTAGTTATTATGTTTCTATCTTTATTCTAAATATATATCCATTCCATCCTTTTAAAAAAAATAATAAAATAAAACACATTCACACCTAACTTCATCACATACCCCCAATGTTATTTACTGTTGGTATTTCTTTACCTAAGAATCCTTCTCCTAGTTAGCTTTTTATTTATTTTATTTTCTTCTACGAAAAAAAATTTCATATAATGTATCTAAATAGTAAACACACCTCTATCCCATTAACCACGCTGTTAAACTTCTTTTAGGTAAGTTTGGAAAAAAAAAAAAAAAAAAAAACTTTACAATATTTCTCTTTTAAATTATTTGTTTTAGAATTTTATGATTTTTTTTTTGGTTAAGAATCCGAACTATTTTATGCTTGCTGTAAGTTACTTTTCTCATATTTTTAAATTACGACTACAAACATGTTTTTTTTTTTAACTGTCATTTGAAGTATCATATATATACTTTGGGGAAAAAAAAAAAAAAAAAACTCTATCTCATCTTCTTCAACTTCGGAAATGTCTTCATGTTTTTTTTTCCTTCTTTTTTTTTTTAATTTGAAAAAAAAACTCTTGATTTGTTCTATTTTAAATTACTTTTTAAACTAGTTTTAACCTACATTCTCTCTCTCTCTTTTTTTTTTTTTGGCCCCCTTTAAAAAAGAAAAGAAAAGAACAACCCGTTCGCGCCAAAACCAACACTTCTTTGTGCCCGCCAAATCGTGCCCGCCAAATCAAGCCTGCCACAATTAATCTCGTCTAATTTATCTTCGGCAAGTATCATCTCACTTAGTTCCTGCAACAACCCCCTCTCTCATTCTCTCTCGTTTAATATTGAATTACCCCATAATTTCATCCTGTTTTTAATCTGCAGGTTTCATTTCTCTTAATTAACTAACTCTCTCGATCAACTTTTCTCAATTCCAGCATTTTTTAAGTTTAAGGTGAGTTTCGTCTTCTTCAGTCTCTGTTATCTTTAAATTGTTTCTTTGTTTAGCAAGCCATCGGTTCTACGTTGACTCATAGGCTAGATCCCATCATATGCCTGTCAAAATGCCATTATTGGCCGGTTTACTCTGATTTTTTTTTCCCCCCTTAGATTCCATTTATTATATACCTTAGAGCACAACAAATTTATGTTTTATCTCTCTTATCCATGTGTCTTTCCTTTTTCTTAAATTGATGTCGCATTTGATTTTAATTGTCTCTCCTCAGTCAGGGAAAATCAACTTGAACTTGTATGCTTTTCCTTGTGAAGTTGTGGAAGTTTTTCTACGTCAAGTTGACAGGTGATAATAGTCAACCTGTCATGGTATGTTTTTGGTTATCCGTTCTCAGTGCTGCTGTTTTCCACAATGCAAGCACAAGATTTTGTGATGGTGCCCCTTTTGGACTTGGTGCAGGGGCATAATCGTGTGCAACAGTTACCACGAAACTCAGTATTCTCACTATCATTGCTCTTTTGTTTGATGAATCCTGAATTTTCGTACAGGTCGGGGTAAGCACAAGTTGAATTCATACTCATGGTCCAGTCGGAGTGGAAGGATTGTTGACAACAAGATGGTATTAGTTTCTGATTCAACGACTTTTGATTACTTGTGTATATATTAGTTAGCAATTGGCAGCAGAAGTAAGGAGCATATTGTATTTCATGTTTACTAGTTGTTGAGAGTGGATATAAAAATGTGGATTTGAAAACTTCTATATGCTGAGTAATAACAAAACATTGATCTGCTGAACGTAACTAATGCCGAAATGCTGCAATTAGTAGATGGTGATAAAGGGGTTGTCTACACCCACATGGACCTCCCCCTTGAGTCCTGACCCAATAAAAATAGCTTACACTATATTCTGTTGCATCATTGTCGTGATCTTATTTTTTCACGAATGGATTTTATTTTCTTATCCTTCCCTTGAAATGCTTTTCCAAGCCAATATATTGCTATACTAATCACACTGCCCTTAGTGAGGGTGTTGGCAGTTGGTTTATACTAACCAAGAAAATTATAACACATATATGTATTTTAAATTAGTTTAGATGGTTTGAGAATGAATTTGCACATATGAATTTATCTCAACTACAATCGCCCAATCTCTCTTATTCCGCCTCTATTTCTCTCTCACTTTCTCTAATTTTCTCTCTCGATTGACTTAAGTTTTCTATCAATTCTTTAATCCAAATGATTTAGCTTTGAATGCTATATTATCCTTTTGTTGCTGAAAAAATGCAGATTCAAGAGACAGGAAGTCTTAATCCTTCCTGCCAAACGTCCGTACTCACTCAGAATACGTATATGCACGTGTGCGAGCGTGTTTTTGTGTTGTTTCTTCGATTTCTGCATAAGAATTATGCGATTGAACTGTTTCTTTTACGGGTTTTGGATTCTAATATCGTTCAGATTAAATGTTCCTTGGAATAGAATGCTTCTGATGGGAGATGAATCTAAATAGGCCGCATCTACTCTCAAATTTTCTGGAAAATGTTCTTCCTCTTGTTGCTATGCAGTCCAGTGCCAGAGGAGGTAAATTTCATTCTTCTAGTTTGGTTCTTGCCTGTATCTTGAAGTTGCAAGAAAGAGAGGGGAAAAAAAGGTGTAAAAATTGATTCATGATGTAACTTTTCAGGCATATGTTCATTTGAAAAGAGAAAAATATTATTTTATGAATATCTAGTTATCAAACAAATTGATTTAGTTTCAGTAATTCGCTTTATATTTTATGATCGTCAGTTGTTCATGTTAAGTCCTCTTAGAAAAGGCATAGGAAAATAGTTGAAAAAATTTATAGTACATCATCTTGCATTGGCTATGACATTCTTATAGCTATATGACATTCTTATTAATTATTTGAAGAATTTCTTATTTCAGACAATCATACGAGAGGTCAGTTCGTCGTTGGCTGGCCAGAATTTGACGATTTGTTCTTTTAAAACTTTTTTTTTAATAATTTTAGATTTTTGTACTTTTGTTAAAAACGTTTATTTATTTATTTTTTTTTTTACAGTTTTATAACTTTTAAATATTGGGTTTGGGGGGGGGGGGGTTTTCTCTTTTGACTGAAAAAAAAAAAAGCCAGAACCCCAAAAACAACACCAAAAAATTCTTACAAACTCAACCTACAAAGAAAATAAAAGAAAAGCTTCTAACTTAAAACACTACTTTTCCTTACCTTAAAAAACCTACTCGTCTACTTGAAAATAATTTGCTCATAATTATTTGATTTTAAGTTTTCCACTTAAAAATCCATCCAACATTAAAAGGATCAGCATTGGTAAGACTGGCAAAAACTTTTGATCACTGTATTTTTGGCTCCCCACTTTTACTTCTTACCGAACAAACTACTTTGTCATTCTTCGTCTAATTATTTTCTACCCTATATAGTGTAACGGAGGGATTGGGTAGGCTAAAAAAAAAAAAAAATCTCATTCCTACTTAATTTGGCGTTCACTCACGTGATACCAAAATGCAAAATTAGAAATAAAAAACATTTCTTGAAGTTAAGTTTTTATTTTAAAAAGTTGGCAAATCTAGAGCAACAATTATAGATTTACCCACGAGCACCTCTCTATTCGATTTCTATGAGCGAAAAGGGCTGCAAGGAAGAGTTCGTTCATCAATTCCTCCCTCCGATTTTCTCCTTTTCCAATCCCTAGCTTGGCTTGTGGAAGGACTACTCTTGAAAGGTCCAACCAAGCATTTTAACTCTCAGGATTCGAACTTTGCCTCTTGAACCTTTTTTGCTTTGAGTTAGGTCAAGTACTTGACTACCTATCTTGGTATTTTTGCAACAGGAATGGCTCCAATATCTGGCATCAGGTTTCCTTGTTCTTCGTTTTTTATATATGCATTTTACAGCAGGTTAATTTCAAGTTACACATGCTTGGGAATTTCAGGTATAAAAAATTATGATTGATGCATTAACTTACTATTATGATAGAATAGAAAGAAATGAAATCAATTTTTAAAGTTAGATGAAAACAAAATAACATGATGAAAGACTCGAATGATTTTTTGTATTAGTATCGTACTGTCATTATTGATTCGTTGATTTGAAGAAAATTTATATATTTTCATCTATTAGTATTGTATTATAATTTTTTATGAATGGTTTAGCTTGATGTTGTGCTTCATAAACTATTTTTAAGATTACAAGACTATTGAAATGAAAGTGTTGAAATTTTGGAGTGGATTAAGTTTGTTAGGTTATGCCTACTCTCACAAGTTGATAATTTTTTTTTTTCCTTTTAAGAGGAAAGTCTCAAAGCTAAATACATGAATAGATGGTCCATACACGTTTGTAGGCATTTTTTTTAATAATTAATTGACATTTTGAAGTCATTGTGCTTTTGCAATAAAACTAAACCTTACATTTTTCTGTTAATGTCATAAATTGCTCTTTTCTACAACATTTGTTGAAAAAATGTTGTTAAAAAGTATTTTTACGACATTTGAAGAAAAATGTCGTAAATTTTGTGTCGTTAAAAGCACTTTCTCTTGTAGTTAAATGTTCTTTGTCCGTCTTGTCTTTTGAATCTTGGAATGTTACGTGTTTGTTGGAATTCAAACATGATTAAAAGATCTCCTTAGTTGTATGCATGCCCGAATGTGAATGTTGGAGACGACTAAGATGTTTCCAAAGTTCACCAAGAGAAAACAAAGAAGTACGGAAATACAACCACATATCATTAATTTCGTCCTCTTTATTAGATTAAATCTTATTTGTTTCTTATTCTTATAAATTTCATGAAATCTTTTACTAGATATTGTATCTTTCAGTATTAAGCTCATTGCTTGGGTAATTATTTAGTTTAGAAAAGTTGATTATTGAAACTCTGCTCATGTATGAACAAATATATGAATTGTGTAGGAACTGGGACACCATAGAATTTTAGCACATTTTTCTCTTCGAACTAGAATTTGATTAATGGCTTATGTTCGATTTACATATCCTATATTTATTTATTTAACATTTTAAATATTTCAGTTATACTAATAGTTAATTTATTCTAAATTTTTTAAAAAATAAGACAGAGTCTTAGACGAAAAAACTTTTGTCGTTGAAAGCTTGAAAACTTCGGTGGGTGTTCCAGACTTCTTCGTTTTATTACACTTCGCCAAGTAAATGTGTTCGTTGGTAAAGCTTGGGTTTTCCGTCCAATGGAAATCTACATTGCTCGTTGGCAATTGGTTTTGCAGGTATGGAAACGTCAATGTGTTGCTTGTGATGAGGTTTAATTTAATTGAGGATAATCTTCATTGGAAAAATTATAGCCGTCCCCGACTAGAATTTTCACCGGATAGCCATCATTTCTATTAGTTTAAATATATCTAGCTCTACTGTAGGTAGCATAGCTTTCTTAAAGTTTCTATCATGCTAGCTTATGACTACAAACATGATCAAATTTTCAAGAACTATTCCAAAACTACTTTAGTTTGAAACGTGATAAAATATTAATTAATTTTAATGTTTTTACAATGTTTAATAAAAATTACCTTAGAAAAGCTACAATGTCATCGTTATATGTCATAGATTTTATGACATTTTGCTACGACATTTCAAAATAGAAAGCCATCCTACTGATCCATTAATGGCCGTAAAGAAAAATGTTGTAATTCTTAGTCGGGAAAACAACCTTTGAAAAGTTGAACGGGGATGTAATCAAGAGCATCATTTTTTAAATAATTTTTTCTCTTATAACTATTGATTTTTAATCCTCATTGGTTGTCTTTAATTAATTAATTATTTAAATAAACATTATCTTTTCTGGAAGGATAATTTTACTATTTTCTTCTGAATTTTGGGCCTTGTCAAAAAATTTCATTTGAATTTCAATTTCGAACATTTTCTCCGCTTGAATTGTGAAAAAGTTTATGAATTTCCCCCTTAATTAAATTTTTGACGAATAATGCATTTGATATTTGTTGGAAACATGAGTTGAGAGTATGAAGTGTGAAATTACGAATATACCTAATAATTAGGTTAAAAGAGTGAATATTTAGGGCTGACCTCTCTCTTATGGGCAGCTTTGTAACTTCACATTTAATAAGATTAATGAAAGCTACAAGCAAATAACCATTTCATAATTTCACACTCAATACCCCAACTCATGCTTCCAATGAGTGTAAGATGAATTTTTTGGTCAAAATTTAATTGAGGTGAGAAATTGTAAACTTTTTCACAGTTCAAGGGAAAGAGTGTTATATATTGAACTTTGAGGGGTATTTTATGACAAGGTCTAAAATTCGGAAGAAAAAGTGAAATGTATCCTTTAAGAATATATAATTGTTCTTAAACAGGTTAAAAAGTTTTTTGCGACCATTGTTTTGGCCGCTATAATTAGCATAAGATAATGTACCACATTCTGCCACCAACATTACTACATAATTTAGTTGCTAAAATGATGAGACGTTTTGTGACCAAAATATTGGTGGCTGACAGTCTACTTCCTTGACCAAAAAACGGAATGTTTGTTCACCCGTCATTTTTTGCCCATTGGCACCAAGCTTTTTGCGACCAAAAATTAATTGGTCACAACAAATATGTTTTTTGCGACCAAATAGTTAGTCACGAAAAATATGGTTGCGATGTGATATCAAAGGCAACCAAAATATTTTTGCCACTAAAATCTTCGTCGCAACAGGCTATCTAATTTGGTAGCAAAAAAATTTGGTTGCGACAGGTGTATTTTCCTGTAGTTACAGAATGTGGATTACATGACGAAGCTTCTACGACTATTTTTCAAAAACAGTTATGGAAGATGTATCAAAAGCTCGATGCAGGAATGACTTTCTATAAACGGTCGTGTTAGAGAGATTGTAATATCTCTTATATTACTATTGGGTAGTGGAAATAAAAGTCCCACATTGGAAAAGCACAAGCAAGCATAGTGGTATAAAATGAAACAAGTGAAGTGTCAGGATTACTAGTGTATAGTGGGGAATATGCTACTACTATGTTCCACCACGCGCACGCGTGTGAGAGCAAGGGCGATTGGGCATTTAGGGCACTTTTGGGCCCTTATTAGGGTGCACTTTGCAGTCAAGGAGTCAAGGAACACTCTCTTGACGTTTAGGGTGCTTATTAGGGCATTTAGGAGTCAAAGGAATCATGATTCTACTATGTGATTGGGCATTTCGGGCACTTATTAGGGTGTTTAGGGTGTTTTTGGATCGTCCAAGGAGTCAAGGAGCACTCTCTTTTTCAATGCAGTGTTTTTTCCAAATTAAATTTGGACTGTTGATTTGATCGGTACGATCTAACAGTCGGATTTGAATGATTTCAGATTTAATTTAAACTGTTAATTGAATTATTTCAATCTAACGGTCATAATTAATTCTGATGACCAACAGGTATGTCTGTTGTAACAGATACGTTTTTTGACTGAAAAAGACACATTTTTAATTTAAAAGGTGCGACTGTTGTATCGGTTGTAATGTTTCATGAACAGGCATATCAAAGGCTATAAAACTTCTATTTCTGATATTAGTTTAATATTTTGTTCTGGAATTTAATAAGATTGCTTATTAAATTTATTGATTCGTTATATCTTGGAGGTAATTTACCAAAACACTCGATAGCAAACTATTTATTTTCTTATCCTTCCCTTGAAATGCTTTTCCGAGCCAATATATTGCTATACTAATCACACTGCCCTTAGTGAGGGTGTTGGCAGTTGGTTTATACTAACCAAGAAAATTATAACACATATATGTATTTTAAATTAGTTTAGATGGTTTGAGAATGAATTTGCACATATGAATTTATCTCAACTACAATCGCCCAATCTCTCTTATTCCGCCTCTATTTCTCTCTCACTTTCTCTAATTTTCTCTCTCGATTGACTTAAGTTTTCTATCAATTCTTTAATCCAAATGATTTAGCTTTGAATGGCTATATTATCCCTTTTGTTGCTGAAAAAATGCAGATTCAAGAGACAGGAAGTCTTAATCCTTCCTGCCAAACGTCCGTACTCACTCAGAATACGTATATGCACGTGTGCGAGCGTGTTTTTGTGCTGTTTCTTCGATTTCTGCATAAGAATTATGCGATTGAACTGTTTCTTTTACGGGTTTTGGATTCTAATATCGTTCAGATTAAATGTTCCTTGGAATAGAATGCTTCTGATGGGAGATGAATCTAAATAGGCCGCATCTACTCTCAAATTTTCTGGAAAATGTTCTTCCTCTTGTTGCTATGCAGTCTAGTGCCAGAGGAGGTAAATTTCATTCTTCTAGTTTGGTTCTTGCCTGTATCTTGAAGTTGCAAGAAAGAGAGGGGAAAAAAAGGAGTAAAAATTGATTCATGATGTAACTGTTCGGCATATGTTCATTTGAAAAGAGAAAAATATTATTTTATGAATATCTAGTTATCAAACAAATTGATTTAGTTTCAGTAATTCACTTTATATTTTATGATCGTCAGTTGTTCATGTTAAGTCCTCTTAGAAAAGACATAGGAAAATAGTTGAAAAATTTTATAGTACATCATCTTGCATTGGCTATGACATTCTTATAACTATATGATAGTCTTATTAATTATTTGAAGAATTTCTTATTTCAGACAATCATACGAGAGGTCAGTTCATTGTTGGCTGGCCAGAATTTGACGATTTGTTCTTTTAAAACTTTTTTTAAAAAATATTTTTAGATTTTTTGTACTTTTGTTAAAAACGTTTATTTATTTATTTATTTATTTTTTACAGTTTTATAACTTTTAAATATGGGGGGGGGGGGGGGGGGGGGGGGGGGTGGGGGTGGGGGGGGTGGTTCTCTTTTGACTGAAAAAAAAAAAAAAAAGCCAGAACCCCCAAAACCAACACCAAAAAATTCTTACAAACTCAACCTACAAAGAAAATAAAAGAAAAGCTTCTAACTTAAAACACTACTTTTCCTTACCTTAAAAAACCTACTCTTCTACTTGAAAATAATTTGCTCATAATTATTTGATTTTAAGTTTGCCACTTAAAAATCCATCCAACATTAAAAGGATCAGCATTGGTAAGACTGGCAAAAACTTTTGATCACTGTATTTTTGGCTCCCCACTTTTACTTCTTACCGAACAAACTACTTTGTCATTCTTCATCTAATTATTTTCTACCCTATATAGTGTAACGGAGGGATTGGGTAGGCTAAAAAAAAAAAAAAAAAAAAATCTCATTCCTACTTAATTTGGCGTACCACATTCTGCCACATTCTGCCACCAACATTACTACATAATTTAGTTGCTAAAATGATGAGACATTTTGTGACCAAAATATTGGTGGCTGACAGTCTACTTCCTTGACCAAAAAACGGAATGTTTCTTCACCCGTCATTTTTTGCCCATTGGCGCCAAGCTTTTCACGACCAAAAATTAATTGGTCACAACAAATATGTTTTTTGCGACCAAATAGTTAGTCACAGAAAAATATGGTTGCGATGTGATATCAAAGGCAACCAAAATTTTTTTGCCACTAAAATCTTCGTCGCAACAGGCTATCTAATTTGGTTGCAAAAAAATTTGGTTGCGACAGGTGTATTTTCCGGTAGTTACAGAATGTGGATTACATGACGGAGCTTCTACGACTATTTTTCAAAAACAGTCGTGGAAGATGTATCAAAAGCTCGATGCGGGAATGACTTTCTCTAAACGGTCGTGTTAGAGAGATTGTAATATCTCTTATATTACTATTGGGTAGTGGAAATAAAAGTCCCACATTGGAAAAGCACAAGCAAGCATAGTGGTATAAAATGAAACAAGTGAAGTGTCAGGATTACTAGTGTATAGTGGGAATATGCTACTACTATGTCCACCACGCGCGCGCGTGCGAGAGCAAGGGCGATTGGGCATTTAGGACACTTTTGGGCCCTTATTAGGGTACACTTTGCAGTCAAGGAGTCAAGGAACACTCTCTTGACGTTTAGGGCGTGTAGGGTGCTTATTAGGGCATTTACGAGTCAAGGAATCATGATTCTACTTTGCGATTGGGCATTTCGGGCACTTATTAGGGTGTTTAGGGTGTTTTTGGATCGTTACAAGAGTCAAGAAGCACTCTCTTTTTCAATGCAGTGTTTTTCTAAATTAAATTTGGACTGTTGATTTGATCGGGTACGATCTAACAGTCGGATTTGAATGATTTCAGATTTAATTTAAACTGTTAATTGAATTATTTCAATCTAACGGTCATAATTAATTCTGATGACCAACAGGTATGTCTGTTATAACAGCTACGTTTTTTGACTGAAAAGCACGTTTTTAATTTAAAAGGTGTGACTGTTGTATCGGTTGTAATGCTTCATGAACAGGCATATCAAAGGCTATGAAACTCCTATTTCTGATATTAGTTTCATATGTTGTTCTGAATTTAATAAGATTGCTACTTATTAAATTCATGACTTGTTATATCTTGGAGGTAATTTACAAAACACCCGATAACAAATGTTTATAGTGGGGCAAATAAAACTTTAAAGAAAGTAATTCCTACGTTTCAAATCTTTTTAATTTTCTCTATTATATTCCGTTTCTTATACCAAACAGTTTTCCACCACCCTTTCTTTAACAGGTCGTGGGGTGCACGTGCGCTCGTTTTTACCTGACATCAACGATACTTTTTCCCTCATTTACCAACTAACTTTTCCTGTTGTTTGAGTATTGATGATCGTCCCTCTGGAAATTTTATCGTTGTCGCTTGTGGGGTTTTTCCTTTTATTTTTTCTAATTTTTTCTTTGCGTTTGTATGAACGATGGTTTCTTCGTTGATTTGTTTTTGTTTTTATTTTATTTAGTTTTGGTTTTGATTTATACTCGTTAGATGAGTTCTTGGCGGTCTTTCGTGTGCCCACGATGTTACAGGATTCTCAATGTCGGTCAATCAATATTTCCTTGTAAAAAGCCATGTGGGCATTGATGGAAGCAAAGTACTTGGGGCTCCTAAATACAGCCTTTAAATATTAAGGAAAAAGAATGAATTATTAATTCTTTTTATGTAATAACTTTTTTTTTTTTTTTTTTGTGGGGTGTTGGGGGTGGTGGTGTTGTGGGCTTGGGCGTTAATGCCTACGTCATTGTAAATATGTAAGAATGTCATAAATTTAATAATTTTTGAAAATTGTGCAAAACCTTAGTATATTTGTTATGAAAAATTTTTAAAATGTCATCATAAATAATTTAAAACAGTCAGCAATATGCAACATATTAGTAATGACATTTTTAAAAATTGTTGTCACAAATAAGCTAATGCCATGTATTTTTTACGGAAATTGGATGGATTATTACGACAGCGTATTAGCAACAACGGTCGTCGCTAATATATTTGCGACAACACTACTTGATCGTCACAAATAAAGTATTTGTGACTAGTTTTTTGCTACGGTGTGTTTGCGATGACAATGAGGAATTTATGACGACACTCGGGTTTTATCATTGCCAAATTTATTGTGTGTTGTCATGATTTCATTATTTGGAGCCGAAAAGAAAAGGTGAACAGTTTTTTAGTCAAACTGTATTTATATTCTCGTTTTAGTTAACAGGTATGTTTATTGTGGGTAAATATGTGTTAAGTTTATTTATATATATTATCAGTAGAACTTATTTTTAAACCATCCTGATATAATAAAACAATTAAATATAGCTTGTGCATGATAACTATAATATATTTAACTCATTATATTATTTACTAAAATAAAAAATAAAATCAAAAAAACTTAAAAAAGGTCTTGCGACCGTCCTTCGGCGGCCCACCTGATGCTTGTGATGATGCCACCCCCCCCCCCCCCTCGCCCCAACCACACACCACACAACCACCAAAACCCAAATGCCGACTAGATCTAGCTTCTGGAGAAGGGGGTGCTATGGCTTACGGTGTTGGAGGAGGAGGGGGCACTTGGGCTTGAGGGCGGAGGCGGGCTTCTATTGCCATGTCGGGGGGGGACACTATGCGAGGAGGGGGGTTGGGGGGAGGGGGCAGATATGGCTAGGGGAAGAGGGTTGGTCATTTTTAAAAATCTTTTTATTTATTAATCTATACTAATATGAGATAAGATATATTATAATTATTATACACAAATAATATTTTAACCGTTTGATTACATCTTAACAGTTTCAAAATGAACTATACCGATAGGGTATATAAAAGACTCTACTGCAACCATTCCTTGTTTATTATATTGACTCTTTTGCAATCAATTTATAAATATATATATATATATATATAGGATGTGTGTCGAATCCGGCACCCTCAATTTACTGGATATATCCGGCACTCTCACATGAACCGTTTGATTAGAAACTAATGGTGCGATTTTAAGAAACAAACAGGGTAAGCTAGACTACAATCTAACACCTATTCCATGGTAGAGTGTAGACAGATAAAATTTTAAAAAATACGAGGTTTGAGACAACATCGACCTTCCCAACCAGATACCATCAACCCATGGGTGATGGGTATGCCGGTGGTTCTGATTGCACTCTCCGGCACTGGTATTTAAGTCATCATCGCCATCCCCAATGATCTCCACTCACCGCTCGCTGACAGTCTTTTGCCAACTTATGGGGCCATCGAAGGGGAAGAAGGGGGAGAAGAAAAGCTTGTTTGGTAGCAAATAGACATCTTATATTAGCATGCATTTGATTCACAGTACAGCTTACTCTTAACTAGCTAAATGCATGAGAAGGGAACTACATAGTTAGGAAAAGAGAGCGGGAGGATGAGAAAAGCATGAATTTAATGTTATACATACCATCATGTAAGACTAGGGGTGGCAATTCATGTTACATATCTGCTTCGTGTCATGTTAGAGTCATATCGATTTCTATCTTTCCCAATTACACGATCTGTGACATGAAAATTTCTTCAAACCGCAACACGAACAAGACACGAACCCGTAACAAGTTGACACGACATGAACCAAATTGATATGTAACTCGAAATTAACCCGCGAAACGAATTTGACCCAAATTGAACCTGCAATTTGAATTTGGCACAAAAATCAATTCAATTTAAGTAAAATTATATCCCAAATTCATAAAAAAAATCTAGAAGAATAATAATTTACCTTCAATAAGAACAGATCATTGACAAAACAATAAGTTTTAATGTTTTTTTCAAATCTACAATCATAAAATTAACTTCCAACTCAAGTGCCCTACGTAAGACCACTTCTTAGTTTTGCATGACGTGAACTTCTGCAACCTGTCATGCCTAATAAAAGGTTACTACTATTGGATTAATTTTTTAATTGTTTGATCTAGAAGTAATTTTGTATACTACCTTATAAATTTTAACATTTATTACAAATCAAACTATTAAGAATTTAATTTAATAATTAATCTTAATAACATTTATGAACAGAGTAAAGTGCAGTTCCTATAATAAGTGATGTCTCAAAAATATACTAAGCAAGTAAGATTTTGCTCAATGTTCAGAGGTTTAAGTAAAACATATTTTGTAGTTTAATCAAAACACATAAAAATATATATAAGATTTGAACAAAATAATGTTGAGAGTAATTATTTTGGGAGAAGGCTATGATAGACCTCTCCCATAATAACTATGGTAAAGTTTTTTTTAACCTTTAAGAATTAATCAACGGTTAAAATATTATTAGTATACCATACTTACATACACCACTCAAGTCTTCTCCGTCACCGGTGACCTTCCCGCTTCCCCCCACCTTGCCCCGCACCGCCCAGCCCCCCCCCCTGGCCGATCCCGGCCCCCCCCCGACCTCCCCACCCCCTAGTGCCTCCCTGAAGGGCCCCCCCACCCCCCTTCTCTCTCTCTTCCCGCCTGCAGCCCCCTGGACCCCCCACCCCCACCCCCCGATGCGACCTACTCCCCCCAACAGAAAATAGAGAGAGAGAGGGGGGTTCCCCATCGGGGGGTAGGATAGGGTGGGGTAAGGGGGCCGAGGGTTGAGATGCCAGGGTTAGGTAGAGAGGAGAAGAGAGAGAGAGGGGCGGCCGGGGGCCAGGAGAGAGGAGAAGAGAAAGAGTGGGGAAGAGATAGAGAGGCGGCCGGGGAGGCCTGGGTGTGGAGGGAGCCGCCAGTCTGGGGGGGAGTGGGGCGGGGCCGGGGAGTGGGCGACCTTGGGGGTGGGGGGGTTGCCGAGGATGGTGTGGTGGGCCGACCGAGCCTGGGGTGGGGGGGGGGTTGGGGGGGGTTACCGTGATGGGGTAGGGGGCTGGGGGTGTGGTTGCCGGCGTTGGGGGTTCGCTAGCAACAGGACGCAGGTCTTTGGCGACGGTGGGAAGGTCACAGGCGACGGAGAAATTGAGGTAGAAGAGGTAATATAAGGTAAGGTATAGTAATTATGATACACAACAATATATAACCGTTCAACTAAATATTAACGTTCAAAAAAGAGCACCACGATATTACTCTGGAAAGACTCTACCATAGTTTTATCTTATTTTGGAGGGAAAAAAATTATATAAATGTTAATGTCAAATATGATTAAATAATATTTTAGAAGGTTGTTTGACAAAAAAAAAAATACATTATATAAACAGGATTCAAAATAAAAATTTCGATAATATATAGGGGCAAATTTTTTTTTAAAAAAAGTTAGATTTAAAATAAAATTTCCATAGGCAAAATTAAAAAAAGTACGAGATTAAAAAACATATAAACGAACGAACGAATGAACAAACTATTTATTTAGTTGTACTACTTTTAGAAGAAAAAATATATGTTTAAATTCATTAAAGGACAAAAAAGTAGTCTAAGTGCAAAAATAATGTCTCAAAATTGAAAGGAAAAGTTGGTTCTACAAAGGTTAAAGACTACCCAAAAAAAAAAAAAAAAAAAAAAAGGCTAAAGACTACACCAAAAAATATGTAGTATATTAAAAGTACAATACATGTGCATAGGTTTGTGAATAAGTAAAGGTGTTGGAGGATTAAAAACAAAAACTAATTGGTTTGAACTTAGCATGAGATGTGGGAGGAAAACAAAGCCATGTAGATTAAAATAAATCATTAGATTAAAATTGAATGAAAAGATAATGGACACGAACCATTATAGAGATTTAAAAAAATAAAAAAATAAAAATTAAAAATAAAAGCAAACAAGCAAGTTAGAACAAAAATGTTGTCTTTTCCCCACATCACCACATCTTGTATATAGAATAGATTACTCTTTGCTTTATCTCATTATTTCATCATCGTCGAAGTATCTGTCTCTTCCGTCACCGCCATCTCCAAAAATAGAGCCCCAAAATTTTCTGCCACCATACTGACAACCTCGTTGTTGACAACAAAAGCAGTCCAAATCAATTCCAGCATATTCACCAAGACTAATTAACTAAATAAATCGTCATTGACCTCGCACTGTCATAGCAACCAACAGTAAGCCCAAAAAGCCGCTCAATCGACCATGACGCTCTTCTTGTGTTTTTAATCTTTCACTTAGGTGTGTTCCTTATACGGTTTTCTTATGTGGTTGTTGGTGTTTGTGTGTGCTTTTGGGCTATTGCTGTTGTTATTTTTGGATAGGTTCTTTAACCTTTCTTTTCCTTTTTGGTAATCTTGACCCGGAAAAAGGAAGGGAAAAAAAAGAAAGAAAGGTAACCTAGATCTTCTCAACTTGGCTGGTGAAGAAGAGAATGAAGGAAATGTTGATAATAGGGGTTGTGTAAATTGTTTGGGTGTAAAGAAACGAAATAGAAAGAGAGAAAATCAAATGGTTTGAGCATATAAATTACTTCTTTCAGATTTTATTTGCCCCATTATGAATAGTATATTATTGGGTGTTTTGGTAAATTAACTCTAAGATACAAAAACATACGAATTTAATAACTAGTAATCTTATTAAATTCCAAAACAAGATATGAAACTGACATCAAAAACTAGAATTTTATGACCTTTGATATGTTGTTCATAAAAGTTGCAACAGATACAACAGTCATGTCTTTTAAATTAAAAAGTCATTTCAGTAAAAAAAACATATTTGTTTCAACAAGCATACTCTTTGAACTTTAGTAATGGCTAGAAATAATAACAAGACTTATTTTTACAAACACCCCTTGAACTTTTTAAATTTAACAATTGAGTCTCTAAACTTTTTTTCTTAGTAAACAGCCCCTTGAATTTATATTTTTGACAATTCAGTCCTCTTTGATCAAATTCGTTAAAATTTGAAATAGTTTTGATACATAACTTTCACATTAGAGTCCAAAAAGAGATTGTTAATCGTTTTTGCTTAAACTCCAACAAAATTTTATTTAAAATTTGAACCTAATTTAACTATACTATACTCAAATTTAAACATAAATTTTAAAAGAAATTTGTATTGAAATTAAGTAAATATAATCAATATTGTCCCTTTTGATCTATAATTGTAAGTATTGTGCAAAATATTGTGTAAAAATTTGTCTTAATTTTATTGAATCTAAGTGAAAGGGCTAAATTGTCAAAAATTAGAAATTTAGAGGGTTGATTATCAGAAAAAAAGTTTAGGGACTAAATTGTCAAATTTAAAAAATTCAAGGGCATTCATACAAATAAATTTAATAGCAATATTGTAATGAATAACGAAAAGTCATTCTAGTAAAACGTTTTTTTTTTTTTTAGTAGAAAAGGATAGATTGGTACTAGTATGTGAACGAAAAATATTAAGAATGTATATAAATATAATATTGGAGGTGGATGTGTCTCACTGATAATGGAGATATATATTTGTAAGAAAGGGAAACTAACATATATACATGTAGATAGAACGAATGATATGCAATTTTTTTTTTTTTTTTTTTTTTTATTAGATAGAAACAAGAAGCAAAAAAGGCAAGAAACGGCCACCCAAAAAGATTGGACCAGTGCACCAAAAGTAAAAAAGCCAAAAAAATGGTTTTCATGAAATCTCATTTGCAAAAAAAAAAAAAAAAAAGATAAACTGCGATAAGTCTTTTTATATACTCATCGATAGAACTCATTTTTAAAATGTTCAGACAGCTGAGATATTGTTTGTATAATAATTGTCATATATTTATCTCATATTAGTATAATTAATAAATAAAAAATTTAAAAAGAAAGACCAACCCCTTCCTGAAGCCGGAAGGACCCCGCCCCCCACTAGATCTACCCCCCTCCATGCCGACGATCCCCAACCCCCGACTAGAGTGCCCCCCCCCCCCCCCCCAAACGAGCCCATTCCCCCTCTCCCAACTGGTTTTTTTTTTTTCTTTTTTTTTTTTTAGTATATAATATTATAGTTAAGATACACTATAATTATATATATAAGTAATATCTCAACTATTTGATTAAATCAAGATGCTTTTAAAATGAGTTTTTTGATATGATATGTAAAAAAGCTTTACTGTAGCTTTACTAAAAAAAAAAAAAAAAAAAAACCCCTGTTTACTACTTGACCACCAAAATAATCTAGCGATTCCGTACCAGTAAATCCCACAACCCCTCTCCTCACTTTCCCTGGAAAATATCCATGAAACCACACTACGTCGGCTTGTTTTGAAAACCACTTCTTCACGTGCGAACCAACCACCTTTCTTCACCTAATTATTATTATTATTATTATTATTATTATTATCTGCAACTATTTTGAAGAATACACACAACGATATCACAACCCCAAACCTTGCTTTCTTCAACATTTCAACCAAACCCTACACACGCAGCTCATAAGACCTTATCTCCTTGTGCAACTGCAATTGCAACAAGAAGAATAAATTAATGGCTGAACTTGTGGCAGGAGCTTTGCTCTCTTCTTTGTTTCAGACGTTGTTTGACAAGCTGGCTTCTAGAGATCTGCGAAGCTTCTTCCAGGGACTGAAAGTGAACGAAGGGCTGCTGAGGAAGCTGAACATCGCGCTGTTGTCGGCGAACCAATTGCTCGATGATGCTGAGGAGAAACAATTCGCAAAACCGGATGTGAGAAAGTGGCTTTTCGAGCTCAAAGACACCATTTATCAGGCAGAAGATGTGCTAGAAGAGATCAACTATCGAGCTTTGCAGTATGAGCAGAGAGGCAAACCACGAAGCAAACCGTTAAGTAAGAGGTTCCAATCTTTTCTTAATTGTTTCAATACTTTTGATGAAGCTATTGAATGTAAGATAGACGAGATCCTTGATAGGCTCAAGTATATTGTTGAGCAAAAAGATGTCCTAGGTTTAAAACAAGGTGTCACAAGTAAACTTTCACAAAGATTACCCGCTCCTTTGGCAGATGAATCTTGTGTTTATGGAAGGAATGACGATAAGGAGAAAATCATTATGCAATTGCTATCGGATAGCGGTAGTAGTGGTGGCGAAATATCTGTGATACCCATTGTGGGCATGGGTGGCATTGGCAAGACCACCCTTGCCCAACTAGTATACGAGGATAAAAGAGTGAGGAGTCGATTTCAAATCAAATCGTGGGTTACTGTATCGGATGAATCTGATATTGCTATAATAGCCAAAAAATTGCTTGAAGAGATTACCTCACAAAAATGTGAAATCGAGGGCCTGTATCAACTTCAACGTAAGTTAAAACAGGCACTGAGTGGCAAGAGGTTTCTCTTTGTTTTGGACGATATTTGGAATGAGGACTATGAGCATTGGGAAGTCTTGATGAGTTCTTTCCGATCTGGAGCTAATGGTAGCAAGGTCATTGTGACGACTCGTAGTGAAACTGTTGCGAGGAAGATGGGAAATGTGCCGGCATATCACCTGAAGACGTTATCTGATGACGAATGTTGGAAGCTATTTGCAGAGCATGTGTTTAAAAACGAAAGTTTGGAGGCATCCTCAGAATTACAAGCAATTGGCAAAGAGATTGTCAAAAATAGCAAAGGTGTTCCTTTAGCTGTCAAGTCTCTTGCTGGTCTCCTGTGCTCAGTGTTGGATCCAGAAGAATGGAAGGAGATACTGAATAGTGACATATGGATGTTGCCATTGCAAGGAAAACAGAGTAGCAACATAATGCCTTCTTTGTGGTTGAGCTACCACTATCTGCCTTCATATCTAAAGCGATGTTTTGCTTATTGTTCGATATTTCCCAAGAATTATATGATGGATGAATCAGAAAAAGAAAAAATAATCCTGTTATGGATGGCAGAAGGTCTTCTACATTGTGAAAATAGAAGAAAACGAATTGAGGATGTAGGGAACGATTACTTCCAAATTTTGGTATCAAGGTCATTATTCCTCCCATTGAGTAAGGATAAATCAACTAGCTTAATGCATGACCTCATGCATGATTTAGCATTGTTTGTATCGAGTGAATTTTCTTTTAGGCTGGACGACGGCATCAAAGCTAAATTGTCTATCAGGACTCGTCATCTTTCATATTCCAAAATTGACGACTTTGAGAAGTTTGAAGGTTTTTCTGAAGCTAAGAGTATTCGCAGTTGCCTACGATTGTCATCCTACGAGGGGTCGTCAAGTAAAGTGCAACAGTTGAAAATGATGCTATCTGTAGGAGGATGCTTAAGATCTCTTTCTCTACCTAGATGCAGTTTTTTGATATTGCCTGATTCAATTGGCAATTTAAAGCATTTGAGATATCTTGACTTGTCACATAATGATGACATTGAAGTGATACCCGACACGCTTTGTAGTCTGTATAATTTGCAGACATTGCGATTATCATGGTGCACAAGGCTAACTCAGTTGCCAAGAGATATGGGAAACCTAGTCTGTTTACGCCATCTCGAAATCAAAAAAGTACCTCTAAAGGAGATGCCACCTGAAATGTGCAATCTCACTGAATTGCAAACACTAAGTTACTTTGTTCTGGGTAAAAATAGGGGCTCTAGCATTAAAGAGTTGGGAGCACTGCATTATCTATTCGGAGCACTTGAAATCTCAGAGCTTCAAAATGTCGATGTTGTTTGTGATGTTTGGGATTCTAAGTTATGCGAGAAGGAGCATCTCAGAGAGCTAGTTTTCTGTTGGAGCGCTGACCATGATTCAAGGAGAGACAAAGAAGTACTTGATGGACTCCGACCTCACACAAATGTGAAAGAGATTGTTATAGATAGTTATGGAGGTGAAACATTCTCAAATTGGGTGGGTCATTGTTCATATACTAACATGGTTATTGTGAATATTGGCTCATGTTACAACTGTTGCTTGTTTCCACCACTCGGTCAACTACCTTCTCTCCAAAATCTTGTCATTTATGAGTGTCATGGTGTGAAAAGAATAGGTGCCGAATTTTATGGTGATGGTTCGTCCAATACTAAGCCCTTTAGAACTCTGAAATCTTTAAGATTTGTTGATATGTCAAAATGGCAGGAATGGTCATTTCCCGATGGTCATGAAGATAGTGGATGTTTCCCTCTGCTCGAGCACCTTCATATTATTCGTTGTCCCAAGCTAAACATGTGCTTACCGGACTACTTTCCTTCCTTAAAAACACTCGAGATACGGTGCAATGAACAAATTGCCGTTCTTCAAGGAATTCAACGGATAGAAACGTCGTTTCCTTCTCTTGAGCTATTGAATATTGAGGATTGTCCCAGACTAGAGATATTTCTGTTGAGTAACTTTCCATCAAGCTTAAAAGAACTTCACCTTTCCGGTTATGATTCTACCATCGGGGAACTATCATCCCTCTATGCTTAGCCATACAAGGCTGTGAAAATGTGATATCATTTCCAGAGGCATTGCTTCCCACAACTCTGACTTTGCTCCGTATCGAAGGCCTGGAAATCTTAAAGCTCTGAACCAGGAGGGCTTCCGACACCTGACTTCTCTCAAGCAGTTGAGAATTGATGGCTGTGAAAGCTCCAATTCTTTCGGGGAGAGTTGCTTCGACATCTCTGGCTCATCTCCATCTAAGAAAACTCGGAAAGCTTAAAGCTCTGAATTGGGAGGGCTTTCAACACTTGAATTCTCTCGTGGAGTTGATAATTGAAGGATGCGATGAGCTCCAGTTCTTTCATGGAGAGGTGCAATCCACATCTCTGACTTCTCTCCATTTAAGAAAACTAGCAAAGCTTGAAGACCTTGGCAAGGGCCTTCAAGGCCTCATCTCGCTAACGGAGTTGCAAATCTTCGATTGTGAATGTCTCCGGCACTTGCCAGTAAATGAGCTGCCTACGTCTCTGACTTCTCTCTATATGTTATCACTTCCAAGCCTTGAAGATCCAGGCAAGGGCTTCTTCCAACACCTTATCTCCCTTAAAGTGTTGGAAATTAAATGGTGCGGAAAATTCAAATATGGCTCGGTAGAAGAGAATGGGAAAGGGATCAAACACCTTAGCTCGCTTACAAAGCTGGTTATTTGGTACTGTGAAAAGCTTCAAAGCTTGCTAGAAGAGGGATTGCCCACACACCTCACTTTTCTCTCTATAGCTGGTTTTCCGAAGCTTAGAGAATTGAATCGTATGGGCTTTCAACACCTCAACTTACTTCAAGAGATGGAAATTTGGTGGTGCGAAAATCTGCAGTGCTTGCCTGAAGAGGGGCTGCCGTCTTCTCTTTCTATTTTGGATATCTATGGATGTCCTTTGCTGGAGCCGCGGTGTCAGAAAGGGACTGGCAGTGATTGGCATAAGATTTCCCACATTCCTCGTATTGAGATCAACGGAATTAGCATTGCCTAGTGTTTTTCTCTCTTTGATCTTCACATTTTCAGGTATTTTTGAGTTTCTTCTTGATTTTTAACAACAACATTTGTTTCATTACGACTCGAAATTTGTATTGGTTCTTTTTTCTTCATTTTGGTTATATTCATTACTTATGTATTTGTTTGATTCTAGTATGTTATTAGTCCACTGCAATTGAAAATTAAGAAAATAAAATAATAAATAAATAAATAAAAAAAGCTTTCCCCGAAATACCACTCCTTTTAACATGCAGATTGAAAATTTGATCTACACATGTTTCACTTTATCATCCAAAAAAAAAAAAAAACTGCGATGCGTGATTGAGCTCTAAAAAATGCCCTCTACATTAATGTTCAATCTTTCTAATTGGAATTTTTGTAATTAAAATGGACTTCAAAAAATTGACTTATTACATCATAAGAAGACCATTGCTGCTTTGCTAACTAATCTAGTTAACCATATTTGCAGGAGTCATACTAGGAACAACGGCAAACTCTTGCTTATGACATTTAACCCACAGTCGTAATTTGCTGCTCGGATTTCGAAACGTTTTTTGAAGAAATAATTCAATTTCTTGCACTTGCATGCATGATTGCTCGGAAGAGAACATCCTCATTCAAGCATATCCTGCTTTGCTTGACAGTCTTGATTCCGGTACTAGAAAGTAAAGCTCATACTATAATGTTGGTTCATTTTTCTTTATCCTCTTAATTTGACGTCTTGCTCCGTTTTCTCCAGAGTTAGGGAAGGAACCTCAGACCTCCATCTCCTGCGTCTAAGTATGTTTAAATCGGTGTTCCATTGAAAAAATACAGAGCTAAATCCAATAGATTTATCGGAGGGTCCCATTGACGTGCATCCAATAGGAAATTGAACCTACGAATTCACTAATTATGAGTCGTTGTCAATGCTCCAAGGCCCAGATAACTAACTTGTTCAGTTATTTTGAGCCTGCAAAGGCAGAAAGGCGGAGCTGCCTGTCATCGCTTTCTTCTTTGCATATCTTATAATGTCCTTTGTTGGAGCCTCGGCGTTAGAAAGAGTTGGGGATTCTGTGTTCATGGAGTTGACTGTCAATTGTCATGTATTCATTCAGGTATTTTTCAGCCTTCCTAGTTTAAAGAACAATACTTGGTTTCTATTTTAATTTCAAAACTTATCGTGGACCTAAAAGGTAAAATTCATCAACTCATGTTATTGTAGAAGTAAAAGTGCACACACTTTTTTTGGTGTTCTTTTTAACGTTACGTTGATGACTTAATGTTCTTTAGTTAAATGTCAGCATGAATATTGTCTTCTCTCTCTAGGGATTAATAATATTATAACAAAAAAGATTATTATCATATATATCCTATAAACTTTAGGCACTCCCACTTTACGCCTTGAAATTTAAAAACTCTTACTTCAACCTTCCTAACTTTGAAATCAACCTCATTTAACCCCCTCTATCAGATTTCAGTTAAAAGCAAATAGAATATAACAACCCAAAATTTTGACGAACTTGTGATTTCTTTAGATATAAGAAAAACCTAAGTCTGAATCATGTATGTCAATATGAAGCTCATGATCCGATTTGATTATCAGAGTATGTTTGAATTCTTATAAGTATTATGAGACTTAATGACAATTTAATGTCAAGTATGAAGCCTTATGGTGATTAAGGCAGAACCATGATTTATGATTTTGTTCTGATCAATGAACGACCAGGATAATTTATGACATATTTAAGACGGTACTACAGTACAATAAATAGTATTAAAATTATACTGTGGTCAACCGTCATTACGAATGAAGAAGTAAGAATAGGGATTGGGATCGCTCTAGAAAAATCAAGAATAGTATTTGGAGTAACAAGGACTAAGTAGCTTCAAGTCCTAAGAAAATCTTATACACGGTCCAGTTAAGTGTATATAAATTTTAGACTATAGCCCAGCAATACTATACTATTAATAGTTAAAACAGTATTGGTACTATCTAGATTATTAAGAAATTAGACTGTGTATTAAGGGGAGTGCCAAACATGACCTTACATGGAGGCCAAGTAAATGTGGATAAAAACACAATTTTTTATTTATAAAATTTATGAATTTTTCTTAACTAAAGCCTCCAACTAGGCCAAATAGTCGGTTCCATTGGGTGGCCTTGGGGAACAAAGAAGCCAATTAGAGATAAATTTAAAGAGATATTTTTGGCTCCAGCATATACATGGCTGATAAGTGCACAAAAATGTACTTTTATTGTTCAAAATTGTCAAAATAAATTAATTTTTAAATAGATATTTTCATAAAATTAATTCAAAAATATTTTGATGTGAAAATATGTTGTTTCAATTTAATTAAATTTGTTTTGTAGTAAAATAAAACATTTGGGCCAAAATTGCAAGCAAAAAAATCAATCAAAAAGCCCAACAAAATGGAACACATCAGCCCAAGCCACCTGAGCCGAATCAAGCCGAGCCACCACCACCCGCGACACGTGTGAGTCTTCTTCTGTGTGGGGCCCATGCGTCAGTCGTGCGCTGCGCATCTCCATTTCTAGCGCGCCACGTGTCCAGATGGGGCCCATATGTCGGCTAATTTCTCTCAGCCATTCCGCATGACTTCTGGGCTGCACCACTCCAGCCTGTGACACCAGCCCACATGACTTCTGGGCTGCGCCAATCCGGCCCGTGATCACAGCAGAACTTCTCAGGCCACCAATCTCTCAGCCGAGCCCGTGCGAATCTCGGGCCGAATTCTCAGCCAAGTCCACGCGAATCTGGTGCCAGCTCCAGCCCAGGCCATCCATTTCCTCCAGCTAGTTTACCGTGAATCTCCAAGAGGGCGAGGTGGTTGTGTTTTTAACCAATTTTTGGTGGAGTTTAGAGCCAAGATACAGTTATATTTTTATCTTTTTTTTCTCCTCTTTTATGGAGAGTTTTTGAGAGAATGTTGAGCATGTTAGGCTAATTTCTCTCGGTGAAATTAGGGATGAACTCATGTGTTGAGTATTCTAATTGAGGTTTTGTTTGTTTGGTTTTGTAATGCATATATATTTGAGTGAATTATTCTTCTCCATTTTCTAATTTTCTTTGAATATAAAATATTATGTGCTAAGTTTTTATATAGATTCAGTCATGTTTTTTCTATGTAAATTTTGTCTTGTAATGTTTTGTAACTAGAATTATTTTATGAGTTGATCTTTTACTGTAATATTGTCAATTTGATATATTGTTGATTTTAGATAATTTATAATAATAATCTTTTTAGTTTTAACGTGAGAAGTTTAATTCATTTGAATACTTTTGTTGAATCAAAACTAAAATTAGAAACAATACAGTGAGAGATTCTTGATGCTTTATCACCATTTGATTATTGAATTTAATTCATTTTAAATTACCTCATCTTTAAATTTATTTCAAAATCACAAAAATACTTCTTTTTTTTTTATTACTTATTTCTCTAACGCTTTTGTTCCGCTAATCTTTTCTTATTTATTTTTATCACCTTCTCATGGGATCGACCGTCCTAATTGTACTACAACCGATTGCTTATTTTTGTACATATTTGGGTGTAATCAATGGCCGGCCACTTGGAGGGATATGGAAGGCAAAATTTTGTTTTTAAGGCTAAATATGTAAATTCAAGGGCAATTTTAGAAATAAATATAATTGTGGAAAATTTGAAATTTTCCACCTATAAATAAAGGTGGGTAATGATGAGTTGAACTATTTAATTGGCTTCCCAACTTCTAGTTGCTTCTCAACATCAACTATTCCTCTCTAGACTTAGAAAAAAAAAAAAAAAAAAAAAAGAAGGAAAGAAAGAAAGAAAGAGAGAGAGAGATGGCCGATTGTGGTATGGAGGGTGGTGGAGCAAATTTTTACTCATGCAAGCTATAGAACCACTCTGTCGAAGCTTTAGAGGTATTATCTCAACCCTATAAGCAAGAATTTCATTTATCAGATTTATGTGTATTTCAAGCTATGGTTGTAAGAGCATAAGCCCATGCTTCTTATTTTATGGTTTTTGATGTTTGGTTATGCAAGATCTATGCTAGGGTTATCTTGGTTGCTAGCTCTAGGCATAGGTTTGATTTTTATGCTCTATGTTGAGATTAAGGTTATGTGTGCTAAGTGCTCACCATGTGTTTGTGAAAATGTCTTCACATGTTTAAGTAGGGAGATTTTATGAATAATGATGATGATGATGATGGTGTGAATGCTAAGTGTGTGTTGGTTAAGGAATTAACCTAAAACACAATTTGGTAAGCTTGAAAAGTTATCAATGTTGTGTTTTTCAAGAACATGAGATAAGTATATGTTTGAATATTAAGAACGAATCCAGCTTGTTGCATGTTGACGTAGGCTTACGGCTTTGCCCGTTTTGAGGTAGGATGCATGGATTTTTAAGCAAAAATCAACAAAAAAAATGCAAACTGCCAATTTTCGGATTTAACTGGACAGTTTTCTGGAAACTTAATTTTGAGACCTTAGAGGCCGAATTTAGAAAAAGTTATAACTACAAAGTTGTAGAAAATTGAAAATGCTAGGGGACATCCTGGACAGTTTTTGAAAATAAGGCTCCAAAGGCCTCTGTTTTTATCAAATTCGAAGCTAGTCACTACAGATAGTGTACACGGTCAGAATTATTCAAACGGAAAAACAAACAAGCTAAAGGTAGATTTAAGTTTTGAATGAAAAAAATGAAAGTTGTAGATTTTGATTAGATCTACAACTTTCATGAAGAAAGTTTTCCCAAATTTTAAATCAATTTAAAGATAAAATGGGATTTTCAAAACTGTGCATGGTACAGGAATTTTCCTGCACACATGTATTCCAGTAAATTAAAAGGATGTTTTAAAAACAGTTTTTAAGGTTTTATGATCTCTTTAAAAAGAGACTAAAATTTTATGAAAATGGTTTCAAAAAGGTAATTTCAAGTATTATGATAAGAAATACTTAATTTACATTTTCAAGTAAACATGGTAAGAAATACTTAATTTACATTTTCAAGTAAACAAGATATTTTTAAGAAAGGAAAATGCACTAAATTACATACGAATATGGTAACAAGTGTATGACCAATGATAATCAGATGGGATACCAATTTATTAAGTTAGGACCTGTATCCATGATACTAATGGTAATCGGATAGGATATCGGTTTACTATGTCAAAGTACCTATATATGGTAATCGGATAGGATACCGGTTTACTATGATAGGATTTTGTATATATGATTACCAAAGGTAATCAGATTGGATACCGATCTTGTATGTTATGGTTTATAGTTAGATAGAACGACTCTTATCTTACGCCCTGTTTGAAATAGGAATATGACCTGTTGTCGTGCCTTGATGGAACGATAGACCAAGAACATAGGACAATTTGTAAGTGCAACTCCGCCTACAGCATGGACAAAATGTTTTTATTACATTGCATGTTTTTCAAAAATTCAAGCATTGATTTACATGATGTACATATGTTTTATATTTTATGTTTTATGTTTTATTATTGTGATATCATGAAAGCATGCTCACTAATAATAAATCACATGATAAGAACAAGATTAAGTTTTCAAGTAAAAAATATTTAAGATTTAAGTTTTCAAGTATGACCAACGAATAACAAGTTTTCATGTAATAAGATACGACAATCAAGTTTTTTTGTATCGTACCGACTTACCATAAGGACGGGTTTAAATGGTTTGGTCCATGGTTTGAGTTGGATTGGATTGGCTGCCTCAACCACTCCATGTTAAACGGTTTGGTTCATGGTTTGAGTTGGATTGGACTGGCCACCTCAACCACTCCATGGCTTTGCCTCATGGTACGTGCACACATGATATGTAAGGGGCCCAAAACTAAGTTAACATAAAAAAGCATAATTGATTCATAAGAAAGCATAATCGGTTCATGCTTTCTTTTACTAAAAATATTTTGCGGAATAGAACGTTGTACTTACTGAGTATAAGCTCATAACTTACATTCATGCTGTAGGTAAGCAATCCTACCGGCAATGCTTGATGCAAGACTGTGGAGATATGACACTGCAAACTGTGAAATTTAGGTTGGACACCGCCACGGGTTTTGGAAATATTTTATGTAAAATGTGTTTGTATTATGTTATGCTAAGTCGATGGTACTAGTATATGATAACTAATATGATATGTTAAAATATGGTTTTAAAGCTTGGTACTCGAGTGAGTATGTAGAAATAAGTATGAATATAAGTTGAGTTTTAAATTGAGTTTAGAAAGAAAAAAAAAAAAAACATTTTCGCATTTTTACTTAAAGCAAAAGTAAGTTTTAAGATAAAGTATATTTAAGTAAGCATGGTAAGGTAACGGCTCCACAAAATTGGATCATTGCAAAGTTGGTATTTAAGTTAAGTAAGTACGAAGTCACGCCCTACGTAGGTCGGGGTGTGTCATAGAAAATGTGAGTTGAGTGCATCATATGGTCTTTCTTCATTTGTTTTTAGCATAAATCTTAATAAAATGAATTTAGCACCATTAATACCCCTATATTTTAGTCTGTTCTTAGAAATTTTGATAGAAGAGATTAAGTTAGGTTAACTTCAAAGTTGGGGCAAAGTATGAGTGATCTTAAAGTTTAGGGGATGTAGATGAAAATAATCCTAACAAAATTAAATGAGCTACTTTCTCTGTTTTCAGGTCAGGAATATTTGTTTAGATACTTTCTTGTGCTCGTCTTTTCATACTGATCTAATTAAATGTGTAAGTTAACATCCTCAGTTCTCAAACTACTGTCATATGTGGAACTACATATTGTGACAATTTGCAAGCTTGTTTTTCATTTGTGTATATATATGAAGCATTTGATAGTCAAAAAATTTGTGGATGATAATTTGGCAGGATAAAGAAGCAGACGTGACGAAGCGTTTCTACAGAGTTGTAGGATATCTAATTCAAGCATGGAAGGCCTAATGGGTCGGAGAAGGGCAATCACTCAGTCTTAAAACCAGCAGTCTTCAGAACAGAAGATACAAGAGATCCCACAAACAAGGAAGATGGACGAGGGTATGGTGCTGGTCACAGGTATTCTGACGCTCACCTAAGAAATGACAATTTGGAAGAGTGCTTTGGTGGTTCTTGACTCAGTTTAACCTGCAGGCTTCCGGATCCACCAGATCACAACATTTCCGAGTGGAATACGCAATACACACCATCTGTCAAAGGTTAGCTATTTCCATGGAATGCTGACAATGCAATATCGGGTGTGACATAAATTCTCTTTTTCGGGTCCTTTTGCATCATGTGAGAACAGTCCTACACTCCAGCATGTCCTCTAAGCATTCATCTACGCCCCTGTTAACCTGTGCATTTATCTTTGGTGGTAGATGTTTAGAGACAGTTCATAAAAATAATAGCTCTTTTGGTGTGTCTTTCTTTTTTTTTTTTTTTAATATAACAAATCCAGGCCTTTCCACAAAACCTGTTTCAATGAAGCTTGTTCATGAAGCAAGCCTGATCATTTTCACATGTTTGTTTCACATACTTCTCTTCCAGAACTTCATTCTGTTCTTTTTTTCTTCTCTTTTTTCCCCCCTTTCTTTCTTTCTTTCTTTCTATCCCTTTGTTGGGGGGGTCTATTATGACTTTTTATTTTCACAGCGGTGATCTCTTAGTTATGAACATGCGAAATTAGAGAAATGTCTATGTTTTTTTTTTTTTTTTTTTTCAGCTTTTCGAAAACATGACAATTAAAGACAATTTGTTTTTCTTGCCGAACAGATGCTGATGAAATTTCTGCACGCACATTTGTCTGGAGGAACCGTTCTAATATAAGCACCAAGTTGCTTATTTATGCCAAACTCAATATTAGGAACTTGCTGCCTAATTTCAAACTTTTCTCAACATATTATCTTATCATATATACATATCTGTTTATATATATAAATATATTTTTCTTCACATAATCCTCTAAAAATACTACTTTATTTAATGTTATTTTGATTTTTATTTTTTTAATAAACTGAGAAAATAGATAACTGAAATTAGAAAATTCAAGTACATCCCAACTAGGATTTGCAAGAACCCATCCTTTATCAGAGCTCGAACTCAAATACTATTGAAAATAAATAAAAACTAGAAAAGTAAATATGAACTTATATAATAAATGATCATATTAATTATTCTCAAATGAGTAGACTTTTCTTAAAAAATATCTTATATTTATTTGAAGAATCTTCAGCCACTCAATGCATGAAACTTGGCAATTCTTTGATTCTCCAACGCGATGAGCTGATGAATGCTCTTTGATAAAACCTTAAATCATGAAATTCCAAACCAAATTCAAAGGTCTTCCTCTTATTGCCAGCCTCCAAATTCCAAACCTACGACTTATTAGGGAGACTTTCGGGGAAAATTTATTATTTTGCATATAATAATCATTATTAGGAGTTTTGAATTTATTTGTTGTTATTTTAATTTAAAATTTTCTTTATTTTAGGTGATTTTTTATTCGATTTTATACATTGTAATAAGTATTTATCTAAGAGCCCAATTTATAGTGCCTTTTACTTGGGAATTCTTCTCTTGACTCCTGATCTGTGGACATAAGTGTCATCGAAAATCTACTCGTAAGTTTTAAGTCGAATAAGTAATAAAGTGATGATTAAAGGATTGTTCCACAGAAATTGCATATAATTTTAAGTTAATATTGAAATTCAATAAACTTAAAATTATTTGAATGATTGTTACAAGGAAACGGAGTAAAACTCTAACAAAAATGGAGAAAACGAACTAGATCGAATACTTAAACAAAAGAATAAAAAGACAAGGCAAAATCAAGGCTTTAAGGATCCAATTTCACCAAACTAATCCACTAAACCCTCCAATTTCTATCAAATTAGTTGCCTAATTAAGTGATAACTAGAATCCCTCTAACATTTCCTCAAACCACTTCTAGTAGTCGAGTAGAAATATCAGTCATTAAAAAGTTACACAATATTCCTATACACCAATTTATGAAAATTTATTAAGTTTTAGATTCCTACTACTAACTATACGGTTCTCATGCCCCACTTGCAATCATTATGTCACTAATATTTAGCCTAACGCACAAATCCATTTCACCAAGTTCATTTTTGTTTCTTAAACAATTAAATTATGATCAAGCATTTAGAAATATTAAACAAACCATAGAACAATCAACTTATCAAAAAAGAAAAAGAAAAACATAAATTAAAAAAAAATGAAATAGCAAAGTTTCATGATTAGACTTAACTGTATCCTAGACCCAAAACACTTAACAAACAACATAACCAAAAATATAAACAATACTAATAAATTCAAATCAAGAGTAGAAACATTCTCAAACCACAATATATTTTTGTAATTTTGTCATGAATTTGTATGTGATAAACTTATATCCGCTTAGTTTTTTTTGGTTCATTTTAGAAGCGTGAGATTTATTGATAAATGAAAAAAAAAATGGATAAGGTTTTGTTCTTTTTAGTGTTGGATTAGTTTATAAAATCTAAATTTTTTAATCTATAATTGAAATAAATAATCACGGCTTGATTATATAGTGATAAGTACATAACGAAATAAATATTACATAGTAAAACGAGAATTCATTTTATGGATACAAAAGGCAAAATGACTAGTCATTGACAACAGTAGGAACAATGTGTTAACAACACAATATAATCAAACATACTCACAAGATATATGAATGACAACAATAACTGCAAGAAATAAGTCGGTAATGATGTGGCTGAGTTGTGTTTCAAACTAAAAGTCTGAAGACAAACACATAGTTAGACTTGCTTAATGTAAAAGAGGAAAAGATTTGTTGCAAATAATTAACTTCAAAATTTTCCCACTAACCTAATCAAAGCAGATGATCAAGGAATGTAAACTTTCTGAGAATTTTTGATAATCTCGTACACATTGTTATTTGTTTTTAGAAAGATTGAAAAGAAGCATCAACTCCTACTAAAAGAACAAGGAAAAGAAGACAAATATTAGACAACGTGAAAAATAAAAGAGATTGGATTAACAAGTGAAAAGAGACCATGCTTAAATTTAAGATGCTGGTTTCGAAAACCAGTTTTTTTTTTTAAAAATTAGCAGAAGCATGATACAGATCAAATCGCACATATAAAAATTTTCTCAAAATTTTTCTGGCGACAATACATATATTAATTTAACAAAATAAATTAAAAATAGAGTTTAGAGATTGACTTCCGATTAGGTCGAAATTCTTGAACTCCTTCAAGAACCTTCTTGGGTACTCCAAATCCTTCGGAAACTCCAATCTTCTTGAGAACTCCAAATCCTTTGGCGTTCTTCAGATCACGATGAACAGGAAATGAGTGGGTGTTTCTGAATTTGGGTTTGATCACACACTTGAATTTTGATTCACTTTGCATTCTCAACTCATGAGACAAAGTGAAGGAAAAGAGGAGAAGAAGCTCTCAGATCAAAGAAAACACCTATATTTTTTCTCTCTGTCAAAAAGCAATTAATATATCTTCTTCTTTTTTTTATATACATCGTATATACCCTCTTTTAATATTACAAAGAAAAATAATTGACACTCATCTTTTTTTTTAATTAATTAATTAATTCAACATGTAGAACAACATGCACGCACACGCCCACTTTCTCCATATAGTGGGCGTGTATGATTGATATGGGAGAGAGAAAATCTCTCCCATTATCTAATCAGTTATTTCTTTCTTTTTTCTTTTTTTCTTTTTTTAATTTTGAACTATTCAAAATAAAATAACTGATCTTTTCTTTTTCATATATATCAAATTTCAAAATTCAAAATTCCACATACACTTTGTGGATATTATGTGAACCACCCTGTCGTGCACAACTACGGTGTGTTCCTTACCACACTGTATAATGTTTAATTTAAAACTATTTTAAATTTACTTTAAATAATCATATTATTTAAAAATACAAATTAATCCAATTAATTTGTTGTGTGAATATTAATATAGAATTCTCAATTCTAAATTAATAAATTAACCCAACATAAAATAATGTTCACATGATTCAATGGAGCCGTTGAGAGGAATTATGGACTTTATAATTTTAAGCTCCAATAATTTTGACAATTAATTAACACCTAAATTAAAATATCAAAATTATTAATTCCAAATTATTGTGCTAAAAATTTGGAATTGCACTCTTAAAATTATAAAACTAATTATATTCAAAGGATTTGAATTACTTATTGATATAGTCACTACATATAAATCAATCTTCCATAAACGATTCATAATTAAAACAAGGTATTTTCCGTTAACCTCTTTAATTACATCTTTCTCCTTAAGTACCATTGATTCTCTAATGAATAATATATTTCTGATCTAATCATAAATTGAGCGATCTTATTATTTAAGTCCCGAATCAACACTTAAGGGAACCATCCATCTAACTTTTTTACGAAGGAATGGATTTCATTTTGTATATTAGTATTCCCGGCTACTTATTATATTATATTTTCAATATACCAAGAATTTGACACTATTCATTTATGTCATTACTCGATATGTTAAAAAACATGATATAATAAATATGAGTCTATTAATTACTCATAATTAAGATCGATTCAAATATGACCATCATTGATTAATTTTGAATGCTCTATATGACAACGGAAATTATTAGAGATTCATAATTAATCGTGTTCCAGTCCTATATAATCAAATTATATAAAACGCTTTTATTCCAATAATTTCATTATTAATAATCCGGATAAGATCATTTCATTCAGAATGTAATGAACCGCGCTAGTAATTTTAAATTAAAGATCCCAACTTTAATTACGGACAAATTTAGATTATTTTACTTTAAATATTATCTTCCTTTATATAACACTTATATACAATATATAAAGTCACATTTAAATAATCTAGGGTTTTCAATATTTATAAAACATCCAAACATGCATGCAAAAATAATATTAAAAATTAAAATTCCTCAAATTAAATCAGTAAAATAATACATCTCATTTATTTATGGGCACACATCCCAACATAAGAAGCATGTATTCAAAAACCAATATCAAACTATAGACCCAAAACAGGCCCAATTGATATTCAAATCAAGAAGCAAAGTCAAATGCAAATCTGAATCAACAATTTTTGCTCAATGAAGAAACTAATGCTTCAGTTTCAACATAAAAACAAAAAAACAAAAAAACAAAAAAACAAAAAAATTCGTAGAAAGGGATGGTTAGCCCTGGAGAAAGAAAATGAGACGAAAAACAACTTACTTCGAGAAAACACCATCACAGAAACACCCATAAATTGGAAAACGAAAGTTAAAATCATAACAGTCAAATTATCAAAGACCCCAATTATGAACTTTTCAAGTCACATAACAAATTGTGATGACCAAATGAGTGATAGAAGAAGCAGTCACCTTGGATTTTAATTTTAGGTTTAAAGAAATCCAAACATTGTCGACAACCACGAATTCACAAAAAAATAAAAATAAATAAATAAAAATAAAAATAATCAGAACCAAATAATGGCAGCAACCAAGACCTAGAACAAACAAAATCCAGGAGTAAAAAGTACATAAACAGAAAAAAGAGAGGTACAAAATTGAAAGAAAAAGAAACGTCGACGACTGGAAATGAGAAAATCTAGTAGGGAAACATGAGAAACAAAGAATACACAAGAAAAAAAAAAGTTACAAAGAAATAGAAGGGAGGTAGTGAAATAAAGAAGGATAAAAAGAAAAACTCAAAAAAACGCCAGTAAAAGATTAATAAACATAGTTTTGTCAAACCTTGAAGATTCAATTACTAACAGATTATATATCAGGATTAGCAGTTACATTTTGGTTTTTAGAAGGAAAAAAACTTTTCTATTTCATTTTCATGTCCCTACAGTATACAAACAAATAATCACAGAAACAAATAAGAAAACGATGAGTAAAAAGCAGAACATTTGTGTTCCCAATGAGTTTACATGTATTTACCTACAGCTCTTGGAAGATTTGAACTGTTGTTAGAACATCTAGATGTGAATACAGCTTCTAAAATCTTTATTCGCAGCCTTGAGATCAAGGTTTGAGATCCTAAAAATGTACAAAAAAAAAAATCACAGAATAAAATAAGAAAACGATGAGGAAAAAGCAGAACATTTGTGTTCCCAATGAGTTTACAAGTATTTTACCTACAGCTCTTGGAAGATTTGAACTGTTGTTAGAACATCTAGATGGTTGAACTACCAGCTTCTAAAATCCTTTTATTCGCAACCTGAGATCAAGGTTTGAGATCCCTAGAAAGATTGTATGCCAGACAAAGAAGTTAGAGTAAGTAACAAAAAGACCGACAATGTTTGACGGAATGAAGCATTTGCTCAACTACTTGCTTAATACCATGTAAAAACTTAAGCTAAATGGTAATCATATATGCTAATTCATTTGAATTAGTTGTACTTTATCTGCGCAAAGACAAATACCGACGAAATGAGGTGCTTAAGGCAACAGTACTTAATCCAAAGAAAAATATACCTCTCTCTGGATTACATTCTAATTTTTCTTCAGTCCCAAATAACAGCAATCAATGTAAACAAAAAAAAAAAAAAAAAAAAAAAAACAGTTCCTCTGTCATTAATATCCAAGCAAAGATAGAGTGGTATGTAAACAAAAGATATAGATATCTATAAGAGTGGAAGAAAACCTCCATTGTAGTTATTAGTTTTCTTAGGAAAAAAAAAAAAAAAAAAAAAAAAAAGAGAGAGAAATCACCTTTTTACAACAAATCCTCCTGCCCAAGTGTATTTGTGATTCTTAAATGGTTTGCAGTAGCTAAAATGTTGTCAAAGTTAAAAAAGTTTGTGTTGTGCATGGATTTTGCAGTTGTTATTGAAGTATGCTTAATCATCAAAGTCCAAGAAAAAACAAAGACAAGTAATAAATGAAGCTAAAATAGCATAAAATTCAGTCTCTAATTCTACTAAAGACTATTTCTCTCTTTGATATAAGTCCCTCGTTGAATCTATTCCTAAACCCAAAAATGCTCAACTTCTCATATGCCCACATTTAGCTACTATTTTCCTATAACGTACCAGATGTAGCTTGAGGCTATTAAGCGTGCCGTCAACATTTATTTTCAGGTAGTTTTGAGCTCTTTACGCACTTTCACTGTGTTTTCTTTGGAAGAAAATAATAATAATAATAAAAAAAGAGCATATTAACAGATTTCCCACACTTTCTACGAATCAAAACACCTGTACCAGGGAAAAAAAACAAAATGAAATGGAATCAAGAAATTTTAAGCAGCACAGTTTCTCACCGAAATGTAATAAGTGGCGATTCTGGACGGCAAAACGAGATGGTCATTATATAAACAAAAAATCTTTCATGAGATTCTTTAATATGATTATTATTCTCTTTGTAAGTTAAGTCAAGAAGAAAAAAAGAGAAAGAAAGAAAGAAAACCACCACCATAGGATTAGTATTATAATCACATATCTTTAGGAATCCCAAGACTTTGAAAACATAATATATGTGTACATTTAAATATAATGGTTTGAGAACATCAGTTCTTGATTAGCTCACTTCATCTAAGCAATACGTCTTTCAAAAGTCTAGATCTCAGCAAAACTTCTTGTAAACATTACAAATGGAGATGGATAGAGAAACAGAGATACACAGAGAGAGACAGAGAGAGGAAAGACTTGTATGAGAAGAAAGGAGAAAATTAATGACAAAAAATTAGGGCTTAACACTTAACAAAACAAACTTTAGCAAGATTAACCAACTTAAAAAAAAAAAAAAAAAAAATCTTCTGCCGTGACCCCTAATCAGTGGGTGAGATCAAACAAAGCTCTGGCCTGAGTGCGTATGGCCCTCATTTCTTAAAAGTTTGGATTTTGAATTTTGGATTTGGGATTTGGAATGGGATGCTGAATTTTTAATATTTGAATATCCACGGGAGAGGAAGAGGGAAAATGAAGCACCAATGGAGGAGCAGGGGGAAAAACATGGCCTCATTAGCGGCTCACGGCCAAAACGCTCCTTTTCGTCTTTTTCTCTCTCTTTTCTCTTCTACTTTTTGTGACCAACTGGAGTGCACTTCCTTTTTTCTCCTTTTTTCTTCTACGCAAGTAGCCACCTGGTGCGACTCGAGAGCCGCTAATGAGAACATTGCTCAATTAAGTGCACATAAACAGGAACATTGCAGTTCCTCGAGTCCATTGAATTATACAAAGTTTCAAAAGTCTGTAAATTCTACAAAATTGAAATGGAACCAAATGTTTCTCAAGTCGGGCTTTCGGTGTAAACTCGAGTATTCAAAATGCTTCGTGTCCCTATACACCTTCAAACCGCGACCGATGAATGCGTCTAAATTTCACTCTACGATTCCCTATTCCGAGAATTTACACAAGAACAGAGTCCTCTGTTTTCTTTTCAATTCACAACAATATTGCTCTGTTCTTTACCCAAGATCAAGGTTGATAGCTTTCATGGGACCTTTAGCATAATATATTGCCTTATAATTTTTCTGTCTAATATTTAGCAACAATTTCATTAGAGCATGAATTTATTATTTGGATATAACAATGATTTGGATAATTAATGTGTAAATAACAAAGAAATGAGTACAAAAAAGATTAGACTATATCTATTTTTCTTGGTATGATTTGCTTCTTCATCCTTGTTATTCTGTAACTTTAGGGCATGTTTGGATTTAAAAATAGAAAGTTTTCTTTGAAATGAGTATCTTTTCATTTTAAAAATAAGATAACATTTAAATGTGTAAAAAGATTGTGAAATGATGTTTGAATAGTAAATTAAAAAGCCACTCCTTTTTAAAATAAGATGAATTTTATTTTTTAGGAGGAGAGAAAAGCTCAAAACGTATTGTTAAATGATTTTTGAAGTCCATTTTAAAAATGGATATGCAAGATAAACTTATCGTGTTGACTCATGCTCCATTCATAACCAAATTAACCATATTCTCATTCTTAAAATTTAACCATTAAATTTTCTACTTACTTGAAGAACACAATATTGATAGCATACTAATTTACCAAGTTGTGACTTTATATTGATCTCTTAGCCAACTTGCATATAGTCACCAAACTTGAACATATAAACGCATAATCACATGTACATAATTATCATCAAAACTAATCTTAAAGCATAAAATTGAACCTAAGCTTAGAACTAGCAAATCATGCTAACCAAAGCATAAATAGAAAGTTTTATTTGAAATGAGCATGTTTTCATTTTAAAAATAAGATAGCGTTTTGATGTGTAAAAAAATTGTGATATGATATTTGAATAGTAAACTAAAAAGTCCTTTCTTTTTAAAATGAGATGAGTTTTCTTTTTAGGAGGAGAGAAGAGCTCAAAATGTGTTGTCAAACGGTTTTGAAGTCCATTTTAAAAATGGATATGTAAGACAAACGTGGCCAATAAAGCAAGAGTAATCTACTAGTATACCAGAAGAGAGTAATTTTGCAGAATTAAAGCTCCTATTTGGCATACCGTTTTAATCCTATTTTCAAACTTTTATTTATAACGTTTTTTCTTACAAAAACTTGAATTTGTTAATCGAATTGTGAATTTAAACTTTTAATCCAAATGGTCTTTGAATCTATATATATCTATACACAACACATAATGGCCTTACTCTCTAAAGTGAGAAAATTTGTGAATAAAAATTTTGAGCTTACCAGACAATGGATTCTTGTGAAACAAGGCATTCCTTAAGCTTTTGAGCTGATTCTAGTAATAATGAAGTGCATCATATTTTTACCCTTTTTTTTTTCTTTTTCCAAAAGGTACTTTCATATAATGAATGTTGATCTTATGTGTGTGTGGGTGCTTTTTTTTTTTTTTTTTTGAGTTTTTAATTTTTTGCTGTAGAGTCATGCTGATCGTTATAAATAACATGTTGCTCCAAATTAATCAGGGGATTCCTGTGATATGCTGAGACCGTGGAAGCTGATGATGATGATGATGGAAAAAGATGGCTAATTTTGGAAAAACAAGGGGTAGAGATGTAAATGGGACGGGTCAAATGGGTACCCGTCCCCACCCCTAGTAAAGGCAGGTATAACCTTGCATTTTATAGATTGTAGGACGGGGCAGGGTGGGTCATTACCCGTATTTGACAGGGGACGGATCGTCCCAAAACCTGCCCCATGTACACTTACCTTAAAAAAACAAAACAAATTCCTTGCTAATTTTATTTTTCCATTTCTTCCTCTAATTTCTTAATCCCTATACATAACTCAAAACTTTTTTAAACTTCAATCATAATTATCAAACCACCATTAATTGTATTAAATTAGATTTGGTATATATATACAGTTAGTTTTCAAGCCACTAAAAAGGACGCAACTTTGATACGTATTCCTTGTTTGGTACACGGATTGGATTGGATAATAATTTAAGATTGGACCAGATTAGATAGGATTGGATTATGTATAATCATGTCTTGTGTTTGGCATACTATAGAATTGATCTAAATTAAAAGTTAATTTAATTAATATTTGATAAAAATTAAATTAATTAATGAAAGTTTTACCAAAACAGATACACAAAAAAATTAGTACACTTTTTTTTTAAAAAAATAGTAGACTACAAATTACATTCAAAATTTCCAAAAATGTACCAAATCCAACAATTGAAAAAAAAAAAAAAAAAAAAAAAAACTGAGACAACAGTGGATGGGAAATGGCAATCTCCAACAGCCGAGGGTGGGTTTATCAGTGCCTAGGTTTCGACGACGGTGGTGCCAGGGTTTCGCAAAAATAGGGGTGGAGGGTTTCGCAACGCCTGGGCTTCGCGATGGCAAGGCAGATGCTGGTTTTCGCGACGCCTAGGCGGAGGCTAGTTTTCGCGACACCTGGGTTTCATCACGACAGGGTCGGAGGCTGGTTTCATGACGCCTAGGTTTCGCGACGAGGATGGTTTCACTAGCGCCTGGGTGTTTGGGTTTTCGCAATGGCAGGATTTCGTGGTTGGTGAGATGGGCTAGCTCCGGCGATCGTGGAATAGGTCAGCTCTAGTGAGCAACGAGCCGATGGGGTGGAGGATTTAGCGAGTGATGATGGTGAGATCTGTCCACATCTGTAGTGGAGGGGTGGTAAAATGGAGAAACACTCTAATCCCAAGCTCAGTACTAATTATCCCACCATTTTTTTTATGGATTTACTTATCCCATTAATTTGGGACTGTTTTTTGATCAATGAATAATTAATCCGGTCAACAATTGTTACCAAACATTAGAATAGGATTATTTATCCCAATACTAGTTTGAATCTGATGTACTAAACACAACCTTGATGATCTAGTCTTACCGGTTTCAAACCTCTGAAAAGTAAACTATATATATAAAATGTGAAAATTTGCTCCAATCAAACATTGCTTCACTCTTCCTGAGAAACTAGCTTTTGTGAAAGACCCCTTCCCCATTAGTATTATTTTAAAAAATTTAAATTCAGATTATTATATATCTTATCTTATTTTTTGGGACATATATATAATATATATAAAAGAGTAAAAGTCTCCATTTTCTTTTAACACATGTCATTTCCTCCTTTTAACACATATATTATTTCTTTTAAGACATGTCATTCCTTCCTTTTTTTTCTTTTTAATTCTCTTTCATTCTTCCCTTTCCCTTTTCTTTCTTTTCTTTTTTTTTTTTTTTCAATTGCTAAAAATTTTCACTTTTTTTTTTTTCATTCAAAAAATTCTCTCATCATACTTTTTTTTCATGACCATCTTAGATTCTCAATTACTATTTTTTTTTTCATAATGTTTGATATTTATATAATTTTTTTCTTTGTACTTTCTAAAATTATTCTTCACTTTCATCCACGCATTAATCTCTTTTCTGTATGCTTTCTTTTATTGTTTTAAATTATATTTTTCATTCTTTTTCGCCCATACTGAAATAAAAATTTCTAAATATATCCTCACTCAAACATTATTTTATCATAGCATCACCCAATTAACTTTGTAAATGATTCGCTAACTTCTATCTAATCTCTTACTATTTAAATATTTTCACCCCAATGATCTTTGAATAACTATTTACTCATAATACCTCATAACTAATTTTTATTTAACAAATTGATTAAACACGTGCATAACACATGTCTACAACTAGTACTAAATAATACAATTATCAAAGTGTAACATGTTTAGTTTTAGAAGAATTTTTTTAGGACATGGAACTATGGTTATTTTTGTTGGATGATTATTTTGAAATTTTTTTTTAAGTTTATTTCATGATAGAGATTTCTATTTATGTTATTTGTAGAGGTTATTTTTTGTAAGATAAAATAATATATTAAAAAAAATTCAGAATTTCTTAGAATTTTATGAGTCATTTTTCCATTAACTTAAAAAACATTGTTTCAAAATTAATCTATTTTTCGTAATTACATGAGAGATGAAGGTTAAAAAGTTAAATCAACTATAATGATCTTTCAGGGGTCATCTTTTTTTCCATTTAATCATTATTTTTTCTGAGAATTTTGCTACGTGCACTGAGAATTTAAAGAAAAGGAAAGGAAGAACAAATAAAGAACACATGAAATTTCACCGAAGGTAAACCAGAAAAGCAAGGCACTCAGAAGTAATTTTCTACTGAAAATCCAACACATATCTTAACGGACCAGTCTTACTTCAGAGAACCTTTGTATTGCACTTGCCGTTTTATTCTGGAAGCGAATCTAGAACCAACTTCAGAAGCTAAACTCGCTTTGAAGCTCAAAATTTGTAAACCATTTTTTAATATATCCGACTTCTTTGAGAGCTGAAAGAAAGAACAACTACCAATTAACAAATGAATGTATAAGTAAAAATAAATAAATAAACACTCGTAAAATTATGTTTTGTCATCATGGGAGGGCCAACAACCTGAACAGGCTAGAAAAAGAGTGATGCAAAGAGTTCTTAATGAGCAAGAAGTTTTCTGAATGCAAAGCTAATTCCAATTGCAGCTAACCCAACGGATCTGATCCGCAGTTTCGTTGAATTCTTTCCATTTGCAGAAGAAACCACATAGGAAAAAAGAAAAAAAGAAGTGTTAAAAAAAAAAAACAAATACGTAAACAGAGTAGAGAAAAGGTAAATATTGGTCATATATTAGCAGTCTTAAAACATATTGTCCAATATGTTGTGCAGTTTGCTTTCTTCTTCTTACTGTTAAGCAAAGCTAGAGACAAGTAATGACTTGTAAAGAAAACGACATGAATTGCTCTGATTGAGTAAGAAAAGGCTCAATTTCTATTCCACTGCAGCCACTGAGATGCGAAGAAGTTCCTCTTTCTTTTGAAGATAATCCAATCCCTATCCGCCACCTTCAGCAGATAACAAAGCTGACAATTGCTTGTTGCTCCAATTCACCTTCCAAGAGCTTAAGTCCTTGATGGGGAACTTCCGACCGGACAACATTCTAGGAGAAGGTGGTTTTGGATGTCTTCAAAGGGTGGGTAGAGCAAAAAATATTTAAGCCTTCAAGGTAATTCTGCATCCCGACATAATTCAGATGCGATATTCTCAGCAGATTTAATGAAGGCATTAATGGGAAAATCTCACTCTCTTTAGTTTCCGAATTGCTATTTCCAGCCTGCTAATTCGAGCTTCAAGCTCCAATCCTGGAGTCTCAATACCATTTTCTTCATTGGTAAGATCACCAAGTGCTACAGACTTCATGTTTTCAACAGAAGACTTCCTCATCTTGAACGGCCGGCCATCTATCTCCGACATCACTTCCTCCAAGACACCACCTTCTTCCGAGACATGATCATCATCGTGAATTCTCGTTGGCGTGGTTCTAGGATCCACTTCTTCACTCATCTGGTAATTAGTGGAATCTCCTAGTTCAACAGGTCTGCTGCTTGCATCGCCACCAATATGTTCTTGGTCCGCTGCCGCTCTATCATCAGGTGTATGACAACCAACATTGGTATGAGCAACCAATGCCATTAGCCTGGACTCAACCTGAGAAATCTGTACAATAAGCCTGGCCTCCATCTGAGTACTAATCCTCTCAATTTGAGCAGCATTCTGTGCCATCTGAGCAGCTATCCGCGACATAAGCCTAGATTCCATTTGAGGAAGACTCTCATCAAAGTCTTGACTACATTGGTTCGAGCTCGCTATTGGCTCAGCTGTAATTGGAGGTTCTTGAGGAGGTGATGCACCATCCCTCACAGTCATAGGTGGGGGAGGGGGCACGGCAAAGTGCACCATAAAAGGAGTTTCATCATCCCTCTCAGCTGGGTTTGTAGATGGCGGTGAGCATACTGCCTCAGCTTGCCTGATCACCCCTGCGGACCTCAAATTCCTTGCTAATTGATCAATAATCGGGTCAACATAGTCATTAAGCATGATGGTACAGGACATGTACATTAGGCTCTTCTCCTCCTCGGTTGGCACCAATAAGCTCTGTATTATCTGGAAGGTTTCAAAGAAAGAATATCAATTAATGTGGATGATAATTGGGCCCAATTTTTTTTTTTTTTTTTCTTGTTTTCTTTTTTGAAGAATGCCAACTCAACTGAAGTCAAGCCACCTTTTATCCTTCACTTTTATCTAATTTTATTTTCAAAAACAATTTATAATCAAATTTCATATATAAGTAAGCCCCTGTTTCTTTCTTGGGTTTGAACCATATGGGGCAACTTGAATGAGGAGCTCAATCAAAATTGTTGTTTGGGAGCAAACACGGAGATTCAATTTGGATTTTAAAATCCAATTCAAACAATTGATTTTAATAATGATATGGATAATTAATTAGAGCGTGAATTTATTATTTTGATATTACAATGATTTGGATAATTAATGTGTAAATAACAAAGAAATGAATACAAAAAAGATCAGACTATATCTATTTTTCTTGGCATGATTTGCTACCTCATCCTCGTTATTCCGTAACTTTAGAGATTGTTTGGATTTAAAAATAGAAAGTTTTCTTTGAAATGAGAGTCTTTGCTTTTTAAAAATAAGATAGCATTTAGATGTCTAAAAAGACTGTGAAATGATGTTTAAATAGTAAATTAAAAAGTCGCACCTTTTTAAAATGAGATGGATTTTCTTTTTTAGGAGGAGAGAAAAGCTCAAAACGTGTTGTTAAATGATTTTTGAAGTCCATTTTAAAAATGGATATGCAAGACAAACTTATCATGTTTGACTCATGCTCCATTCATAACCTAATTAACAATACTCTCATTCTTAAAATTTAACTATTAATTTTTCTACTTACTTGAAGAACACAATATTGATAGCACACTAATTTATCAAGTTATGTTTTTATATTGATCTATTAGCCAACTTGCATATAGTCACCAAACTTGAACATATAAGAGCATAATCACATGCACATAATTATCATCAAAACTAATCTTAAAGCATAAAATTGAACCTAGGCTTAGAACTAGCAAATCAAGCTAATCAAAGCATAAGTAGAAAGTTTTCTTTGAAATGAGAGTGTTTTCATTTTAAAAATAAGATAGCGTTTGGATATGTAAAAAGATTGTAAAATGATATTTGAATAGTAAACCAAAAATCATTTCTTTTTAAAATGGGATGAGTTTTCCTTTCAGGAGGAGAGAAGAGCTCAAAATGTGTTGTTAAACGGTTTTGAAGTCCATTTTAAAAATGGATATGTAAGACAAACGTGGCCAATAAAGCAAGAGTAATCTACTAGTATACCAGAATAGAGTAATTTTGCAAAGTTAAAGCTCTCATTTAGCATACCGTTTTAATCTTATTTTTCAACTTTTATCTATAATGTTTTTTCTTATAAAAACTTGAATTTGTTAATCGAATTGTGAATTTAAAAAATGGTCTTTCATTCACTATATATATATATATACATATACATATAATGGCCCTACTCTCTAGAGTGAGAAAATTTGTCAATAAAAATTTTGAGCTTACTAGACAATGGATTGTTGTGATACAAGACATTCTATAAGCTTTTGAGCTGATTTTTGTCTCTAGTAATAGTGAAGTGCATCATCTTTTTACCCTTTTTTTCTTTTTCTAAAAGGTACTTTCATATAATGAATGTTGATCTTGTGTGTGTGTGTGTTTTTTTTTTTTTTTGAGTTTTAAATTTTTTGCTGTAGAGTCATGCTGATCGTTATAAATAACATGCTGCTCCAAGTTAATTAGGGAATTCGTGCGATATGTTGAGACCGTGGAAGATATGACGATGGAAAAAGATGGCTAATTTTTGAAAATAACACCTAAACAAGGGGTAGAGATGTTAATGGGACGGGTCAAATGGGTAGCCGTCCCCACCCCTAGTGAAGGCAGGTATAACCTTGCATATATATAGTGTAATGCCCCGATCTACGTAGGGCCGTTACCATGCTTACACACTAAATCTTATGGCGACCCACCTTATGTGGCCGCTACTTCATACTTAACTTACTCTCGTATTTACCTACGTAGGGCCATTACCTATAGATTGCAGGACAGGGCAGGGCGGGTCATTACCAATATTAGACAGGGGACGGATCGCCCCAAAACCTGCCCCATTTACATTTTCCTTCAAAAAACAAAACAAAAAACAAAAAACAAAAAACAAAAAAACAAAACAAAAAAAAAAAAAAAACAAAACAAAAAAATTCCTTGCTAATTTTATTTTTCCATTTCTTCCTTTAATTTCTTAATCCCTATACATAACTCAAAACTTTTTTAAACTTCAATTAAAATTATCAAACCACCATTAATTGTATTAAATTAGATTTGGTATATATATACAATTTGTTTTCAAGCCACTAAAAATGAATGCAACTTTGATACTTAGGCCTTGTTTCACTACTATAAAAGTTGGATTACACGACGGAGATTACACAACGGTTTTGTGAAACCGTCATGTAAATGGAGGATTACACGACTGTTGAACCAAAACCGTCATGTAATATTAAGATTGCACGACGGTCTCAGTCACCGTCATGCAATCGTCGGATTACACGACGGTTCATTGAGAACCATCGTGTAATCTCTAGGATTACACGATGGTTCCAAGGAACCGTCGTGTAATACCTTGAGCTCGCAAGGATTACACGACGGTTCCTTGGAACCATCGTGTAATCCCCCAAGGGATTACACGACAGTTCTTTGAGCTCCCAAGGGATTACACGATGGTTCCTTGGGGGATTACACGATGGTTCCAAGGAGCCGTCGTGTAATCCTTCGAAATTTTCAATTTTCAAATTTTGAAAAAAAAAAGGATTACACGACGGTTTTGAACAAAACCGCCATGTAATCCTTTGAAAATTTTCAAAATTTTCAAATTTTCAAAAAAAAAAAAAAGGATTGCACGACGGTTATTAAAACCGTCGTGTAATCCTCTGAAAATTTTCAAATTTTCAAAAAAAAAAAAAGGATTACATGACGGTTATGAGCAAAACCGTCATGTAATCCTCCAAAAATTTTCAAAATTTTCAAATTTCAAGCTTTGGAATTCGCACGAAAACCCATTACTTAAATACACTTTCCTCTTCATTTATCATCATTGTCATCTTCAACCCTCTAGACAACTCAAACTTTTCTCCTCCCCACCTCCTTCGCCCGCCCACCTCCCCCCCTAACTTAAAATCTGGTCACGCTGCTGCCATCGCCACCACCTCTCTCTCCCGGTGTTCCCATCAAGGCCGTGACTATTTTTCTTTAAAGAAAAGCAATGTGACTTCCATATTGCTCAATTTATTGTTTTCTAATAAAACTACGAACACACAATGCTTTTAATAACTTGCGTGGAGTGTAATTTATAGTGTTCTTTGAATGTTTTTTTTTATTGTTGCTCTTTGGAGATGAATGTTTTGTGTACGGTTTTGGAACTTTACACACATTTTTTATCATGGTTTTTATCCGCCCACCACATGCTCGATGAAATGCTAAAATGGACTTTTTTTTTGGATAACCATATGAAATTTGATTCTAGTGTAATGTGAACCATTACACGACAGTTTTGCTCAAAACCGTCGTGTAATTGGGCTTGAATTAGAAAAAAATTGACTTTATTTTGGTGATGGCACACATTACACGACGGTTTTGTTCCGGAAAATTTTTTTTAAAGCAACATTACACGACGGTTCTTGGGCAAACCGTTGTGTAATGTTGCTTAAAAAAAAATTTCTCGTTGATTTAGATACATTACTCAAAACCGTCGTGTAATGTAACTAATTTTTCGCTCACTGCAACTGTATTTCTTGTTTCGACAACGGTTTTAACCGTCATGCAATATTGAGATACCACGACGGTTAGATAACCGTGTAATGTAACCAATTTTTTGCTCACTGCAACTGTATTTTTTGTTTCGACGATGGTTTTAACCGTCGTGTAACATTGAGATACCACGACGGTTAGATAACCGTCATGGTATCTTCCACAATACTGGATTACACGATGATTGTTTAACCGTCATGTAAACTTTACACGACGGTAAATAACCGTCATGTAATCCATAATTTTTACTAGTGTTTGGTATGCCGGATTGGATTGGATAATAAATTCAAGATTGGACCGGATAGGATAGGATTGGATTGTGTATAATCATGTCTTGTGTTTAGCATACTATAGAATTGAACTAAATTAAAAGTTAATTTAATTAATATTTGATAAAAATTAAATTAATTAATGAAAGTTTTATCAAAATATAAAAAAATAAAAATAAAAAATACTAGACTACAAATTACATTCAAAATTTCCAAAAATGTACCAAATCCAACAATTGAAAAAAAAAAAAAAAGCCGAGACAAGAATGGATGGGAAATGGCAATCTCCGGCAGTCGAGGGTGGGTTTTCAGTGCCTAGGTTTTGACCACGGTGGTGCCAGGGTTTCGCAGTGCATGGGCTTCGCAATGGCAAGGCAGATGCTGGTTTTCGTGACGCCTGGGCAGAGGCTAGTTTTCGCAACACCTGGGTTTCATGACGACAAGGGTGGAGGCTGGTTTCACGGCGCCTAGGTTTCGTGATGACAAGGGCGGAGGATGGTTTCACTAGCGCCTGTGTGTTTGGGTTTCTACAATGGCAGGATTTCGTGGTTGGTGAGATGGGCGAGCTCCGGCGATCGTGGAATAGGTCAGCTCTAGTAAGCAAGGAGCTGATGGGGTGGAGGATTTAGCGAGCGATGATGGTGAGATCTGTTCACATCTATAGGGAAGGGGTGGTAAAATGGAGAAATACTCTAATCCCAAGCTCAATACTAATTATCCCACCATTTTTTGAGGGATTACTTATCCCATGAATTTGGGACTATTTTTTGGTCAATGGATAATTAAACCAGTCAATAATTTGTCCCAATTCTAGTCCGAATCCGGTATACCAAACACATCCTTAATGATCTAGTTTTATCAGTTTTAAACCTGGAAAGTAAACTATATACATATGAAATGTGAAAATTTGCTCGAATCAACATTACTTCACTCTTATTGAGAAACTAGTTTTTGTGAAAGGCACCTTCCCTATTAATATTCTTTTATAAAATTTTAATTCAGATTATTATATATCTTAATCTTATATAACATATATATAACATACATAAAAGAATCAATAACTCTCCCTTTTTTTTAACATGTCATTCCCTCTTTTTTTTTTTTTTTTTTTTTTTTCTTTTTAGTTCTCTTTCATTCTTCCCTTCCCCTTTTCTTTCTTTCTTTTTTTTAATTGCTAAAAATTCTCTCTTTTTTTTTTTTCATTCAAAAAATTCTCTCAGTCCCTCCTTTTTTTCTTTTTTTCTTTTTAGTTTTCTTTCATTCTTCCCTTTCCCTTTTCTTTCTTTCTTTTTTTTACTTGCTAAAAATTCTCTCTCTCTCTGTTTTTTTTTCATCCAAAAAATTCTCTCAGCATATCTTTACGGACCGGTCTTACTTTAGAGAAGTTTTGTATTGCACTTACCGTCTTATTCTGGTAGCGAATCTAGAACCAACTTCAGAAGCTAAACTGCCTTTGAAGCTCAAAATTTGCAAACCATTTCTTAATATATCCGACTTCTATGAGCATGCCTTTGAGCTGAAAGAAATCACTACCAATTAACAAATGAATGTTTAAGGAAAAAAAAAAACTCGAAAAAGTATGTTTTTGAACAAGCTGGAAAAAGAGTGATGCAAAGAGTTCTTAATGAGCTAGAAGTTTTCTGAATGCAAAGCTAATTCCAATTGCAGCTAACCCAACGGATCTGATCCGGAGTTTTGTTGAATTCTTTCCATTTTTAGAAGAAACCACAAAGGAAAAAAAAGCAGTGTTAAAAAAAATAAACAAATACGTAAACAAAGTAGAGGAAAGGTAAATATTGGTCATATATTAGCAGTTTTAAAACATATTGTGCAATATGTTGTGCAATATGCTTTCTTCTTCTAACTGTTAAACAAAGCTAGAGAGAAGTAATGACTTACAAAGAAAACGACATGACTTGCTCTGATTAAGTAAGAAAAAGCTCAATTTCTTTTCCATTGCAGCCACAGAGATGCGAAGAAGTTCCTCTCTCTTTTGAACATAATCCAATCCCTATCCGCCACCTTCAGCAGATAACAAAGCTGACAATTGCTTGTTGCTCCAATTCACCTTCCAGGAGCTTAAGTCCGTGATGGGGAACTTTTGACCCGACAACATTCTAGGAGAAGGTGGTTTTGGATGTCTTCAAAGGGTGGGTAGAGCAAAAAATATTTAAGTCTTCAAGGTAATACTGCATTCCGACATAATTCAGAGGCGATATTCTCGGCAGATTTATGAAGGCATTAATGGGAAAATCTCGCTCTCTTTAGTTTCCGAATTGCTATTTCAAGCCAACCCGACAACATTCTAGGAGAAGGTGGTTTTGGATGTCTTCAAAGGGTGGGTAGAGCAAAAAATATTTAAGTCTTCAAGGTAATACTGCATTCCGACATAATTCAGATGCGATATTCTCAGCAGATTTATGAAGGCATTAATGGGAAAATCTCGCTCTCTTTAGTTTCCGAATTGCTATTTCAAGCCAACCCGACAACATTCTAGGAGAAGGTGGTTTTGGATGTCTTCAAAGGGTGGGTAGAGCAAAAAATATTAAGTCTTCAAGGTAATACTGCATCCCAACCGAATTCAGATGCGATATTCTCAGCAGATTTAACAAGGCATTAATGGGAAAATCTCGTTCTCTTTAGTTTCCGAATTGCTCTTTCAAGCCTGCTAATTCGAGTTTCAAGCTCCAATCCTGGAGTCTCAATACCATGAAAACTACTACCATTTTCTACCACATTTTCTTCATTGGTAAGATCAACAAGTGCTGCAGACTTCATGTTTTCAACAGAAGACTTCCTCATCTTGAACGGCCGGCCATCTATCTCCGACATCACTACCTCCAAGACACGTCCTTCTTCCGGAACATGATCATCATCGTGAATTCTCATTGGCGGGTTTCTAGGATCCACTTCTTCACTCATCAGGTAATTAGTGGAATCTCCGAGGTCAACCGGTCCGATGCTTGCATCGCCACCAATATGGTCTTGGTCCGCTGCCACTCTATCGTCAGGTGTATGACAACCAACATCGGTATGAGCAACATGTGCCATTAGCCTGGACTCAACCTGAGAAATCTGTCCAAAAATCCTAGACTCCATCTGAGCAAATCCTTTCAATTCGAGAAACATTCTGTGCTATCGAGCAGCTATCTGCGACATAAGCCTACGTTCCATTTGAGCAAGACGCTCATCTAAGTCTTGACAACATTGGTTTGAGCTCTCTATTGGCTCAGCTATAATTGGAGGTTCTTGAGGAGGTGATGCACCATCCCTCACGGTCATAGATGGGGAATAGGGCACGGCAAAGTGCGCCATACACTACAAGAATAAGGCCCATTAATAGCGTCTGACAATAGCGTTTTTAAAAAACTGAGTTTTGCCAATGATTAATATCAAAATTTTAGTGCAAAAGAAACCGCGCCAAACAGGGTTTCTTCCCTCTCATTTTTTGAAGATGTCTTCCCTCTCATTTATTAATGAATAAACTCCTTTTTTATCTTTAATTTAAAAAATAAACCGAGAAAAAAAGACTCTCTATTCCCCACGAAAAAATAACTCCCTTCCCCACGAATCACGATTATGCAGTTCAACCTCTCTTCTATATTCGGTTCGCACAATACCACAAGCACGGATGGAATATCCCATCCAAGGGTATTTCCTTCTCTTCTTAATGATCCCCCCCCTCGAATGTTCCCCTTTTATATTTTCCTTCCTCAAATTTACTCTCTCAATATTCTAGGGTTTGAACTAGAAGGCCACCAACTTCTCTGGATTTTGTTTTGGCTTGAAAATTCGCTTCATTCTCTTGATTGGTTGCATTTCGTGAGTATATTTTCTCTATATTGCTATTTTAATTTCTATCTTTCACAGCTTCTTTCTGTCCTTGAATTTGGCTTTTCAGAGTTTAGTCCCAAATTCGCGAAAATTGAAGGTGGGCAAATACCCATTTTCCAGTTTTGAGGTATTTTTCTTCTCTGAGAATTTTATTCGTTGAGTTTTGATTCAATTAGCTTTTTCTGTTGTTCTTCTGAAAATTAGGGTTGAAAAACGTGATTTGATTGTAGAAGAGATTTTTTGCATTTGTTTGAAGATGTGAGTAGTTGTTTGTTTTAGGTTGCAATAGTTTTTATTCGGATTAGTTTATAGAGTTGCTGATTTTTTATTGGATTTTCTTTGCCATGAATATCACGGTGAGATTGCAAATTAGGGAGTAGCGTGTGTTAGGGAGATTCTTTTTTTCTTTTCTTTTCTTTTTGTTTTTTCTCTTTTATTTTTAACCAACAATAAATTGTTGTCTCGATCAAGGTATGGTTTCAATAGTCTCCTCTGATTTTGTTTCTCTGCCCATCTCTGTTTCTTCCTCTATGTTTGTTTGGGTGTTTTCAGAATGAGAGTGTTTTTTTTGTTTTAAATGAAAACGAGAATACTTTGTGTACTACTATTAAGTTGAGGTCAGTTTGGTTTAGATTTTTTATCCTCTCTCTTTCTCTCTCTCTCTCTAACTTCCAAGGAAAAAGATAAGATAATGAAGCAATGGAGGATGGAGGTCAGTTTGGTTTAGATTTTTTGTTATTTAGGTTTTTTGGATGGATATATAAAACTGTAAGAATATTATTAATGGCTCAGATTTTTTGATTTGCTGGGATATATTTCTCATTTATAAGTACGAAAACTAATTCAATGCCTTGCTTGTAACAGGAAATTCCTATGTTGATGGATAGAGATTGGCTACGGTTTAACAGGTAAATAAAATAATGTAAAATATGCAATAACATGATCTTATAGGAGAACTCTTTAGCTAGATAATGTGATGTTGTTATAACAATTACAGAGCTACTAGGGAGTATATGGAAGGAGCATGGAATTTTGTAAAGATGGCAGAGAAAGAAGCTGGTTATCTGGAAAAGATATTATGTCCTTGCAAAGATTGTCGAAACTTGCATCACCAATCTATTGATAGTATTTTCCTGAGCAAAAAAAAGGCAGGTTTTAGTACCTTGTTATATAGTTTTAACTACTCTTGAGCAAAAAAACTACTATTATCGGATGCAAATAAGCATTGAATTTAGTAAATTTTTTCTTTGAAGGTACATGAAGGTACTTAAAGGATATGTAAGGAATCGTGCAAAACCTGATGGATGCATTGCAGAGGGCTATCTTGCAGATGAGTGCACCAGTTTTGTTAGTGAATTCATTGAAGGAGCACGGGACCTGGACAATAATCGAATGCGCAATGAAGAATTTTGCAATGACTTGATTCTTGAAGGTCGTCCAATTTCTAGTGGAAAACCTATAAAGTTGATGAATGAAATGATAGAAAGTGCACAACGTTACGTTCTATTCAATATGGCTATTGTAGAACCTTTTTTGGGGTAAGTTCTTACTATGACTTATTTTTTTCATTTTTGGTTAATATTCATATTACTTAGTTGGAATTATTAATGGTCAATAGGATGCATGTGAAATATTTAAGACGGACAAATAAAAGTTTGCGGAAGAATCCAAGTTTACTTTGGAAGAGACATGCAGAGATATTTCCAACGTGGTTAAAACAAAATGTTTTATGAAACTATCTTATGATATTATAAGATTTTATATACAAACATAAGTAATTATTGTTTTTTTTTAATTATTTTTTTTGAATTTTTACTTTTGCAGATTTGCATAGACTCAGTTGTTAGTGGCTCATAAACTTTGAGATTTCTTGCACATGGTCCTACGACCCATGCAATGTCTTATAATGGATATATCATCAATGGTCAACGGTTCCACAAGAAGGAGGCTGAGAAGACAAGACAAAACAGTGGAGTTTCTATAGAAGCCAAAACCATGTGCAGATCAAGTGCAAAGGATATTGCACAAGTGGCTGATGTAGTTGCATACTATGGGGTGTTGCAAGATATATTTGTTGGATTATCATGCATTTCAGATTGCGGTGTTCAAATGTGATTGGGCTAGCGTTCCTAATGGTGTTAAAATTGAAGATGGCTTTACGCTAGCCCAAAAAAAAAAAAAACTTTCAACCCTCACATTTTAACAGGTGCATCAGAAAAAGAAAAAAATAAAAGGTAAAAGAGGACATCACGTGTAAAAGATTTTAAAAGAGCGGTTTTAAAAAGTATGGTAGACTCGTATGTTTTGCTCTTGAGGGTAGAAGACTTTCTTTTCATCTCCCCCCTCCCCCAAAAGAGGGCATCACGTGTAAAAGACTTTAAAAAGAGTGGTTTTAAAAAGTATGGTTGACTCGTATGTTTTGCTTTTGAGGATAGAAGAGTTTCTTTTTGTCTCCGCCCAACCCCACCCCCCACCCCCCAACCCCCCCCCCCCCCCCCCCCCCCCCAAAACAAAACTTTCCACCCTCACATTTTAAAAGGTGGTAGACTCGGATGTTATGCTTTTCAGGGTAGAAGACTCACATGGCGAAACTTTCAGTGAAAAAAGAAACTTTCATGTTCCACCATTGACTTTGACTTGGACATTTTGAAGGTTGATAATTAAAATATTAATTAGTGGGTAATTAAAGACTTTTTTTGGTAAATTATATCAATATATTCTTTGCTTTATTTATTGACTTAATAAAAAAAAAAGGAGAAAATCTGTCAAAATCAAATTGCAAAAATGAGAACTCTTAATTTCCTGGAAATTCTGCTTGGTTTTCTAGAAAAGTTTGAAGATTCAAATTATGGGGCGAGGGATTATTTGCTTTGGTTACCAAGCATATTTCTTCTTTCTCTATTTCTGTGAAAACCATCTAATGTTTTTATTCTTTTTTTTTTTCCATAGATGTTGGAAGAAATTATCTAGTAGATGAGATCAATTTTTAGACGACTAATGTTCAAGGATGCTTGGAATTAATAGTATAAGAGGTTCATGAGATATGATTATAAGGGAAAGTCTATTATTGGTGTAATTCTTGTATTTAATTGAGCATAATTGAATTAGCCGAAATGAGAGAGGCTATTGGCTTCGCTTCTAATATTATTATTAATTAGCTTGTTAATTTGGATATCATTGGAGATTAACGTTATTTTGTTTTTTGAATAACCCAAAATTTTGATGAACTTATGATTTCCTTAGAAAATTTAAATCTAAATCATGCATGTCAACATGAAGCTCGTGATCTGATTTGATTATCAGAGTATGTTTGAATTCTTATAAATATTACTCGATGATAATTTATTAAGTCAAGTATGAGATTTTTTTAATGAAAAAGGCAGAATGAGGATTAATGATTTTATTTCAGTCAACGTTTCATCAGGATAATTTAGGATATGATTCAGATGATACTGCAGTATAATAAGCAGTATGAAAATTATACTGCGATAAACCGTCATTACGGATGAAGAAGTAAAAATAAGGCACGGGACCACTCTAGAAAAATCAGGTATAATATTTAGAGCAATAAGGACTTAGTAGCTTCAAGTCTTGAGAAAAACCTACACGCAGTCCAGTTAAGTGCAGATAAATTCTGGACTGCAGTTTAGTATTACAGTATTGTTAATTGTTGAAAACAGTACTTGTAATATCTGCATTAGTAAGAAAATGGAATGCGTATTAGGGGGAGTGTCAAACATGGCATTACTTGGAGGCCAAGTAAGTAAAGATAAATAAGTGAATTTTAGGATTTTTAAAATTATGAAAAAATGGATAATTATGAAGAGATTTCTTAGCCTTCAAGGGTGCCACATGGCCGGCCACCTAAGGGGGTTTATGAGCAAATATTTTACTTTTGGGGACAAATATGTAATTTTAAGAATAAAAATATTTGTTGAAAAATCAAGAATTTTCACCTATAAATAGGTGATGTGGGATTAGTTGTGAACCATTTAGTTGGACTCCAAAAATTTCTAGTTCCCTTCTAACCTCTCCTCTAGCCTTAGGAACTGAAAAAAAAAAAAAAAAAAGCGAGAGAAGAAAGAGTGAGTGGCCGGTTGGTGATTAGTGGAGCAAGGAAGGAAAAATTTTTCATCCTAAAGTCTAGATCCCACCAAGCTTTAGAAGTATTCCTCTTAACCCTCTACGAATTTCCAATAAGTTGATCAAGGATTTATATGTATTTCAAGCATGGGCTGTAAGAGCATAAGCTCACCATTTTTATTTTTGCCCTATGTTATGATTTTCTGTGATTAGAATGGCCTGGATCTATGCTTAGGATGATTTGATTTCTAGACCTAAGCATGGGTTTGAATTTTGCTCTTGAATGAGTGTTATGGGTATGATTGCTCACCAAGTGCTTGTGAATATGTTTTTCATATGTTTGAATATGGTTATTGGTGAATGACGAATATGGATATGATCTAAGTGTGTTGGTTAAAGAATTAACCTAAGAACACAATTTGGTTAACTTGAAGGTTATCCAATATTATGCTTTCATGATGATGAAACAAGTGTATGAATGAATGTTAAGAACGAACCCAAAGCACTGTATGTTGATGTAGGCTCATGGCTTTGTCCGTTTGAGATAGTGTGCATAGATTTTAAGCAAAAACCAACCAAATTCGAAGCCATCAATTTTCGGGTTAAAATGGACAGTTTTCTAAAAACTGATTTTTAAGCCTATTAGAGGCCGAATTTAGAAAAAGTTAAAATTGAAAAGTTGTAGAGAATGGAAAATCCAAGGGAGCAGCGTGGACAGTTTTTGAAAATAATGCTCCAAATGCCTCTGTTTTTAACAAAATCTGAGACTGGTCTGTACAGACAATGTACACGCCCATAATTTTTCAAAGGGAAAAACGAGTGAGTTAAAAACAGACTCAGGTTTTGGACAAAAGAAAAAAGTTGTAGGTTTCGATAAGATCTACAACTTTCATGAAGAAAATGTTTTCAAATTCTAAACCAATTTAAAGATAAAACTGGATATTCAAATCTATGCAGGGTACAGGAAATTCCTACACATGATTTTTAAAACTGTGCATGGTACAGGAAATTCCTATACATGCACCTTCAGTCAAAACTACAAGACTATCTTCAAAAGCAGTTTTCAAAGTTTTATGATTCCGATTGAAAAGGAAATATGATTTTACAAAAATGTTTTATAAAAGGTCAGTTCATGTATTATGGTAAGAAATACTTAAATTACATTTTCAAGTAAACAAGATGTTTTTAAGAAAGGAAAATACACTAAGTTACATAGGAATAGAATAACAATTCCATGACAAATAGTAATCGGATAGTATACCGATTTACTATGTTGGGCTTTATGTTTATGGTTACCCATGATAATCGGATGGGATATCGATTTGTTATGTTAGGGCCTGTATCCATGATTATCAATGGTAATCGGATAAGATACCAGTTTACTATAATAGGATTTGTATCTATGATTATCAAAGGTAATCGGATTGGATACCGATTTAGTATGTTATGGTTTATGGTAAGATATAATGACTCTTATCTTACGCCCTGTTTGAAACAGGAGTATGACCTATTGTCATGCCTTGATGGAACGATAGACTAAGAGTGTAGGGCAGTTTGTAAGTACAACTCCGCCTATAGCATGGGAAAAATGTTTTTATTACATTGCATTTTTTTTTTCAAAAACTCATGTATTGAATTAAATATTTTTACTGCTTTGCATGTTTTTCAAAGCATCATGTGTTTTTCAAAGCATCATGTGTTAATATATGTGATGCATATGATTTATGTCTTATTATTGTGGTATCATATAAGCATGCTTACTAATAATAAATCACATGAGAAGACTAAGACTAAACCAAGACAATAAAGTGTCGTACCAATCTCTCGCAGATCATGGAGGATTATGTATGTTTAAAAAAAAAATTCCAGACCTTCCGTTGATACGTGAAGGGTTATGTATATGATTCTCATAATTGTTAGGGACCTTGCAAACCCTAACTTTCTGTGGATTGCATGCATTTGGTACGTACACAAGGGGCCCATATGTTAAGCAAGATAATAAGTTCATAATGGATGCATAATTGATTGATAAGAAAGCATAATTGGTTCATGCATTATAAATTCATACGTTTTTTTTACCGAAATGTTTTGTGGAATAGAAAGTTGTGCTTGCTGAACAAAAGCTCATAACTTACGTTCATACTATAGGTAAGCAACCTACAGGCAATGCTTGATGCAAGACTGTGGAGAGATGGCACCGCAGACTGTGAATTTTGGGTTGGACATCGCCGCGTATTTTAAAAGAAAAAAATATATGTTTATGATATATTATACTAATTTGAGGACACTGGTACTTGGTACTGGAATAGTGTTTACTACTATGTTAATTTGTATAGTTTATCCAACGTTTTAAAATGGTTTTAAAACTCAGTACTTAGTTAAGTACATATATATAAGTATGAGATTAAGTTTAGTTTTAAATTTGAGTTTAAAAAGAAATTTAAATTTAAAAGAGAAAAATATATTTCCGTATTTTTAACAAAATATAAGAGTATGCTTAAGTATGAAGTAGTGGCCACGTATCGTGGGTCGCCATAAGATTTGGTATGTACACACGATAACGGCCCTATATAGGTCTGGGCATTACAGTTTTGATGGAGGGTTTGCATGTCAAGTGATTTAACATTTTATAAGTAAATTACCAAGTTAGTCTCTAAAGCACTCTTTGAGAGAATGTGTACGCCTTTAATTATTTTTTATTGTTTTCTTTTAGTTTTGTTAAATGTGCGCTGGTTTTGGTTTTGTTCTCGTAAATAGCATTTTTTTACATAAATAATAGAAATAAGTAGTATATTTTAAAAATAATTTTTTGACTTTCAAAATAAACTGATCACCAATAAATTTTTTTTTCCTTAAATTGTTTTTATTTTTAGATAACTTCTAAAACCTCTATATTTATTCCTTTGTGTTAGGAATTAGTTTGTCACTAATTATAATTAGTTAGTTACTTAGATTAGCTGGCTAACTCTGTTAGTTTGTTAGATATCCTATACACATGGTTCTTTGCTATTGGTCAGTAGCTTTGTATTTAAAGAACCTTTGTAAGATATTTTTCATTAATCAGAAATAATTCTTTTCTCAGTTATTTCTAGAAAAGCTCGTTCCTGTTTCTTTACATGGTATCAGAGCCCTAGGTTTGTCAATGGCGGATTCGGATTCATCCTCAACAATGATCGGAGCACAGAGGTTTACTCCGTTTTCGTTCAACCATCCGATTTCTTCAAAGCTGCATCAGAATAATTTTCTGGTGTGGAGAAAACAAGTTCTCACGACAGTCAGAGGGCATCGGTTGCAGAATTTTCTTTTCGGCACAATTCCACCTCCAACGAAGTACCTCGCAGTAGGAGATAAGATTCTTAGAAGAGTCAGCATAGAGTATCAAGATTGGGAACAACAGGACTAGCTTATTCTTTCCTGGTTACTAAATTCCATGACAGATACGATTCTCACCAGAATGGTGAATTGCGAGACCTCTGCTCAGATCTGGAGGACTCTGGAGGTGTACTTTGGCCAACAGATTCGAGCCAAGGTAAATCAATACAAAACCCTTCTTCAGTCTACAAAGAAAGGATCTTTGACTCTAAATGAGTATTTACTCAAGATCAGAGGTTATGTTGATTTGCTTGGGCTTGTTGGACAGTCTTTGTCTGTGAAAGAGCATATAGATGCAATTCTTGAAGGTTTACTGCCTGAATATGAGACTTTTATTGTCTCTGTCAATACGCGTACAGATCCATATACTGTAGAAGAAATAGAGTCTTTGTTGCTGGCTCAAGAAGTTAGGTTTGAGAAGTAAGTGAAAACTCTGGAATTGGCTGCAACAAATTTGGCTCAGTCAGGATTTCATACAAATCCAGGGAAAAAGAGGTTCTTTAATCCTCATGGTGGAGGTAATTTCCATGGTTACTATAATCATTCATCAGGAGCTTCTAGTTATAATGGACACACAATGGGACGAGGTATGAGTTCCAGAGGTAATTTCTTTACAGATAGAGGCTCGTTCAATGGCGACAGGTCTTCTAGTGGTAGAGGATATAGTTCAAATGGTACTGCCAATGGAGTAAGAGTGCAGTGTCAACTGTGTACTAAATTTGGGCACGTGGTTCAGGACTGCTACTATAGGTTTGATCAGTCATTTCGTGGGCCTTCTCACTCGTATGGTCTGGTTCGGGGTAATCTTGCTCAAATTGGACAATGCAATGGAGAAGACTTTTCACAGTCATTTCCCTACTCTTTTGGGGATGAAGGTCCAGCTATGTTTGGAATGCTTGCAACAACAGAAGTTCTTACTGATGAAAACTGGTACCCTAACTCTGGTGTCACTAATCATCTTACTGCTGAGGTCTCGAATCTGATGGACAAGAATGAATTCCATGGACCTGAACAAGTTCATGTGGGGAATGGTAAGGGAATTTGTATTAGACACATTGGTGACTCTATGTTCTCTTCTCCCTTTGTTCCATCTAAAACATTGTCCCTGTCTCAATTGTTACATGTACCTGAAATAACTAAAAATCTTCTTAGTGTGTCAAAATTTGCTAAGATAATAATGTTTATTTTGAGTTTCATCCTTTTTCTTGTTGTGTGAAGGACAAAGCTACCCATAATGTTCTACTGGAAGGAAAGTTTAAAGGTGGCCTTTATGCCTTTAATCAATCCCAAATTAAGCTCCAAAATGTGCAGCATCTAGTCACTCACCAGTTGAAGTCCAATAAACCCAACAGTTCAAAGTTGTTTGCCTATTCTTCTTGTATTCCAGATTCAAGTTCTTCTGTACTTACCTCACATAAATCTTCTGTCTCACTGAATAATGTGTTTGAGCTTTGGCACAAACGTTTAGGTCATCCATCAGGAAAGGTTGTAAAATCTATTTTGACTCATTGTAACATCAAACATATCAATGAATAACCTTCTTCTTTGTGTCAAGCTTGTTGTCTAGGAAAATTACACAAATTGCCATTACCAATTTCAGATACTGTTTACTCAAAACCTCTCCAACTAATCCACTCTGATTTGTGGGGTCCCTCTCCTTGCACTTCTTCCAATGGATACAAGTTCTATATCCATTTTACTGATGCTTTTTCATGTTTCACCTGGATTTTCTTAATTAGACAAAAATCTGAAGCTTTACAATCCTTTGAAATTTTCAAAAATCAAGTGGAATTACAGATTGGTCACAAAATTCTATCTATTCAGTCAGATTGGGGAGGTGAGTATAGGATTTTCACTGATTTACTTCAGACTCATGGCATTATTCATAGAAATTCATGTCCTCATACTCATGAAAAGAATGGATTAGCAGAAAGGAAACATAGGACAATTGTAGTACATGGACTCACTCTCTTAGCTCATGCATCTATGCCACTTAAACATTGGGATGAAGCTTTTAGGACTTCTGTTTTCCTATCCAATAGGTTACCCACAACTGTCTTACAAGGAAAATCTCCTCTAGAAACACTATTCAACATAAAGCTAGATTATTCCCAACTTAGAGTCTTCGGGTGTCTGTGTTTTCCTAATACCAGACCTTATAATGCCCATAAATTTCATTACGATTCCACTCCTTGCACGTTTTTGGGGTATAGTCTTAATCATAAAGGTTACAAATGTTTAGACAAATCTAGATGTGTTTACATATCTAGGGATGTACTGTTTGATGAGTTTGTATTCCCTTTTTCCTCCTCCACCTTATAACTCTCTAGTCCTGTTCCTGTTGTACAATCACCTCCTGTCTCTCCTCTTTATGTTATTTAGTCTCCTACAGCTAATCCAAATCTTGTCTTTGTCACAACAAACCCCACTGGTTTGGCTATTCCTGAGAACATAAAATTAACTAATGCCTCTAATGCTACTCAACATGTTGCCTCATTAACTTGTCCTGATGCAGGATATTCAGGATGTCCACCAGAAGAGATTGCCAATGCTTGTAGAAAGAGGAAGAAAAAGAGCAGATGATGGCAGTGGAGAAAATGTTCACCTGATGGTGACTAGAGGTCTTCACGGCAACCAGAGAACCAGATTCAGTTGAAGCTGCTCTTCAAAACCCAGAGTGGAAATAAGCAAGGAAAGATGAGTTCTTGCCTTGATCAGGAACAACACTTGGTCACTAGTGGAATTGCCTGAGGATAGGAGGGCAATTGGCTGTAAATGGGTGTTTAAGATCAAAGAGAATCCAGATGGGACTATCAACAAGTATAAAGCCAGGTTGGTTGCTAAAGGGTTTCATCAAATTGTTGGTTTTGATTTCACTGATACATTTAGCCCTGTAGTTAAACCAACTACTATTAGAGTGGTACTCACTATAGCCTTGGCATGTAAGTGGAATGTAAGGCAGTTAGATGTGAATAATGCATTTCTCAATGGAGATTTGTAGAAAGAAGTGCATATGGCACAACTCTAGTTTGCAGATTGCATAAATCACTTTGTAGTCTCAAATAGGCTCCTAGAGCCTGGTTTTAGAAGCTACAGACTGCTCTAATCTCTTTTGGCTGTGTATATGCTAGATCAGATTAGTCACTTTTTGTTAGGAGTTCAGGATAGGGTTCTACCTTTATATTAGTCTATGTTGATGATATACTCATCAGAGGAAGTAATGAAGCCTTTATCACTGATTTGAATAAGAAGTTTGCTCTAAAAAATTTGGGAGTAATAAACTACTTCTTGGGAATACAAGTGAAGAAAAATGTTGAGGAATTGCACTTGTCACAGACCAAGTACATTAGAGATATGCTTTGTAAGGCTAAAATGCAATATGCAAAGCCTACCATAGCACCAATGACACATGGTTTGAGGTTAACCGCCTATAGAAGTGATCCTATTGAAAGTCCATAACTCTACAGAAGAATAGTTGGAGCACTTCAGTATGTGATGATTACAAGGCCAAAAATTGCCTTTAGTGTCAACAAGGTTTGTCAATTCATGCAAAATCCATTGGACGTACATTGGAAGGCTGTCAAAAGAATTCTGAGCTATCTGTTAGGGACACTAGAGCACGGACTTCATCTTACGGAAAGCTGCATGGATAATCTGAAGTTGGTTGGTTTTTGTGATGCTGATTGGGCTTCTGACATGGATGACAGGAGATCAATTACAGGACATTGTGTTTTTCTAGGCTCCAATCTCATCTCATGGAGCTCTAAGAAGCAACACACGGTCACAAGATCCTCTACTAAGGCAGAGTTCAGGAGTCTAGCTAGTTTTATAGCAGAGATCACCTGGATACAATCTTTGCTAGGTGAGCTGAAAGTGATGCCTAAGAGAATTCCAGTGATCTGGTCTGATAATCAGAGTACAGTGTTGTTGGCAGCAAATCCAGTTCTACATGCTAGAACCAAACATATAGAACTGGATCTCTATTTTATGAGAGAAAGGGTGATACAGAAACAGCTAGAAGTCAAGCATGTGCACTGGTTTTGGTTTTGTTCTCGTAAATAGCATTTTTTACATAAATAATAGAAATAAGTAGTATATTTTAAAAATAATTTTTTGGCTTTGAAAACAAACTAATCACCAATGAATTAGTTTTTTCTTAAATTTTTTTTATTTTTAAATAACTTCTAAAACCTCTATATTTCTTCCTTTGAGTATGTCGATGATGATCTAACTCGATACAGATCTTCGTCCCTAGAAAATAACATTTCAAAGTACAACAATTGCCAAAAATAACTACAAACAGATTATTGAGGGCTTAGCAAATCCATTAATGACGATTATGCATAATGCAAACATAATATATAAAAAATAATAATAAATGGTGAAAAGGAATAGCTATGCACGGGTTTATAATGTAAATATATATTGGCGGGCGGGCGGGTAATCAAATTTCCAAAACTTTTATGAGTTATGAGTCCTAAGTAGACTCTTCCAATTACAGATGGAGGTTTTAAAGGAAAGATATAAAAAAAGTTTATAATGTAAATATATATTGGCGGGCGGGCGGGTAGTCAAATTTCCAAAACTCCCCACCCGCTAACAAGGCAGGCAGTTTGAAAACCCCACCAAAAAAGAGCAGTGATGACGTGGCACTGTTTTGATGGGCGGGGTGGTGATAGTGCGGTTGGTTTAGACGGTTTGGTAGGTTTTATGCACAACACATCTAATATAAAGCAACTAAGGACATCCTAACTGATTTGGCACCCTCTTAGCCACTTATCCCGTACCAACTCCTCACTTCTCCTTATAAATTTCAAGAAATTTCCTTGTAATAATAATATCGATTTGGATGTTAGAAAACCTTAAAGAGGACAGAAAAATGGGGTAATTTATTTATGAGAGAGCAATTATAGATGCAATTGCTAACATAAAACAAAGAGAGCACATGAAAACAGAACTACTACAATCAGAGTATCCATAGACTCACAAACACTAATATTATTCCACACTTGGCTATTTACATACGAAACAGTGACGTAAAATAAAAAAGAAAAAAGTCGAACTACATCCGTGATCCATTTGTTTTCACCACTACATTTTTCTTCCAAAACTTCTTACGAACCAATTTGGCTTCTTCCAGAAGAAGAGACATCCACCAATCGCCCTGACAAGTAAACTGCATCCATATCCCACCACCACTGCTTTCCAACCAAAACCATTCTCTGATGCAGATTCTTTGTTGGGGTCACGAGTTGGTGTCTCATTAGTGCCTTGACATTTCTTTGACAGTGGCGATCCACACAAACCTAAGTTTCCTTCAAAAGAGGAATTCAGAAATGTATCGAATTGTTGGCTTTGCGGTATCAGGCCTCTAAGCTTGTTATCAGATAGGTTAAGGTACTCAAGAAACGAGAGACTTGCCAATTCTTGAGGGATTCTACCAGAGAGACCGTTGTTAGACAGATCCAATGATTCAAGCTCGGTCAATTTTCCCAAAGATGACGGTATGAGACCTTCAAAGTTGTTACTCGATAAGTTAAGCACAATCAGTGACTTAAGGTGTAATACCCGAAATTTGTGATGAATCTATGATTTCCTTTTAGATAAGAAAAATCCAAGTTTGAATCTTGTATGTCGATATGAAGCTCATGATCTGAGTTGAATATCAGTATATGTTGAGTTCTCGTTTAATTAGATATGAGACTCAATAAGCAGTTTGCTTAGCCAAGCATGTGACCTTTGAGCAAAAAGGGAAGAAATATTCTATGATTTCATGTTGGTCAAAGTTTGACCGAAAAGGTCAAAGTTGACCGAAAAAAGTCAAAGGTTGATCAGAAAGGTCAAATAAATGAAGGTACTGAGATATGATAAGCGGTATGAAAATTATACTACGGAAAACCGTCATTACAGACAAATGAGCAAGCATAAGCTATGGGACCACCCTAGAAAAATCAAGCACACCAAGTATGATATTAAGGGCAAGAAAGGTTTCAAGAAATAAGAAAAATTTTATACAGTCTATTTTTACACAGATAAATTTTGGACTAGAGTACAGTATAAAATACTGTTATTAGTTAATAACAGTATTGGAAATATATGTGTTAGCATAAAAGTGGACTGCATATTAAGAGACAAGCCAAACAAGGCCTGATGATGCTTACATCATCTTATCCCTAAATTATGACATCATTTATTGAATTTTGGAATTAAGGAAAGTAATCTTTCCTTGTTCACCAAGGGATGGCCGGCCAACTAAGAGCCCTTTTGGGCAAATTATAAAACTTTTGAGGATTTTTGGGCAAATTTGAAAAGTTCCAAATCACCTATAAATAGGTGATTCATTTGTTCAAAAAAATTGAGAAACTTAGCCAAACTTTGCCCAAATTTCCCCTAAAAAATCCGAAACCAAAGAGCAGCCAAGAAGAAAGAAAAAGTTTGAAAACCCAAGGGAATAGATTTAGGAGTGTTCGGATTTCAACTAGGAAGCAAGAAAAAAAGTTGAAAAAAAATTTGGAACCCATTTTGGCCAAGTGGCCGGTTGTGGGAGAGAAAAAAAGGGAAAGGAAAAAGTGAAGGAAAGAAGTATTTGGAAGGTGGCTGAACTTGTGGAGAGCCAATCAAGTGTCTGGAAAAATTTTGGAGCCATTGCTAGGGGAGGCCGGTTGTGGAGAGCCAAGGAGAAAGGGAGATTTTCGGACCCAAACCCTAACAACTCTTAGGATTGATCAAGGTAACTCTCCCATAGCCCTAAACTCTTTAATTAAGTTTCAATTTGAAATTTATATGTATTTCAAGTTGAAAGTTGTAAGAGCATAAGCTTAATTTATTTGATTGCCCTAGTTTAGGATTTTGTTTTGGTGCTTGATTAGGTTAAGGTGGTTGAGTTATGAGTTTTGATTTGTTATATGCTTATGTTTATTTGATTAATAGGGTTGCATGCTAGATGTTTGATGAGTTGTATGTCCCCCAAATATGTTCAAGCATGATTTAGAATGGTATGTTAGGTTGCTAGAATAAGACATGGATGGAATGGTTTGAATGAATCTAGAACCATGCAAACCCTCGGTGGTGCATTTTTCGTTGTCGGTTTGCATGGACATGATCGGGTTTCATGAATGTTGGATTGAAATGTTAGAAATGCTGCATTTGTGATTTTAGGCTCCCGCTGTGGTCGGTTAAGGTAGTGTGCGCGTATTGGGACGAGAAACGAATTTAAGAACGAAAACTGCCAGTTCGGGTACAAACTGGCCAGTTTTCTGGAAAATGAAATTTGAGGCCTTTAGAGGCTGAATTTGAGAAAACTTAAAACATGAAAGTTGTAGGGAACGGTTTTTCCGAGAGAGAAACAAGAAAGATTTCCAAAAATGAGGCTCTAACGGCCTCGGTTTTTATGAAAATCCGAGCCTGACTGTACCCAGGATTCATGCACAGTCAGGTGAGTTCAACAAGGAATAAGGGCACGTTAAAGTCAGAACTGGGTTTTCCTCAAAACACGAAAGTTTTTGAGTTTCTCAAGATCTGAAACTTTTGTGAAGAAAACTTTTTCAGATTTGATTTAGATTTTTAAATAAAAATTGGATTTCAAAAACTGTGTAGAAGACAGGAAATTCCTGCACAGGATTTTCTAAAAACAAGGCAGAAAAACTGGATTTTTCACCAACCCCAACGTTTTGACTGTGAAAACTGTTCCAATGGTAGTTTTCAGCCCTTAACAATTTTTATAAGACCCTACTTTAAGAACCATGAATTTTTATAAGTTAAGCAAAGGATGTTGAAACTGAATTCACCAAATTTTCCAAGACAAAGGAAAAAAGGATTTCTAAAGCCAAAGATAAGTAGGAAGACATTAACGAATGGTAACCGGAAAGGATACCAGAGTTATCGGGCTTGGCCCCCAAAGCCCAAGTTTGACCCATAGAAGGTTGACTTTGGTTGATCAAGTTTGACTAAGGTTGATCACCTCAAAGGTTACCCATAATAACCCAATGAGGTAACGAAAATATGATGAACTAAGATCTAGGGTTATTTGTAATAGTCCAATGGATTATGGACCAAGAATGTTAAGACATGGGCCCAAGGTTAGGATAGTAACCTAACCCTACCTGTATGGACGTGGGCTTAGCAATGAGGTTACTTATTGTAACCAAGTAAGATATCTTGTATAGGGGGGGACATATAACTAAGACTATGAATGCATGTTGGTTAGGTCACCAATATTTTTCGGTAATAACCATAGACCCTTACCTATGTCCTTCATTCAAGCAGGAGGTAGCTTGCAGTTGTATCTGGACGTGGAGCAGCATAACCCCGGACATAGTAGACGAGGTAAGTACAACTCCGCCTACAGTATGGGCAAAATGTTTTTACATGACATGTTTTTCAAGAAATCATGTATTGATGTACATGATTTACATATGTTATATGTTATGGTGCTTACGTTATGATGGTTTACATTATGATGTTATGTTATGATGTTTATGTTACGATGGTTATGTTACGATGGTTATGTTATGATGATTTATGTTACGGCGTTTATGTTATGGTTTGTATTATGTTATGTTATATGTTTTAATATAGTGACATCAGGCAGCATGCTCACTAATATAAACTACATGGTAAGAACACGTTTTAAGTTATAGATAAGACCAGCTAAGGTCATTGTGTCGTGCCGACTTGCCACAATGGCGGGTTTAAACGGTTTAGTCTATGGTTTGAGTTGAATTGAATTGGCTGCCCCAATCACTCCATGTTAAACAGTTTGTTTCATGGTTTGAGTTGGATTGGATTGGCTGCCTCCAGCCACTCCATAGCTATGGACCACGGTACGTGCACACATGACATGTAAGGAAACAGAATCAAAATAATATATGAAAATTTAATTGATTCATAAGAAAGCATAATCGATCAATGCATTCTTTCCTTAAAATGTTTTGCGGATTGAATGTTGTACTTACTGGGCATAAGCTCATTACTTATGTTCATGTTGTAGGTTAGCAACCTACTAGCAATACTGGATGCAAGGCTGTGGAGGCTGGCGCTATAGACTGTGAAATGTGGGATGGACACCGCCACGGGTTTTGAAATAATGTTATGTAAAATATGTTTTGAAAAATATATTTGTAAAATATGTTATGTTATGTTATAATAAAGTGATAGTATGGGCAAGTAATTGTTTTCAAGAAGAAAACTATTTTTAAGAAATTGTTTTCAAGAACAAGTGAAGAAATAGTTTTCAAGGATGATGGCAACAAGTTGCCTCGTGTTGTACCAAACCGCATTAGGTCGGATTGGTCCACGGTTTGAATATGATAGCTTTCAATATGATTATGAAAGCTCGGTACTCGTGTGAGTATATATGAATATGTATGCGGATAAGTTAAGTTCAAAGTAAAGTAAGAAAAGAAAAAAAAAATTACTTCAGAATTTTCAGTAAGTTTAAGTTTTTTTTGAATGAAGAATTAAGTTAAGTAAGTAGAGTAATGGCCCACATTTACGTAGTAGGCCCTACATAGACGGCCGGGGCGTTACATAAGGTCCCCTATTGATGTCGAAATTTCACCACGGAAATCATTGTTAGAGAGATCAATGGAAGTGAAAATAGTCAAGATCTTCCCCAAAACCATTTCTGACCACCCTTTGTTCATAATAGTCACCAAGTCTTGGTAGTAGCCTCTGAGATCTCCTATGTATCTCAACTCTGACTTGTTTGAAGCACGAATGCTGGCGTTAATGGCACTCCAATTGCTGAAAAACTCTCGTGATAAATTCCCATTGAATTTGTTGAAGGAGAGATCTAGAATACGCAGCTTTGGAAAGCCTAAAAGTTTCTGATCAGTATGCCATATTAGACCATGGAATTCATTAGAATGCAGCACAAGAGCTTGTAACTCTGGCAAATTCTGAAGCCAAACGATACACGGTTTCTAGTGATCAAGTGTTATGATGGTGGCCAATGAGCATCGAAGATAGTGTCGAGATCTGGAAAGGAAGATAAGAACCGATCTGATGGAAAAAAGAGGTGATACAGAAGAAGAGAATACAGAAGTTTACATGAAGAATGGCGAGAATTCAATTAGGTATTGTGAAAAGCTTGGAAGGTTGCTTTCATGGTTTGATTTTAAATAAATATTGTAAAGAGAGAAAATTGGAAGGGGAAAGAGAAGGGAGAAAATTGTCCAAAATACCCACTACACAATATGAGGCAAATGAGCTCGATTAATTCATTCCACTTTGAATTTTATTATACTACCGAAAAATGTGGGACATGCACTTAGATCGGTGAGCAAAATCTGATTTTCTTAAGAGGCATGCAAGAAAAAGATTTATTTTGTTGTGGCCAAGATTTACAACTTCCACAGCTCTACAATGGATCAGAGACTGTGGAACCTTCCCTTGTAATTCGTTGTGACTGAGGTCCAACGTCTGCAAACTGCTTCCATTCAAAAATGTCTGAGGAATCGTTCTATGGAAGTTATTTCCTTTCGTAATCAACACCAAAAGAGAATTGCTGAAGCTGCCCAAGCATTGTGGGATTGTGCCGTTCAAGAGATTATTCGACATATCAAGAACGTAAGATTATGCAAATTACAGAACAATGGATGGATTCCTCCAGTCAATTTATTTTCCAAGACAAAGAAGTATTCTGTCGATAATGGTGGGACTACAAGTGGACCTTGCAACATATTGGAGCATAGATCGAGAAATCGCAAGCTTTTCCATGGAAGAATAATTTTTGGATCTTTTTCCCAACTGCTGGGGGAGTTGTGAGAAAGATACAGGTAAGACAACGTGTCAATCCCTATGTTGAAGAACCACCTGGGAATCTTGCCTTCAATTTTGTTGTTGGATAGGTCTAACCCATTCAGTTCGTCTTGGGTTCTCAAGAAATCTGGAAACTTTTTACCAATGTTGCATGAAGAAAGAAGTAAACTAGAAAACTTAGGAAGAGTGGAACATGTACCTGTGACTTTAATAAATAGATGTCTATTATTTGAAAGATCAAGGTACCGAACCTTACTCTGCTTAGGGAAAGTCCTGCCCAACTCAAGTGTTCCACTAAAGTTATTTGATGCAAGGTGAAGTTGTTCAAGGCTTTTCAAGGTTGATATTGACAAGGGGATTTGTCCATTGAAGTTGTTTTCAGAGAAGTAAAGAATTGTGAGTTGGGAAAGGTTTCCTAATGTAGATGGAAGCTGGCTTATGAAGTTGTTTACAAAGAAGTCAAGAGTTGTGAGTTAGGAAAGGTTTCCTAATGTAGATGGAAGCTGTCCTATGAAGTTGTTTTCACTGAGGACAAGAATTGTGAGTTGGGAAAGATTTCCTAATGTAGATGGAAACTGGCCTACAAAGTTGTTTACCAAGATGTAAAGAGTTATTGTAATGAACCGCCTAGCACAGGCCGTTACCATACATACATACATACATAATCGCATTCATACTTACTTACATACTTAGCGTAATCAGCGGATTTTTTTTTTTTTATAGTACATACAAACGGAAAAGCGATATACAATCGGAAAGCAATATATAAGACGATGTTCGCGGTTCGGATATTAAATACTATACATAAATGAAACAAAACGCATGGCGGCAAATTATCCCACTCACTTCACAGTTCACCCTGCCCCGCTCGCCATCTTGTATCAAAAGTTGCTGACAGGTTGCTTACCTACAGCATAGACGTAAGACACGTGAGCTTTCGCTCACCAAGTACAACATAATTATCCGCGACAAGAAACCATACATAACATGCTTAACTAATCATAGCATACTCTTCCCTAATCATGCATGAACCAGTTATGCTTCATTATGCTTACATGTTCATTCATAACTTGTCATACTTAACTTGCTTATCTTGTTTATCTTACTTATCTTGCTTATCTTGCTTATGGGCCCCTTACATAAGTGTACGTACTGGGCGCGCAACTATGGAGTGGTTGGGGCGGCCAGTCCATTTCTAACTCAAACCATAGTCCAACCCGACCTGTGAGCGGGTCGGTACGACACAGGCAACTTGCTTGCCATCATACTTGCTTTTCGTTATCTCTTATTTAGAATTTGTGAACATGCCTCGTGATGTCACACATTCATGAGATATAATCATATCATGCTTCATAACTTAACTTAATACATCATAGACATATCATACATCATGTCATACTGAAATCATAGCACATAACGTCATTGCATCACATCGCATAAACATTTTCCTAATATCATACAAATCTAACATACAATCACATCCCATCTATATTATTCATACTTGGGCAAGTATACAACAAAAGCCTATGCTGTAGGCAGAGTTGTACTTACCTTGTCTCCTATGTCCGATGCCGAGCTGTTCCAGATCGGGGCGCAATAGCAGATTATCCCCTACTATTACAAATGCATAGGGTAAGGATTCTGAAAATCCTATTATTAAATTGTTGGTAATCAACCAACATTTACTTTACTTCCTAGTTATATGTCCCCACAATATTACCTTGAAAATATCGCAAACGGTTACTATTTGTAACCTCGTAAGTAACCCTCGAATTAAGGGTTGAAATCAAAAGACTTGGTCCTTTATTAGGTTACATTGGATAACCCTTGGGCTTTGGGCCCAACCAATAACTTGGTTAAAAATTCCCTTCTTGCTTTGTTTTTAGAAAACTTAGATTTTTTTTCTTTCGAAAATCCTTGAAATCTTATGAGTAGGTTCTATAAATTATTAAGGGCTGAAAACTGCCATTGGAACAGTTTTAGCAGTCAAAACATTGGGTTTAGTGGGAAAATACAGTTTTTCTGTTTTGTTTTAGAAAATCCTGTGCAGGAATTTCCTGTTTCCTACACAGTTTTTGAAATCCAGATCGAATCTGAAAAACTTTTCTTCATGAAAGTTTTTGATCTTGAAAAACCCTAAAACTTTCATGTTTTGGTCAAAATCCAGTTCGGACTTTAACTTACTCATTTACCCTGTTGAAGTCACCTGGCCGTGCATGAAAACTGGGCACAGTCAGGCTCGGATTTCCATAAAAACGAAGGCCGTTGGAGCCTCATTTTGAAAAAATGTCTGTGTTTTCCACTAGGAAAAACCCTACTCTACAACTTTCATGTTTTAGGTTTTACCAGATTCGGCATCTAAGAGCCTCAAATTTAGGTTTCCAGAAAACTGGTCAGCTTGGACCCGAATCTGGCAGTTTCCCTTGTTCAACTTAGTTTTGCGTCCTAATCGCGCACACTACCTCAACCGACTACAGCGGGAGCTTAACATCAACATACAGTGCTTTTTCTAACGTAAATTTTCTTTAAACACATTTTAAAATACAGCCATGCAAACCATTATTCTTTTCTAGAATTCTAGGGTTTGCCTAATTTCCAAAGTTGCATAATTTAATCTACACTAACCATGCAACCTATTTAACCATTCTAGATCAACTTAAATTCAATTAGGGGACATATAACCCTATGCAGCAGCTATCATACAAACCACATGAATCAATCAAACATCAATTAAATCATGCAAAACTTAATAAATTCAAACCACCCTTAAATCTAATCAAGCACATATCTAACTTTCTAAACTAAGGCAATTAATGAAAATTGAGCTTATGCTCATACAATTGACAACTTGAAATACATGTAAATTTCAAATTGAAACCAAATTGAAAAGCTTAAGGCTATGGGAGAGTTACCTTTCTTGACCCTAAGAATGGTTAGGGTTTGGTCCAAACTTTTCTTTCAGCTCCTTGGCTCCTAGGATGCAACCGGCCTCTCCCCTAGGCTACCCGAAAATTTTTATGCTTCTTGGTTGCTGTTTTCTACCAAAATCCGACCACTTCCCCCTAGTTCCCAAGCAATTTTCTCACCCTTTTCTTGCTCACCATGAACCGGCCACTTGGCCAAGATTGAGCTCCAAAATTTTCCAGCACTTTTTCTTGGTTCCTAAGTGAAATCCGAACTTCACCCACAAATTTCCTCACTTGGATTTTGGGTTTTTGTTCTATTTTTTCTTGGCTACCTAAGGATCGGTTTTCGGGCAGAAAATGGGTAGAACTTCACTAAGTTTTCTGATTTTTTTGAATAAAATGGTCACCTATTTATAGAGGTTTTGGAAACTTTGTAAAATTACAAAATAGTCCTCCAAAAACCAACTTTTTGCACATTTGGAGGGTGAGGTGGCCGGCCATTCATGGTCTAGAACCTTCCTAATTTCTTTCCAAATTTTACTTAAATCCATAATGATGTCATAATTAATGGATAAGGTGATGTCATCCACCTTAAGGCTTGTTTGCCTTGTTTCTTGATAAACAGTCAACTTTGAGCCAAAACAGATATTACAAATACTGTGTTCATTATTACACAGTAATGTATACTGTTTTCCAGTCCAAATTTCATCTGTCTTAAAATGAACTGTATGAAAACTTTTCTTTTTGCTTCGAGCCCTTCGGCCCTTAATAACCTATTTAATGTGCTTGATTTTTCTATGGTGGTTTTAAATCAAATTCTAACTATTTTACTCATAAAAATAGTTTTGGCAGTATATTTTATATACTGCTTAGCATACTTCATTCCCGTCACATAGTTGACTTTACGGGTCAACTTTGATCTTCTTGGTCAACTTTGACTTTCTTGGTCAACTTTGACCTTCTTGGTCAACTTTGACTTTCTATAAAATCATAGAATTTTTCTATCTTTTTAACTCAAAAGATCATATGCTTAGATAAGCAATCATTTTTGAGTCTTATGGTTTTATAAGAACTCATAAAATTCAATAAAAACCCTAAGCCGGGCTTTTTCATAAATACCATTAATGGCACAATTCAAGTTTCTATACACGAAATCGAAACATTGAAATTTCTAGTTCTTACAGTTATAAGTTGGGAAAGGTAACCCAAAGTGGATGGAAGTGGGCCTACAAAGTTGTTTAAAGAGAAGTCAAGAGTTGTGAGTTGGGAAAGGTTTCCTATGGAAGAAGGAATAGTCCCTGAAAAGTTGCAGTTAGAGAGGTCTAAAGAACTCAACGATTCTAGGTTATTGCCAGAAGAGAATTCGGGAAGAGCACCAGTAAGGTCAAAATTTACTGACACATCGATGAATTTTATGTTAGGCAACTGAAAAATTTCTTGAGGAAACTCACCATGCAAATTGCATCTAGAAAGCGCGAGAGATGACAAGGAAGACAAGTTTGTCAATAATTGAGGAAATGACAAAGAAAATTCACACTGTTGAGGTGAAGCTCTCTTAAGTTGGTCATGTTTGGGGTAAGTTTTGTCATTCTCATAGACAAAATACCATAAAAACCAACCATGTAAGAAGAGAGATCGAGAGAAACCAAATTGGTCAACCACACAATTTCAGAAGGAATACGGCCAGAAAACACAGAGTGAGAGAGATTAAGATGGGTTAACCTCGAGAGCCGGCCAAAGGTGGATGGAATTTGAGTAAAAGTGAAGTTGTTGAAGGCAAGGTTGAGCAGTCGAAGTTTACGTAAATCAAAAAGACTGCTGTTGGGAAGCAACGGCCCTTGAAGACCACTGTAGCTAGGTCAAGCTTCACCACTTGTCCTGTTTTCATGTCGCATGCAATACCATCCCACTCACAACAATCCGTTCCCACTTTCCAGAGCTTCATCTTCGGAGAAGAAGTAACAAAACGAGGACCATAAAAACCAAACTGATCATCTTCAGAATTTGAGTGCAAACTCTTGATTCAGATGCGACAAAGCAGAGCTTTGGTGAGGAAGGCATGTAATTGTAGAGGAGGAAGAAGTATTAGTCAGAGAATGGGTGAAAAAAGAGAAACACAAGATGATGAAAAACACGAGGAAATGATTCTGCAGGTAAATCACTTCCTTCATTTTGGCAGACAAATGACAAGTTTTGGAAAACAAGAAGACATGATTTGTAAAGTGAAGGATTTTGAGGCCCTAAGGGCTGGTATTTATATGTACTAAGTCAAACTGTAAGTCAAACTGTTTTCTTCCTCTTCTCGTCTCATAATTAATTTTTTGTTTGTTTGGAATTTTTCTTTCTTTTTTTTCTTTTCTTTTTTTCCTTTTTTTTTTGTTTGGCTTTTCTCCAATAAACTTAAAAAAATATAAAATAAAAATAAAAATAAAAATAAATTGAAAGGAGAAACTAAAACCTCTACTCAAATTTATTTAAAAAAAAAGAAAATAATTAAAGAAAATAAAAAATAAACTAAAGAAAAAAACAACCCCTAGGTGGCAAACAAATCCAAACAAAAATTGGATTCATTTATGCATTTCGAAAACATTTCCTTATGAACTTGAAGCTTATAAGCATTTTTCTTTTCCGAGTCAGCGATTATGTTTCTTTGCATGCTATGAATTTCCTCTAATTTATTTCAATATCTTGAAATAACAATCTACATTTCTTCTCGAGCGAGTTTGTAATTATCAAAATTTTCTCCTGACTTACCGTTCCTGATGTTATTATTATTATAATTATTATTTTTTTGGCTTTTCTCGAATGGGTGAATCAATGAGTTCCAAGTATAAAAGCATCGTACAGAACGTGCCTCAAATCAAAAAGTAATTAGGAAATTTTTTTTTTTTTCCTTACAAAATAAAACTCGTGAACTGATATTAGGTTGTAGAATGATATGCAAAACGTTATGATAAGATCAATTATCGTACTCAACAAATCATGCTTATTAGTTTAACTAGAAAAATGAAGTGGTTATAGACTTGACTCTAGCATAAGTGTAAAGTTCGAATCTCCTATTTCAAGAAAAGGAAATAAAATATTTAACTAAACAAAATAAATTACTTCATGACTGAGTAAATAAAATAATTCTTAAAATTATCGAAATATCCAAAGAAGAGACTTTAATAATATACAATAATCGTTGATCTAAACAAAAATATTAAAAGAGCTTTAGGGTGTATAATTGAATCTAAAATAATAGTTCATTTGAATTCTACATTTAAGTAGACATAAGAATCAAATTTATAATAAGTTCAGATCTAAATTTTATAAGCCAATTAAACAACTTATTCAATACTTATTTTGATTTATGTCTATTCTGATTATGTATAATTATGCACAACATAAAGACCTTATAGTCATCTACTACTTCTCTACCCACGAAAATTATCTCGTCGTATAGTGGCTTCACTCTAAGCCAAAAAAAAAAAACAAAAAAAAAAAAAAAAAAAAAAACAAAGATAAAGAAGAAATAAAATAAAATAAAATAAAATAAGCCATCACCCGTGAAATGATCACTAGTGCTTTGAATTGTGAACATCAAGTTGTGAAGAGTGGAAGACTCTCGTTTATTTTGCTTTTGAGAGTGGAAGACTTATCTTACTTTTCCAAGTGGACAGATCTCACCAAACAAAATATACAATGTATCTTCATTGCAATTATATTTAAACCTATTGATACCCCTCACCTATAAATCATTTTCTAACATATCTTAAAAAAAAAAAAAAACAAAAGCACTTGTCTCTGAAACAAAGGTTTTAACGCAACCGGTTATAAACATAGAAGAAAGATTATATTGGAACTTCTCCAAATTTTGGAGCACGCGCTTGGCTCATCGCATCTCTCAGCTAGATGGAAAACCTAGAAGCCGTGAATCAAACTGAATTCGAGTCTAAGCCCCCAAAGTCATCGAGTCTTTTTGCTTTGAAAGTCATTGAGTCTTTGATAGGAGTTGTCTGTGTCTCCCATGTATCTCAATTTTGATTTGTCTGCGTTATTATTTTATATGTTGATGGCCATTCGAATTCCAAAAGTACTTAAAATATGGTAAATCTCTACTAAAATTATAATAAAAAATATCGATGATACGCATTTTCTAAAAGTACTTGAAATATGGTAAATCTCTACTAAAATCATAATGCTCCTTATTAATAAATTAATTGTTCTTAATCTGTGAACATAAACATAGTATCTGGGAGACAAGAGATGTAAATGAGACTGAAAGTTCCAGTTTCATACGGTGAAGATGCACACTTTTTCGGATCTTTAAGTTGATATAGAAAATGACTATTTAAGATATTGTCTCTACGGTTTTTCTAACACTAGTAAAAATTTTGGATTACACGACGGCTAGCCAACGGTCGTGTAATCCAGTGTCGTGGTAGATACCACGACGGATATATTACCGTCGTGGTATCTAAAAGTTACACGATGGTTAAAACCGTCATCGAAACAAGGAATACTGTCGTGTGTAACATGTAATGTGAAGATATTACACGACGGTTCGACCTAGAACCGTCGTGTAATAGGCCACATTACACGACGGTTCCTTACGAACTGTTGTGTAATGTAGTCAAATAACTACATTACATGACGGTTCGTAAAAAACCATCGTGTAATGTAGTCATTTGACTACATTACACGATGGTTCTTGACCGAACCATCGTATAATGCGCAATATTACACGACAGTTCGATCAAGAACCGTCATGTAATGTAGTCCTATGATGGCATTACACGACGGTTCTATAGAACCGTCATGTAATATAGCACATTACACGACGGTTCTAGGTCAAACTGTCGTGTAATGTGGTCATATGGTGCATTACACGACGGTTCGATCTAGAACCGTCATGTAATCCCTCACATTACACGATGGTTCGACATCGAACCGTCATGTAATGTTGTAATATCGAACATTACACGACGGTTTGACATAAAACCGTAGTGTAATGTTCGATATTACACGACAGTTCGATCTAGAACCGTCATGTAATACGCCACATTACACGACGGTTCGCTACTAAAACCATCATGTAATGTGAGGGTTTACACGAAGGTTCATCGTAGAACCGTCGTGTAATGTGCCGTAACATTACACGATGGTTTGTCATAGAACCGTCGTGTAATGTGGTGGTATGAAAAAAAAAAGGGTTTTTGGGTGATTTGCCACGGGTGGCCTAACCTGTACTAACCAATACACGATCTAAGATAATAACTTCATTGATAAAAGTAAAAATACATACCAATTATTACATTACAAATTTATATATCATAATTAATGAATTACATTACATGGCTAGCCCATTCTCCCCTAATCATATCCAAATCTTGAGAAGTAAAAAATTCTTTACTTTCAAATACGTCAATTCCATTCAACACTATGTCTCTCATAAAACCTAAAATAAAATAACCACATTCAACACTTCCCTCTTAGAGAGGACAAGGACGGTTCGAGATTTTAGTTTTACAGTCTCGTCTCCTTCTAATCCCTTCTCCGGCCATAATCTTCCAATATGATAAGGTTCTAGCAAATTGGTAAAATTCAAACTAATTAATTAAGATGCATATAAATTAGATTAAAAAAAATTAACTATTTCAAATTGACTTACATGTTCATTAGCTGAGTAAAATCGTCTCGTTTCTTATCTCAAAAAGGATCAAAATAAAGGACGAGGTCCTCCCATGAGTCAATGACTCCCAAAACCCAATGTCTCTCTCTGTTATGTGGCACAAGATAAAGCGGTCCTTTTGGTGCGTCACGCAAAAAGCTGATAAGACTGTCGGCTCGCTCTCTCATGCCAACATCTTCAGTATCTGTTCTCACTGGTGAGATCAAGGTTGGAGATATAAATGCAAACTTCTCAGCTTGCCTGTTAAGCCTATATAGTTCCTCCAAATATCTGTAAAAGCGTATCAAAATTGTTACTCTACCTGACATATAGAAGAATTTCCAGATAAAAAAAATTTCAGAGATAGAATGTCGTACCTCATGTAGACTAATATACAATTTGCACTGATTTCTTGTAAGTTAACGAACTCATAAATATCTTCAAAACTCAGAAAGACAGGCATTTCAAAACCCATGATCGTGTATGGTATTGGGACCTCAATCTGATTACCTTGACGCGTGGAACAATGTGCATAATAAGCCAAAGGCCTCATCGCCATGTTCATGTTATGAAAGTCGAACAAAGGTTGTTGTTCTTGCACACCTTGTTGTACTTCAGTCCCAGAGTCAATTGTTTTATTTCCAACCTTTTTTTGGCATTTTTTTCTGGCAGCTACTGGGTCAGGAACGTGACTAGGCCCTCGACTCGCCTTGTTCATACTCGTGTCCAGTTCAGCTAAGCTTTTAGACCAAGCAACAAACCCATTAATAGCATCTTCCACAGTGGTTGCCTCGTATGTCGGTATAGGTAATGGTGATTTTTTTAATTTTGGCACATTGATTGATAATCGCACGTTCCCTTCCCCCAGTGGAATCCCATGCACCGTATAGGTGGGAAGGCTCTCCATCCATACTCTTCCAAACGCAACAAGCAACTGTCTACCCTGCACTTCATCGAAAATATAGAGCCTACACTCATGACTGTCGACTGGCATGGTTGGCGGATCAGAAATTCCAGGATGTTTTTCTTGGGCAGAGCAACTAGCCTTAAAGCTGTTGTGTTGGTCCACGGTTGGCACATTGTTGGGATCAACCGACGGCTCTACATCTTTGTTCGCACATAGACCACGCACCAACGTCTTTAATTCTTCTATTTCACGTCTCATTGATAGTACTTCTGTAACGCCCCAACCTAGGTAGGGCAGTTACCATATATACTTGGACTTATAACACTGCTTAAACTTTCTTGGAAAATTGAAAATAAATTTTTTTTATACTTACGTATAAAAATAGAGTTACTCGTATGGAAAACTTATCATGCATACGTACTGAAATAAAAACATACATACTTCTTACAACTTGTTCGAGTCTTTAAATCCTTATATTTTTATACAACGTAACTTTCTTTAAATATATATATATATATATATATTTAAACTTAATCATAACTTGCGGAAAATTTTGCGCAGTGGTATCCCACACCGCCCTTCACCCGCCGCATCATCCACCTGGCCCACCATTTAAGCTGCAGGCCTCTTACCTATAGTATGAAATATACTGATGAGCTTTCGCTCAGCAAGTACAAACATAATCTCACAAAACGTAACAAATATCGTGCAACTTATGTATGAATCAATTATGAATCTCTTATGACCAATTATTGACTTGAACTTATTATCTTGCTTAACATGTGGGCCCCTAGTGTATGTACCAAAAGCGCGCATCCTCAGAACGTTAGGGTTTGCAAGGCCCTTAACCATTCTGGAAACATGAACATAACCCTTCACGTATCAACGGAAGGTTGATTATCATTATATCCTCACACATCAACGAGAGGTTGATAATCATAAACTTGAAACATACATGATCCTCTTGCATCAACAGGAGGTTGGTACGACACCTTACTTGTCTTGGTTTAGTCTTAGTCTTGTTATATTTCTAAGACTAAGAATCTTTACATGTGATCTTATCAGTCATGATACACATGAGACTAGACATGGCATAATATAACATGGCATGACATAACATAACTTGGCATAACATAACATAACATGTAATCATGTCATATACTTGAAAATAGCTTACTATTTCCATACTGTAGGTGAGGTTTGTACTTACCTCGTACACTATGTCCAAAGATGTTCTGATCCAAGTCAGGATACCGCAGCAGGATATCTCCTGCTAATCCAAAGGACATAGGGTAAGAATTCTGTACTTATAGAATGTTGGTAACCAAACCAACATTCATACTTGATTATGCTTATATGTCCCCCCTAAAACATTGTTTGATACTTTCTGAGTATCATTGATAACCCTAAGACTTAGGGCTTGTCATACTTAGAATCATAACTTGATAGGTTACTAATCCTGACCTTGGGCCTAAGCTTTTCTTAAAAATATATCCTATTAGGTTACTCTTGAGTAGCCCTGGTTTTTAGGCCCAACTAGTCATACTTATTATTCTATTGGGTTACGTTGGATAACCCTTGGGCTTCGGGCCCAAACCAATAACTCGGTACCTTCCCGGTTATTGCTCATCAAAATTTGTTCAAAACCCTTTCTTTACTTTGGAAAACTTAGGGTTTTAAATTCACTTTTCCTCAAAATCTTTATAAAACTTAAAATCTTATGACTGGGTCTTTGTGAAAACCATTAAAAATAGAAACTGCCTTTGGAACAGTTTCTTACTGCTAATTTGATAGTGTATGTGCAGGAATGTCCTTTTCCTATACAGTTTTAGAAAATCATGTGCAGGAATTTCCTGTTTCCTACACAGTTTTGAAATCCAAAATTTTTTTTAACAATCAAAGCCGAATTTGAAAAAGTTTTCTTCATAAAAGTTTTAAAGCTTGAAAAACCCTAAAACTTTTGTGTTTAACTCGAGACCCATATCGGTCTTTAATCCACCCATTTTCCCTGTTGAACTCACCTGGCCGTGCATAGGGTCTGGGCACAGTCAGGCTCGGGGTTTCATGAAAACGAAGGCCATTGGAGCCTTATTTTTGAAAACTGTCCACTTTGTCCTCTAGCAAAAACCCTACTCTACAACTTTCATGTTTTACGTTTTCCCAAAATCAGCCTCTAAGGGCCTCAAAACTGGCTTTCCAGAAAACTGGCCAGCTTGTACCCGAATTGGCAGTTTTCTTTCTTTTATTAGTTTCTCGTCCTAATTCATGCACACTACCTCAACCGACCACAGCGGGAGCCTAGGACCAACATGCAACGTTTTCTAATGTCCCAATTTAACTTACATGATACCCAAACATGTCCATGCAAGCCAAAAACCAAAACTACATTACTAAGGGTTAGAGTTTGCATGGTTTTAGCTTTTTTCAAACCATTGCATTCACATTTCATTCTAGCATCCTAACATACTTTTTACAGCATGCATAAATAGATTTGGGGGACATACAACTCATCAATTATTCTAGCATGCAACCCTATAAACATAAGCATAATCTAAATTCATCAATCAACACCATAAATCAAAACCACACTTAACTAATCAAGCACATAAACCCTAAAATCTAATCTAGGCTTGAAATTTAAATTGAGCTTATGCTCATACAAACCAACTTGGAAATAAACTTAAATCTTCAATTTAAAGCTTGAATTGAAAGCTTAGGGTCCAAGAGAATTTTTACCTTACTCAATTCAAGAATGGGTTTGCTTGGCTCCAAACCTTTTTCCCCCTTTCTCCTTGGTAACACAACCGGCCTTGCTCCACTAAATGAGCACCAGAATTTTTCCAGCCACTTAGGGGCTACTCCAACAGATTTCCGGCCATTCCCCACACCAATCTCTCTTCACTTTTCTCTTCCTTTCCTTCCTCCCCCACAACCGGCCACTTTGGCCAAAATGGATTCCAAAAATTTTTCCAACTATTTGGCTTGGTTTCTAGTGAAATCCGAACACCCCTAAGATCATTCCCTTGGGTTTTTCAAACTTTTTTTCTTTCTTTCTTGGCTGCTGTCTAGTTCGGATTTTTTAGGGAAAAATTGGGCATAACTTAGTTGCTTTTCTCAATTTTTGTGAACAAAAAATGTTCAAATGGCCACCTATTTATAGGTGAAAGTGAACTTCTCCATTTTGCTAAAAAGCCCTTGAAAACTTTAAAAAAATTGCACAAAAGGTGCCTTAGGTGGCCGGCCACTTGTCTCTAGAAACTTCCAAATTACTTTCCATAATTTCCTTTAATTATGGAAATGATGTCATAATTCTAAAGCTAGGTGACATCATCATTAAGGCCTTGTTTGGCCTTTTTCCTTAGCACATAGTCCACTTTTATACCAAACAGATATTTTTAATACTGTGCTCACTAATACACAGTACTATATACTGAACTGCAGTCCAAAATTTATCTGTGTAAAAATGGACTGTACGAAAATTTTTCTTTTTGCTTCAAGCCCTTTGGCCTTTAATATCGTATTTAATGTGCTTGATTTTTTTCTATGGTGGTTTTAAATCTAACTTAAACCATTTTATCCGAAAAATGGCTTTTCACAGTATATTTCCTATACTGCTCATTATACTTCATTGCCGTCACATAGTTGATTTTTCTAATCAATCTTTGACCTATCGGGTCAACTTTGACTCCCTTCGTCAACTTTGACTTTTCTTGGTCAAGCTTTGACCAACATAAAATCATAACATTTTTTTTTGTACCTTTTTGCTCAAAGGTTACTTGCTTGGCTAAGCAAACTGCTTATTGAGTCTCATAGCTAATTAAATGAGAACTCAAACATTTACTGATAAAATTATGAATTTCGTATTGATATTCATAATTTTCATGAAACATCACAAAAACACATAATACGAGCATAGATTTCTTATGTACAAGGAAATCATGAGTCCGTGTAAATTTTCGGTTATTACAACTTCATTGTCTTTACTCGAACTTCGATTGAGGTTAAAGTACTGAGACGGCTTTACAAACTTTGATTGCCCATGGACACGCCCTTTGTGTTTAGTTCTAGATAATGCCTGCGACAATACATCACTAGTGCCAACTGATTCAAAAGTGCCTTGGCTCTCCTGTGTGTTGTACTTCATCTACAAGATAGTTAACCGAACTCATTTAAGCTTAAGGGTTGTAAGTGTCAAAAGTAGTGATGCAAAATTCATTGTTAGTTAGTAAACTTACTATCAACTCGCTAACTTTTTTACATGCTGGATCTTTCAACTCTTCATCTGAGCCTATCTGTTGCTCTAGCCACAAACCATCTTTTCTTTCCCATTTCCCAGTCTTCTTAGACTGTAATTTAACATCGTTAGTATAAATGAGGACATAATGTTCTATAAATGGCATGCAATTTAGTACGAACAAAATTTATTGACATACCTTTTCCTGGTCGAGCTTCCTATATCCGTCTCGGCCTCCTCTTGATGAGTATTCATTGTTTGTCCTTATTTCGCTTCCACGATCAGATAATTGTTGGAATTGTGAGGATGTTCTATATTAAACGAATTTCACCCAATCCTCTTCTTCTATATTGGGATAGTTGTCAATAATTTTTTACCGTCGTGTCCACATACTTTCTTCTGTTCTAAATTCCTCAACAAACGTCTTGTACAGATCATACCGAAAATTCCTTGCAGCTTCACCACATGCTTTTATACAAGTAGTCCGAAAGCATTCATCCACGGTGAAATAAGTAACAGTTCTTTCCAAATAATATCTTTCAATCCGTATAAATCACGAGATCTCCAATCTTGTATCCAAATTGGAATGTGCTCTCAAGCGAGCACAACAATCCAACTCATCAGTTCGTCACCGTGCTTTCCTTCAGGTTGTCTTTTCTCGTCAAATGTAACTTGAATTCGTTCACCTCTTTTCCTTGCCATATGGACGCGTTTCATTATAGTTGCCCTTCGCTTGCCATCGACATTGGGATCCGTCGGGTTTTTCCTTCGTGCTCGTCCCTTTTTGGAATGTTCCATTATATTCGTTCAACTATATTTATTGCAAAAAAACAAACTGTTACCAAAACAAAAAAACAATTATGTCCACTCAATATAATCGAATCAAATTAACTTTAACTACTAACCACGCAATACATTAATTTTTAAAATGGCGCAAAGGTCAACAAACTTATTTTGTTGGAAATTCGTAAATAAAAAACAAAAAACCATTGATCTATGTATAAACGGCTAACTCACAGTTAGCCGCGTGCACGCACGCCCACAAGCATGCGTGCCCGCACGCATAAGGGGGCCAGGCATCCCCCACTGGCGCCAGGGGCGTGGCGCCCCCTAAGGGTGCTAGGCGCCCCCACGGGTGCTAGGGGCATGGCGCCCCCCATGGGAAACAGGGGCGTGGCGCCCCCCACGGGCGCCAGGAGCGTTGCGCCCCCCACGGGCACCAGGGGCGTTGCTCCCCCCACGGGCGCCAGGGGCTTGGCACCCCCTACGGGCACCAGGGACGTGGCACCCCCCACGGCTCCATGGGATCGTCCCCCGCTGTCTCTACGGGCATAGAGCGTTTCGATGCATTCTTTATGCATTTTCTTGCTAGAGGACTTCATGTAATCTTGCTCTTGTTAAGCTCTGAATATTTATCAAACTCTATTATGGTTTTTGAAAGAAATACTCATTTTGGCATTTTATCGAGCATGTTGTCGGTGGAAAAAAAATCATATTCATAAATGTGAGTAAAGTGTCAAAATGATTAACAAACCATTGATCTATAAAGAGCAACATTAAAAACAAAAACACTCATGTTCAAAAATTGATCTTTAGTGACAAACAACAATACAAAATAGCAAATGTGTTTTAGTTTATATATGAAGTCACCTTACTTTTCTTTGAAAAAGAATAGTCACGGCCACAGCAAGAGGGAGGCGACGATGGCAACGGCGGATTGACCAGATTTTAAAAAAGAGGTGTCGGCGGGTTGGTGAAGTATGCGTGGGTACTTGAGAAAAGTAGAGAGTGTGAAGAGAAATAAGGAGATGCGAGTGAATATATGAAGAGAAATGCAGAGGAAATTATATTTAATTAATGAGATTTCGCGCGGATTTCGAAAAATGAAAATTGAAAATTTTCAAAATTTTTGAGCATTACATGACGGTTCAAAAAATAACCATCGTCTAATCCCCCCAGATTAGGGGGGCTTAGACGACGGTCCTTGTGGGACCGTCGTCTAATCTCCCCTGATTGGGTGGCTTAGACGACGGTCCCCCGGGGACCGTCGTGTAATCTCCCAGATTGGGGGGCTTAGACGACAGTTCTCCAGTGGACCGTCGTGTAATCATCTAATGGGTCGTCTAATTTCTGAAAGTGGAGTAGACGACGGTTTTGTCGAAAACCATCGTGTAATTGTAATCCAGTTTTGTCACCACAATTCGATGGCCTAATAACCTTGTCTTATTTACAAAATTTACTCATATATACTATAGTATTGATCCGGCTCGGATCAAAATTAATGTTTAATATATATACATATAAAGCAATGAACATAACAAAATAAATATATAATACATCTTGAATTATAATAAAAATAAAGTCATGTGTTGTACAAAATAAATGGCATAATGTTCAAGTTTTTTTCTTTTTTCTCTTTCCTTCCTCAACACGGGTCCATTCAATATCAGGTCGAACCAAGTGGGAAACATCGTCATCGAATTCGTCAATCTCCTCAACCGGTGGCAATCCCTATGTGAAAGAAGGAATGTCGTGTAATACCTGATTTTCTTATGTCTGAACGATTCTATGTATAAATTTATATTGAACCGTAAAGGTATTTATGGAAAAAGCCCAGTTTTTAATTATGTTTTGTGAGTTTTATGACTTTATAAGACTCAAAAATGGTTATGTATTTAAGAAAACGACCTTTTAGGTGATAAGGAACAAAATCGTGAAATTTTACAAAAAGTCAAAGTTTGACCAAAACCGTCGCGGTTGACCAAAAGTCAACTGTTGACCATGAAAGTCAAAACTTGACAAGAAGGTCCCTAATTGACAAGAACGTCGATGGTTGACCCGAAAAGTTTAAGAAATGACTTTATGTTTAGATATTGATCTGTATAAATTGCACCGGGTAAACCCGTGCCTTTTTGCAGATAAAAAGTTATGTTTAAGACATGAGAACCACCTTAGAAAATCAAGCACATTAAGTTGAAGCTTAGGGCAAAAGAGTTTGACGAACTAAGAAAAATTTCATACCGTCCAGTATTACGCGGATGAATTTTGGACTGCAGTTCGGTAAACCAATACTGTGCATAAGTGTAACCAGTATTGAAAATACCTGTGATGACTTAAATATGGACTGCTTATTAGCAAAAGAGCCAAACAAGCTTAAGCTTTGGCTTACCTCATTACCTTTTTTATTTTGACATCATTAGTTGAATTAAGGAAAATTGGAAGAAATGAGTTGTCTTCCACCATTGATGATGGCCGGCCACATGCCCCCCTAAATGTCCAATTTTCTGATTTTTTGAGGACTAAAATGTGCAATTATGAGAAGTTTCCAACCTCTATAAATAGGGGTGGCCTTTGTTCACAATTAAAGAGAAAACTTAGCCAAACTCTTGCATTTTTTCTTCACAAAAATCCGGACTTAAGGGAGAAGAGAAAGGCAAGAAAAATTTGCAAAACTAAGAGTGTGTAGGGCTTAGAGTGGTCGGATTCAAGGTGGGAACCAAGCCAAAAAGTTGGGAAAAATTTTAGAACCCATTTCCCTAGCAAGGCCGGTTCTAGGGGGGGGAGGAACCAAGCTAGGAGGCAGCCGGATTTTGGTGTTAGAGGCAGCCAACTTTGTGTCTTTTGGTGGCTGAACTTAAGGCAAGAAAGGCAGCAAGTTTGCACTTGCCAATCACCAAATCAGCCGGTGATTTGAGACGGAGGAAGGAAGCCGAAATCTTAGCTCACCGAGCCTAACCGAGTAAGGTAAAAACCTTAACCGATCAAGTTTCATTTAAATTTCATATGGTGAAATTTAAATGTATTTAAGCTATGGTTTGTAAGGGTATAAGCCCACTTTTAAATTCTGCTCTAGTTGGTAAATTATGTGCATGTGCTTGATTTGTTTAAGCTTAGGGTTTGGTGGTCCATTTATGTGCATATTGTGCATGATAAGTGTTTGATTGAATGCTTAGGGTTTTGTAGGATTATGATTTACGTTCAATTTGGCTTGCATGTTGAAATTTGAACGTTAGAAACGTTATGCATGTCTGATTTAGGCTCCCGATGAGTTCGGTTGAGGTAGGGTGGACGTTTTAGGATGAACACGAAATTTTAAACCGAAAACTGCCAACTCGGGTAGAAATTGGCCAGTTTCGGGGAAAACTGTTTTTGAGGCCTCTAGAGGCCGAATCAAGGAAAACTCAAAACATGAAAGTTTTTAAGTAGAGTTTTTTCTAGAGGACCACGTGGACAGTTTTGTAAAATGAGGCTCCAATGGCCTCGGTTTTTACCAAAACCCGTGCCTAAGGTGCCCAGGACCCGAGCACGGCCAGGACAAGTTCCTCAGGGGTTTTGACCACGAAAACGCCAGAACTGGGTTTTACCCAAAACATAAAAGTTGTAGAGTTTTTAAATTTTTACAACTTTCATGAAGACAAGTTTTACAGATTCAGTCTGGATTTTAAGATGAAAATGAATTTCGGAGAACTGTACAGGAATTATGGAAATCCTGTACAGGATTTACAAAGTTGACACAGAAAATGCATATTTTTGCAGTTTCACTGCAAATGGACATTGAGAAACTGTTCCAAAGGCAGTTTCCAATAGTCAATAAATTTATAAGTCTCGTTTTAAGATTTTCAATCCTTAAAATTAAACAAAAGGGTTTATATACAAAAAATTAAGGTTTTCATTTCCTAAAAATGAGATTTTAAAACTAAAGTTGAAAACAACCTGAATAGGGTTACCAAAGTAACCAGTTAGGATAACGTAAAAATAAGTAAGGGCTTATAACTAAGGTTATAAAAGAATGTTGGTTATACTACCAACAGTTCTAACCCTTACTTTTATTTAATTTCAGAACGTTGCACGACGAGGTGTCCCAGCGGAACCTAACTCCACGATTGGACACCGCATTTACGAACGAGGTAAGTACAACTCCGCCTACAGCATAGGCTTGTTGTGAATACTTGCCTAAGTATGATTGCTAGTTATGAATGCTACATGTTACATGCTCAGTGTTATAGATTAGCTTAGGAATGTTATGATTCTATGTTATGAACGTATGTTTTGTATGCTATGGTCTATAGAAGCATGATTAGGGTTAAGTTATGTGAAGATTAATTGAGTGAAACATCACGATGCATGTTCACTAATTAACAAATAAAAGATTAAGTTATGATAGCAATTGCCTGTGTCGTACCGACCCGCGTTAGGTCGGGTTGAGCTATGGCAAGAGTAAGTCCATAGAGCGCGCCCGGTACGAACACTCATGTTATGGGGCCCAAAAGTAAGGTTAAGTTAAGAAAGTTATGAAGAGATAAGAGAGCATAAGGAAGCATAAACGGATCATGCATACGATATGTCAAGTTATGTTATGAAATGTTATGCCATGTTATGATTAAGTTATGTTATGAAATGTTATGCCATGTTATGATTAAGAAAGGTTATGAAATGGTATGCTATGTTATGGTATACAATGTTATGTTAGGTTAGATTATGCTGTGTTTTTAATATTGCGGTATTAATAGTTGTACTTGCTGAGCTTTCGCTCACTGTCTTACGTCTATGCTGTAGGTAAGCAACCTGCCAGTAATCAATGATACAAGATGGAAGGCGAGGTGTGCTGGACTGTGAAATGTGGGAATAATGCCGCCACACGTTTTGTTTATTATGTTAATATTTTACAAGCTTTATTTATACCTACACAACGTTTTAATTATTCAGTATAATTATTTACGTAGGTGCGTATATATATTTATACGGCTTATAAAAAATATATATATATATATTCCGCTGTTTTACGTATAAGTACGTAAGTAAGTATGTATGTATGTACGGTAACAGCCTGTGCTAGGCGGGTCGTTACATGTCGAAGCAATCTTCCTCATCTTCTTGACCATGGATCAATTTTGGCTTCATCAGTACTACTAAGGATAACTCTAAATTGCTGGGATCCGTTGTGTAAAATACTTGGATTGCTTGTGATGCCATAATGAATGGATCATTTTTGTATCCCAATCGTCTAAAGTCCACCACTGTGATGCCATCACTGTCAATCCTTACATAATTATTGTCGGCCCATTTGCACTTAAAGAGTGCTACATGTAAACCACAGTAATCGAGTTCCCAAATATCTTCAATGAAACTACAGTAGTTTATAGTTCCATAAACTGGATTCTTGTCCTTTGCAGATGAAATATGCATGGACTTGGTACGGATACTAACACCACAATTTTGAACAGGATGCTTCTCATCTCTTTTGTAATAACTAGCTTTTTGCGATATTACGATTTCCTTTTTCGAAGGAATTTGAGCTGTACCGTGTAGGTATTAATGAAAGAGCCGATTAGGGCTTTTGTTAAATTTTATGAGTTCTTATGATTTTATAAGACTAAAACTAAATTGCTTGGTTAAGCATAGAGCCTTTTGAGTAAAAAGGTATGATAGGAATTTATGATTTTATGTTGGTCAAAGTTTGACCAGAAAAGTCAAAGTATGATGGTACTGTTAGATAACAGGCAGTATGGAAATTATACTGCGAAAAACCATCGTCACGGATAAGATAGTAAGAATAAGATTCAAAACCACTATAGAAAAATCAAGCACATGATTTAGGACATTAAGGGCTAAATAGCTTAAAGCTATACGAAAAATTTTTACGTAGTCCAATTAAACACAGATGAATTCTAGACTGCAGTCCAGTATAACAATACTGTCATTAGTGAGAGCAGTATTGGAAATATCTGTTTTAGCATGAAGGTGGACTGCATTTTTAAAGAAAAGCCAAACGAGGCCTAGAGGGAGGACACCTCACCAAATTGGATAATTAAGGATTTATTGAATTTTTGATAATTAAGGAAAGAATTCTTTGGTTGGTTCTAGAGCAAGTGGCCGGCCACCTCACAAGGACTTGGAGAGAAATTTTTTGTTGGCTCAAGGACTAAAAAGTAAATTTTAGATTAAAAATAAATCCAAAAAATAAATCATTTTTCACCTATAAATAGGTTGAGCGGGAGGGGGGGGGGTAGCTCATTTGGTTCACAAAAATGAGAAAACACCTTTAGACAATGCCAAAATTTTCCCTCACCATCTCCCCCCTAAAAACCGAGCATAGAGAAAAGAAAAAGGAGAAGTGAAAAAGATAGGTGGTGGTGGTTGGAAAACTTAGAGAGACACCAACCAAGTGGCCGAAAATTTTGGAACCCACCAAGCCAAAGGAAAGGCCGGTTGTGGTAGAGAGTAAGGAGAAAGAAGTTGGGTCAAAAACCTAGCACCAATCTTTGAGATTGGTTAAGGTAATCTTCTTTGACTCTGAAGCTTTTCAATTGAGCTTTTGATTCGGAAATTTAAGTGTATTTCCAAAGTTGGATTGTATGAGCATAAGCTCAATTTATTTTTCAAGCCCAAGTTTAGATTTTAAGTTTTGTGCTTGATTAGTTAAATAAGTGGTTTTGATTTTTAAGCTATGCATGATTATGATTCTATGATGGTATGATTTTAGGGTTTTGCATGAATGTTATATGATGTAGTTATATGCCCCCAAATCTGCCTAAGGGTTGTAGGTTATGTATGTTGTGGTTCGAATTAGGTTAATAGCATGATTGATGCATGATTTTGCAAACCCATTCTTACAAACCCTAATTTTAATGCAAAGTATCCAATGGTTTGTATGTGAATTGTATGGATGTATAATGATGGAATATATGTTAGAAAGCACTGCATGATTGTTGTAGGCTCACGGTTATGACCGTTTGAGGCAGAGTGCACGTAAATTGAACGTAAAAATGGATTTAAGCAAGAAACTGCCGGTTAGGGTAAAACTGGACTGTTTTCTGGAAAGACGGTTTTGAGGTCCTTAGAGGCCGAATTTGGAAAAACTTAAAACATAAAAGTTGTAGAGAAGAGGATTTTCTAGGGGGCAAAGTGGACAGTTTTCTAAAATAATGCCCCAACGGCCTTTGTTTTTACAAAAATCCGAACCTAGTCATACCCAGACTTTATGCACGGCCAGGCAGGTTTAACAAGGAAAATGAGTGGGTTATATACCAAACTGGGTCTCAAATAAAACACGAAAGTTGTAGGGTTTTTTAAGACCTAAAACTTTTATGAAGGAAACTTTTACGGAATCTACTCAGATTTTTAAATAAAAATTGAATTCTAAAAACTATGCAGTAAACAGGAAATTCCTGCACAGGATTTGTGAAAACAATGCAGGAAAAGGACCTTCCTGCATATACACTAATAAATTGGCAGTGAGAAACTGTTCCACAGGCAGTTTCCAACACTCAATAATTTTTACAAGACCCACTCATAAGATTACAAATTTTGATAAGTTGAACAAGGATTTTTGGATAATAGACATAAGTCTCTAATGCAAAGCAAAATAAGGAATTTGACCCAAGTTAACCAACAGTAACCGGAAAGGATACCCGAGTTATTGGATTGGGCCCAAAGCCCAAGGGTTACCCAATGTAACACAACAAAATACTAAGTATGTTGGTTGGACCTAAAACCCAGGGTTACTTATGGTAACCTAATGGGAAGTGAATTAAAATAATAAGGTTTAGACCCAAGGTTAGGAATAGTAACCTAACACTATTCATGTATGTAGGGCTTAATAACCAAGGTTACTTTAAGTAACCTAACAAGTTATGATCTAAGTTTGATAGGGTTACTTGTAGTAACCAAGTAAGTTATATAGAGGCCTGTGTGGTTGGGGGACATATAACTAAGGTTATGTATGAATGTTGGTTAAGTTACCAACGTTTTATAAGTATAGGTTATAAACCTTACCCTATGTCCTTTGTAATAGTAGCAGATAGACTGTCGTTGCACCCTGACTTGGAGCAACGTAACATAGGACATAGTATACGAGGTAAGTACAACTCCACCTATAGCATAAACTTGTTGTGGTGTTACTTACCTGATATGTTGTATGCTATGATATGATATGATGTATGACATGTTTAAGTTTATGATATGGTTATGATATGGTTATGACATGGTTATGATTCAGTTATGATTTAATTATTTGTGATATCACGAAGCATGTTCACTAATCAAATGATCAGAGTAAGATCAAAAGTATGACATGATGAAAATTAAGTAACATGGCAAGCAAGCTTGCCTTGTATCGTGCTGACCCGTGCTAAGTCGGGTTTGGTCCATGGTTTGAGTTGGATCTGGTTGGCCACCCCATCCACTCCATGGCTATGCACCACGGTACATATACTCATGTTAAGATAAGGGCCCAATAGTATGTTAAGCTAAGAAAGCATAAACGAGCATAAATAAGCATAAATGGTTCATGCATCGTTATGATTTTGTCTGCGGATATTAATGTTGTACTTGTTGAGCGAAAGCTCACGTCTTACGTGTATGCTATAGGTAAACAACCTAGCAGCAATTTCTGATGCAAGATGGTGGAGCATGATACTGCTAGCTGTGAAATATGGGATGGTGGTCGCTACACATTTTGTCTATATTATGGATATTCCTTTCTATCTTCAAGGACCTTTATTTAGTAACGTTTTTAAGTATATAATTATTTGTGTGAGTTCGCACTCTAAAAAAAAAAAAAAAAAATTCGGCTAATTTTTCGTAAGTAAGTATGTAAGATAAGATAAGCATGGTAACGGCCTACGTTAGGTGGGTCGTTACAGAGTTGGTATCAGAGCGGTTTTCTGCCTTCCGATTTCATAGTCTGCCTGCCATCGCCACCATCATTGTAAGTAAGTTTATTTTCATTATGCATAATTATTTATTATACAATTATGGTATGATAGATTAGACGATATGGACTCGGATCGAGTAGACGATGATCGGGAAGCAGTATATATGTTTCACGTGATGCAGCCCATGCTTTTTGATGGGACACGCCGGACAGCATCGTTAGCATCTTGGCTATAGGATATGGAGTCGATATTTTGTATGTGCCATATAGAGGCTCATCTTCAGGTTTCACTAGCTAGTAGATGCCTGGCAGTGGACACCAGATTATGGTGGATAACATTAGGAGAGCGAGCATTGCCGAGCCGATCATGGGCAGATTTTCATGCCCTGATGATTGCGCGTTATGGGCCTTTACCAGTCGCGTATGTCGATATGCCTTACCGTGATCCCGAGATTTACCACGATATGTACCTCGAGTAATATTTTAGTTATGTAGCGGATTGGCACGCTTACCCACATGAGTCGATGGGCCATTACTGTTGGAGGTTTCAGGAGGCGATGTTACCCCATGTTCCGCAGGACTTAGCCAGTCTAGAGTTGAGGGCGTTACATGTGCTCCGGAATGGATTACCTCCCGAGATTAGAAGCTTCGTTCCAGCACCTATGGCTGGAATGATAGTGGGGCACATTGTAATAACCGACTTTGTTACAAATTATGATTTCTTGTTTCTCAAGGAATCAAAATTTGTATTATGTAAAAGAATATGAATTGCCTGATCTGAGTTATCAAAATTAGGATTTATGTATGATTGTATTCCTGTCAAAGTTTGGCCAGAATGATTTTAGCTATAATAGGAATTTATGATTGTATTCCGGTCAAGGTTTGGCCAGAATGATTTAAGGTATGATAGGAATGTATGATTGTATGATGGTCAAAGTTTGACCAGAAAAGTCAAAGTATGATGGTACTGTTGCATAACAGGCAGTATAGAAATTATATTGTGAAAAACCGTCATTACGGATAGATAAGCAAGTTTAAGGTACGAAACTGTGTTAGAAAAATCAAGCACAATATTTAGGATAGTAAGGACTAATGAGCTTTAGGTTCTAAGAAAAACCTAAACGCAGTCCAGTTTTATGCAGATAAATTTTGGACTGCAGTTTAATATGACAGTATTGTTTTTATTGAAAACAGTATTTGTTATATTTGTATTAGTATGAAAATAGACTGCTTTTAAGATTTAAAGCCAAATGGAGCCTTAGGTGAATGCCATCTCATCAAGAAATAATTATGTCATTTTTTTGAATTATTGAAAATTTGGAAAGTATTCAAGAACATTCTTGAACCTATTCCTTCACTAATGGCCGGCCACCTATGGAGGGTTTTTCAGCAAATAAATTTTTGGGAAGGCTTGGAGTGCAATTTAAGGAATAAAAATAATTCAAGAAAGAAATTTATTTTCACCTATAAATAGGTGTGATGGGGGGTGATTTTTTAGTCATTTTATTAGAAAAATCCCCCAAACTTTTGCCATTTCTCTCCTCCCTTTCTCTGTCATAACCGAACCCTAAGGCAGCAAAAAACCCATGGTGTGTGGTCGGATTTTTAGTGAGGAAAAGCTAGAAAAGAATTTTCGGAACTCAAGCAAAAGATTTTCTCTTCGGTTTAGAGGTAAACCCTCAATTTCCTAAGCCTCTTAATTCTGGTTTTTGAGCCATTTATGTGTATTTCCAGCTTGTTTGTAAGAGCTTAAGCTCATCCATTTATGTCCTTATTTTAGTTAGTTTGATTAGAAAGTGCCTGATTTAGGTTTTAGCATGTTTATGTTTCGATTTGGTGCATGATTGGTAATGTATGCTCTAGAAATTATGTAGATGATATTTGTGACCACTAGGTGTTTGATATATGTCCCCATATGCTCAAACTAATGATGAATGACTGATTATGATATTGAATGATTGTATGATAATTTAGGGTTCAAGAAAACCCTAGAAAACCAAGTTTGGTGAACTTCACCAAACGGGTTTCAATCGAAAAATTGAATGTATGAAAATGATTGAACGAGTATGAGAACATTAGATTATACGCTGCATGCTTGATATAGGCTCATGGTTGCGACCGTTTGAGGTAGGGTGTGCGTAATTTTACGTGAGAGCGAACCGAATCCAAAACTGCCAGTTCGGGTGAAAACTGAGCAATAAATTTGGAAACAGTGTTTTGAGGCCTTTAGAGGCCGAATTTGAGAAAACTCAAAACTGAAAAGTTGTAGGAAATTGAAAATTATAGGGGGAAGTGCAGATAGTTTTTGAAAGTAAGGCTCGAAAGGCCTTCGTTTTTACAAAAACCCGTGCCTAGACCGCCTAGACTTATGTGCACAGCCAGGCCGTTTCAACAGGGAAAAAGTATAAGTTAAAGGTAGAACTGGGTTTTGAGCAAAACATGAAAGTTGTAGGGTTTTTTAATATCTAAAACTTTCATCAAGAAAAGTTTTTCAAAATCTAAACAGATTTCAAAGTAAAACTGAATCATCATAATAAGCTCAGATTCAGAATTTCAAAACAGTGCATGCACAGGAAATTCCTGCACATGCACTGACGATTTGACTGTTTTCTGCAAATATCTTCCAAACTTAAACAGTTTTATTTAAAAACAGTTTTACATGGTTAATTAAACCCAGTTTAGTAAGAAAAGAATTGAATAAACAAAATTAAGCAAAGTAAGCAAATTGGTAACCAAACATAGTCATATAGGTTACCTAATTTTAATTAGGCCTAGTTAGTTAAGAACAAATGCTATATGTTGGGCCTTGGGTCCAAGATTTATTTAAGGTAACCTTAAAGGATACCACTTTAATTGTTGGGCCTTAGTAGCCCAACAGGCTTTTTTAAATTTTCACCCAAGTTGGGCCTATACCTAAGGTTACTCATAGTAACCTAATAGGATGCCCATACCAAGATCATTGGGCCTTGAGCCCAAAGTTCTTTAAGTAATCAAACAGGATACTGTTTGATTACCATTAGGGCTTGTGCCCTAAGGGTTACACTTAGTAACCAATAAGGATATTATTAAGCTTACAAGGGGGACATATATCTAGGGTCACTGATAAATGTTGGTTATGGTACCAACATTTAATGAAATGAGTTAAGGTAAGATAGGATGATTCTTATCTTACTTCCTTTTTGGAAACAGGAAGGTAACCTATTAAGGTAACCTGTCAGAATGACAAACCCCAGGACCTAGCGTAACCTATAAGTACAACTCCGTTTACAGCATAAGCAAATGGTTTTATGACTTTGCATATTTTTAAAGATCATGCATTTATGTGATAAGTATGATGTATGTTTATTATTGTGACATCATGAAGCATGTTCACAAATAATAACTTATATGGTAAGAAGAAGATTACGTTTTAAATAAGAACTGTTTTAAGAAAACGTTTTTAAGTATAATATGTCGTACTGACCTGCTCTAGGTTAGGTTTAGTTCATGGTTTGGGTTGGACTGGGCTGGCCGGCCCAACCACTCCATGACTGCGCGCCACGGTACTTATACTTATGAGGGTCCAAAACTATGAAAGCATAATAAAAGCATAACTAGCTCATGCATTGCTTTATTAAGTTTGTTTTGCGGGTTCAATGTTGTACTTGCTTGGCTAAAGCTCACAATTTACGTTTATGCTGCAGGTAAGCTTCCTACTGGCAATTCTTGATGCAAGGCGGTGAGGCTTGGCAGGGCTATCTGTGAAACGTGGGAATGGAGACTGCTACGCGTTTGAAATATATATATGTATGGTTTGTTTAGTACGAAGTTATTTTATGTTACGACACTTTTGATGAGTAAATAGTAGTTAAGTACAAGTTGTTTTACGTTATAACAGTTTTGAAAAGTAATTACTAAATAAGTATGTATATATGTTGTAAATATGTAAGTAGTAAAGTTTTTATTCAAGAAGTTTAAAAAAGAAAAGAAAAAAAAATATGTACGATATTTCTGCATAAGTAAGTAATTACGTTAAACTAGTATGTAAGATAAGTACGGTAATGGCCTTTGTAAGGGCGGGTCGTTATAATATGTTAAACTAGTATGTAAGATAAGTACGGTAACGGCCTATGTAAGGGCGGGTCGTTACGGAGTTGGTATCAGAGCGGGATCCTGCCTTCCAGTTTCACAGTCTGCCTGCCAGCGCCACCATCATTGTATGTAAGAGTTATTTTAGTGTATAGCTACGTATTTACTATGTACTCGTAATTAGATAGATTCGATTATCGGAATTCGAGTTATGGACGAGGATAGAGATGCTGCTACGGTATTTTGTGAGATGAAACGCCGTCTATTCGATGGGACTCAACAAATGATATCGCTAGCAGGATGGCTTTTCGATATGGAGGCGATTTTCAGGATATGCCATATCGAAGCCCATCTCCAAGTTTTATTACCGAGTAGATGTTTGACCGAAGATGTTAGAGTCTGGTGGATGGCGCAGAGGGACCTGGCTATACACGGGATACCATGGACAGATTTCCGTGCTCGCATGATAGCACGATATGGGCCTCCACCTGGTGAGGGGGCCAATGCGCCATACCGTGACCCGACTATTTACGGCGACATGTATAGGAGGCGATATCTCAACTTCACCGCAGAGTGGCACGCTTACCCAGATGAGACTATGGGCCCCTATTGCCGTAGGTTCCGAGAGGCAATGTTGCCCTATATCCCTCAGGAGCTCGTTGATCCGGAGTGGCGAGCATTACAGCTTATCAGGGACGGGCTACATCCGAAAGTTAAGTTTTATGTCCCTGCTCCAGTTGCGGGAGTATCTTTAGAGGATATGATTTATGCTATTATGGAGGCCGAGATAATAGCATATATGGTACAGGAAGCCAACCCGGAGGATGTTTACCACGTTGATCCAGTCGACGACGCCGGTATTCTAGAGCCAGTTTTCGAAGGAGTTCCGATTATGCATGAGGACCCGATTCCAGCGGTCCCACTTCAGCAGATACTTCCTCAGGAGGCCGAGGCAGGACTGGATGATGATATGGATCCTGCCGAGGCTCTGGACAACCCCAATGAAAAACCCGAAGATCCTCCGGTGATCCTTATCGATAGTGATGATGAGGAACAAGAAGTATGGGAAGAATGGGAGGATGATGAGTTTGAGGATATAGAGGAGGAGGAGCTAGAGGATCCTGAGGAGCAGGAGGAAGATCCCGAGGAGATTCCGTTCGACGACAAGGATTGAGACGTATTTTTCGATGCGACAACCGAGTAGATAGTTTTAGATCTAACTCCGACTTTTTTTGTTGTTTTGACTTTAGGATTGTATATAGGATAGGAATAATGGTAAGTGGTAGACACTTCCATCTTATTTTGACTATGTATATAGTAAAAATGATGTATTTTTTAAAATGTATAAAACGATATGTTTTTATACGAAACGAATGTCATGATGATTACGATATCATGATAAAAATTTTTATGACAAGTTTATGATATGATATGCTATGAAGAAATCCCGAAGGATTTCTATACGATATGATTAAGTATGATATGATATGATGTGTATAATAGGATACGAATGAAAAGAAAGATTTTCGGAGGATAACGAAATCTTTTCTTGAAATTTATTAGGAGTACTAAGATTGTACGTACACGAAAGCAAGTCACCCAGAACACACAAGAGCCAGATCTTGCGAACGTTGTAGCCATGTTGCAACAGTAATTGCTACAACAGTAACAAGAAACGAATCGGTTACGCGAGCAGATAGCCCGATTGAACGAGATGCCCCACGCGAACGAAATTCCACCACAGGATAACCCTGCACCCCCGGTAGTGCCCCAGGTACCGGAGGTTCGTCAAGGGGTTCCCCAGAATTTCGGAGTTCCATTAGCACCTGTTGGGATGCAAGTGAATCCACCCGTAATTCGAGAAGATTTACTGTACAAGTGATTCAGGCGGATGAAGGTGCCTGAGTTTGAGGGTCTTACAGACCCGATAGAAGCTGATAATTGGCTAATGGATATCCAAGTTATTTTGGATTTCATGGGACTCACAGAGCAGGAGAGGGTTCTCTGTGCTTCATTTGCACTGAAAAAGGATGCTAGGCATTGGTGGATAACAGTGCAAATGCGTAGAAATATTGCGGCCATGAGTTGGCAGGATTTTATAGCTGAGTTTAAGGCGATGTACTATAATCGGGAAATCCTTGCTACTCAGCAGGATGAGTTCAATAGTTTAAAGCAAGGATCGATGTCGGTTATGGAAGCTGTTAAGAAATTTGAACAGCTAGGCCGCCTATGTCCCGAACTCATACCGACCGCGACAGAAAAAGTGAGACGAATGATGAAGATGTTTCGGACGGATATTGCTAAGCAAGTAAGTGCAGGAAGTAGCCCTCCAACCCTAGTGTCTGACTGCATTAGTCAGGTAATTAGGGCTGAGTATTGGATTAATCAAGATAAGGAGGCGAGGGCGCAAATTTTTAAGGCTAAGAAAGAGGAGAAGGCTACGGAGAGACAGTTGCAGCCTAGACAGAATCAGGAAGCGTATACGAGGGGCCAGACTAGTAATGCGGCCCAGCATTCTAAGTAGTTTGGGAGAAACAAAAGAAAAGGAAATGCTGCTAGCCAGGGGCAGCAAAGAAATTACCCTCAAAAGAAAAGTAACCGTGGAAATGAGGGTAATAACAATAACTATCCAGTGTGCGCTCGATGCGGGAAGAAGCACCTGGGAATATGTAGACTGGGGACCAATGCTTGCTACCTTTGTGGCAAGGAAGGTCATTACGCGAGGAATTGCAACCTCAACCACCAGAACCAGACTCCCCAGTATCCGAAAAGGAATGCGGGCAGTCAGCTACATGCGGTGCAAGCTAAGATCGAGGACATTTCGAACTCACCAGGGAGGATAGAGGCTCCTGGACCTCAAGCTAGGATTTACGCCTACACCAAGGGGGATCCCGAGGCCGGAACTTCTCACGTTGTGACAGGTCATATTTCTATCGCCACATGTGACGCTATTGCCTTGTTTGATTCTGGTGCCAGCCATTCATTTATATCAATGGAGTTTGCCCATAAATTAGGAAGACGCGTCGATAGCTTTAAGCAACCTTTTAGGATGTTCCTTCCATCAGGAGAAGTTTTGCTATCCGATTTTTGGATGCCAAGTATTCCTGTAGTTATTTGCGGTCGAGAACTTTATGTTGATCTCATCACAATTAAACTTCAGGATTATGATGTTATTTTAGAAATGGACTTCCTAGGGAAGTACAAAGCTAAGATAGATTGTCGAAAGCGTTGTGTTATGTTTAGTTTGCATGGTGAGGAGGAATTCAACTTTTACGGTCAGTCCCGTAACTCCTCAAGTAGGTTAGTATCGGCACTGAAGGCATGGAAAATATTGGCTAATGGATGTCAAGGATATTTAGCCAACACGGTGGACAAAGAGAATGAGGTAGAATTAAAGCCGGAAGATGTTCCCATTATTAGGGAATATGTGGATGTCTTTCCAAAGGAATTGCCCGGACTTCCTCCCGAGCGAGAAATTTCTTTTGAGATAGACTTATTGACCGGAGCTACACCAGTATCCAAAGCACCTTATCATATGGCCCCAGCTGAACTTAGGGAGCTCCAAGTGCAGTTATAAGAACTGCTCGACAAGGGATTCATCCGTCAAAGTTACTCCCCATGGGGAGCACCAGTATTGTTCGTTAAGAAGAAGGATGGATCCTTGCGTATGTGTATCGATTATCGTGAGTTGAATAAGATTACGATTAAGAATAAGTATCCTCTCCCTAGAATAGATGATCTTTTTGATCAACTTAGGGGAGCAATGGTATTCTCAAAGGTCGACTTACGGTCAGGATACCATCAACTCAGGATTAAGGAGGGAGACATTTCAAAAACGGCTTTTCAAATGCGCTATGGGCATTACGAGTTCTTGGTTATGCTGTTTGGTTTGACCAATGCTCCAGTTGTGTTTATGGACTTGATGAACCGGGTGTTCAAAGAGTACTTAGATAAGTTTGTCATCGTTTTCGTCGATGATATTCTGATATACTCAAAGTCCATAAAGGAACACGAGCAGCACCTTAGGATGGTTTTGGAGACGTTAAGGTGGAACCAGCTTTATGCCAAGTTCACGAAATGTGAATTTTGGTTGGAGAAAGTACATTTCTTGGGCCATGTAGTGTTAAACGAAGGGATTTCCGTAGATCCCGCTAAAGTAGAAGCGGTTAGTACGTAGGCTAGACCCAAAAATGTTACAGAAATACGGAGCTTTCTTGGATTGGTCGGATACTACTGACGGTTCGTTGAAGGATTCTCCAAGATTGCGGCACCTCTTACAGCCCTTACTCGAAAAGGGAATAAGTTCGAGTGGACACAGAAGTGTGAGGAGAACTTCCAAGAGCTCAAAAGGAAGCTTACTAGCGCCCCGGTGTTAGTAATTCCTGACGTAGATGCCGGGAATTTCATGATCTACAGCGACGCTTCTAAAACTGGACTAGGAGCGGTCCTGATGCAACAAGGAAAGGTGGTCGCCTATGCCTCACGACAACTGAAGGATCACGAAAGGAGTTATCCTACGCACGATTTAGAGCTTGCAGTGGTGGTTTTTGCACTAAAGATCTAGATACACTACTTATATGGGAATAGACGTGAGATTTTCACTGATCATCAAAGTATCAAATACATTTTTATCCAGAAAGAGCTCAATATGAGGCAACGGAGATGGCTCGAACTCGTGAAGGATTACGATTGCGAGATCCTTTACCACCCTGGTAAAGCGAACAAAGTAGCGGATGCGCTAAGTAGGAAGTCATCCGGTATGTTGATGTCTTTGGAAACGTTGCCCAAACACTTCAGAAGGAGATATGTGACTTCAACATAGAGATGATAACTGGAAAGCTGTCTGTTTTGACTCTCGAGTCTAATCTCTTAGAGTCCATTAAGGGTCATCAAGGGAAAGATTCTTTTCTGCTAAAGGCACAAATATTTGGCAGAAAGAATAAGGAGTTTAGGACCTCTGAGGATGAAGTAGTTTATTTCAAAGAAAGGATCTGTGTTCCTGACTTTGAAATTCTTAAGAAACAAATCATGTCCGAAGCACATGAGACACCATAATCGGTACATCCTGGAGCTTCCAAGATGTATAAGGACCTTAGAGAAAACTATTGGTGGTCGAATATGAAGAACGAAATCGCTGACTTTGTGTCAAAATGCCTAACTTGTCAAAAAGTTAAGGCTGAGCATCGGCAACCAGGCGGAGATCTTCAAAAGATTGAGCTCCCAGAATGGAAATGGGGACAAACTACTATAGATTTCGTAGTAGGTTTACCCAGGACTGCAAGTGGGAATGACATGATTTGGGTAATTGTGGAAAGATTAACCAAATCTACCCACTTCATTGCTATTAAGGCTACCTTTTCAGTCGAGAAATTGATTGAAATTTTCGTATCCCAGATTGTTAGATTGCACGGAGTGCCAAGATCCATCATTTCCGATCGGGATGGGTGCTTTAGCTCTCGATTCTGGAAAAGTGTTCATACAGCTATGGGATCGAAATTGAAATTCAGTATAGCGTTTCACCCCCAGACAGATGGACAATCAAAACGAACTATCCAGCCGCTGGAGGATAGGCTAAGGTCATGCATTTTGGATTTCAAAGGAAGCTGGGATCAGAAGCTACCTTTGATCGAATTTTCTTACAACAATAGTTATCACGCCTCCATTGGTATGGCTCCATTCGAGGCGTTATACGGAAGGAAATGTCGATCTCCTATTCACTGACAAGAAGTTGGACAGAAGCAGCTTCAAACCACGGATTTTATCCGAAAGACTTCGGAGGATATTAAGAAGATTAAGCAAAGGCTCGACGTAGCTTTTAGTCGTCAGAAAATCTACACCGACAAACGTCGAAGGCCCTTAGAATTCTAAGTTGGAGACTATGTTTTCCTTAAGATTGCTCCTATGAAGGGGATTATGAGATTTGGCAGGAAAGGAAAACTTAGTCCTAGATACACAGTGCCATTCGAGATCCTGAAAAGGATTGGCAAAGTAGCTTATAAGCTTGCCTTGCCGCTAGAATTCGCTTCTGTACATAACGTCTTCCACGTTTCGATGTTAAAGAAGTATGTACCTGACCCTTCCCATGTGCTAAGTCAAGAACCGATCGAGGTTCAAACCGACTTGACTTACGAAGAGAAACCAATTCGGATTCTAGATCGGGAAGAAAAGGTCTTACGAAATAGGACAATTTCCATGGTTAAACCACAATATTGAAGAAGCAACATCGGAACTAGAAGAGGATATGAGAGCGAATTATCCCCACTTATTCTACTTTTCGAGGATGAAAATTTTTAAGGGGGGAAGATTGTAATAACCGACTTTGTTACAAATTATGATTTCTTGTTTCTCAAGGAATCAAAATTTGTATTATGTATAAGTATATGAATTACCTGATCTAAGTTATCAGAATTAGGATTTATGTATGATTGTATTCCGGTCAAAGTTTGACCATAATGATCTGAGCTATGATAGGAATTTATGATTGTATTCCGGTCAAGGTTTGGCCAGAATGATTTAAGGCATGATAGGAATGTACGATTTTATGATGGTCAAAATTTGACCAAAAAAGTCAAATTATGATGGTACTGTTGTATAACAGGCAGTATAGAAATTATACTGCGAAAAACCGTTATTACGAATAGATAAGCAAGTTTAAGGTAAGAAACTGTGTTAGAAAAATCAAGCACAATATTTAGGACAGTAAGGACTAATGAGCTTTAAGTTCTAAGAAAAACCTAAACGCAATCCAATTTTATGTAGATAAATTTTAGACTACAGTTTAGTATGACAGTATTATTTATATTGAAAACAGTATTTGTTATATTTATATTAGTATGAAAATAGACTGCTTTTAAGATTTAAAGCCAAATGGAACCTTAGGTGAATGCCCCCCTCATCAAGAGATAATTATGTCATTTTTTTGAATTATTGAAAATTTGGAAAGTATTCAAGAACATTCTTGAACCTATTCCTTCACTAATGGCCGGCCACCTATGGAGGGTTTTTCAGCAAATAAATTTTTGGGAAGGCTTGGAGTGCAATTTAAGGAATATAACCGAACCCTAAGGCAGCAAAAAACCCAAGGTGTGTGGTCGGATTTTTAGTGAGGAAAAGCTAGAAAAGAATTTTTGGAACTTAAGCAAAAGATTTTCTCTTCGGTTTAGAGGTAAACCCTCAATTTCCTAAGCCTCTTAATTCCGGTTTTTGAGCCATTTAAGTGTATTTCCAGCTTGATTTTAAGAGCTTAAGCTCATCCATTTATGTCCTTATTTTAGTTAGTTTGATTAGAATGTGCTTGATTTAGGTTTTAGCATGTTTATGTTTCGATTTGGTGCATGATTGGTAATGTATGCTCTAGAAATTATGTAGATGATATGTGTGATCACTAGGTATTTGATATATGTCCCCATATCCTCAAACTGATGATGAATGGCTGATTATGGTATTGAATGATTGTATGATAATTTAGGGTTCAAGAAAACCCTTGAAAACCAAATTTGGTGAACTTCACCAAACGGGATTCAATCGAAAAATTGAATGTATGAAAATGATTGAACGAGTATGAGAACGTTAGATTATATACTACATGCTTGATATAGGCTCATGGTTGTGACCGTTTGAGGTAGGGTGTGCGTAATTTTACGTGAGAGCGAACCGAAACCAAAACTACTAGTCGGGTGAAAACTGAGCAGTAAATTTGGAAACGGTGTTTTGAGGCCTTTAGAGGCCGAATTTGAGAAAACTCAAAACTGTAAAGTTATAGGAAATTGAAAATTCTAGGGGGTAGCACAGACATCTTTTGAAAATAAGACTCCAAAGGCCTTCGTTTTTACAAAAACTCGTGCCTAGACCGCCCAGACTTATGTGCATGGCCATGCCGTTTCAACAAGGAAAAAATATAAGTTAAATGCAGAACTGGGTTCTAAGCAAAACATGAAAGTTGTACGGTTTTGCAATATCTAAAACTTTCATGAAGAAAAGTTTTTCAAAATCCAAACTAAATCATCATAGTAAGCTCAGATTCAGAATTTCAAAACAGTACATGGACAGGAAATTCCTGCACATGCACTGACGATTTGACTGTTTTCTGCAAATATCTTCAAAACTTAAACAGTTTTATTTAAAAACAGTTTTATATGATTAATTAAACCAAGTTTAATAAGCAAATAATTGAATAAACAAAATTAAGCAAAGTAAGCAAATTGGTAACCAAACATAGTCATATAGGTTACCTAATTTTAATTAGGCCTAGTTAGTTAAGAACAAATGCTATATGTTGGGCCTTGGGTCCAAGATTTATTTAAGGTAACCTTAAAGGATACCACTTTAATTGTTGGGCCTTAGTAGCCCAACAGACTTTTTTAAATTTTCACCCAAGTTGGGCCTGTACCTAAGGTTACTCATAGTAACCTAATAGGATGCCCATACCAAGATCATTGGGCCTTGAGCACAAAGTTCTTTAAGTAATCAAACATGATATTATTTGATTACCATTAGGGCTTGTGCCCTAAGGGTTACACTTAGTAACCAATAAGGATATTATTAAGCTTACAAGGGGGACATATATCTAGGGTCACTGATAAATGTTGGTTAGGGTACCAACATTTAATGAAATGAGTTAAGGTAAGATAGGATGATTCTTATCTTACTTCCTTTTTGGAAACAGAAAGGTAACCTATTGAGGTAACCTGTCAGAATGACAAACCCCAGGACCTAGCGTAAACTGTAAGTACAACTCCGTCTACAGCATAGGCAAATGGTTTTATGACTTTGCATATTTTTAAAGATCATGCATTTTATGTGATAAGTATGATGTATGTTTATTATTGTGACATCATGAAGCATGTTCACAAATAATAACTCATATGGTAAGAAGAAGATTACGTTTTAAATAAGAACTGTTTTAAGAAAACGTTTTTAAGTATAATATGTCGTTACACACATGATCGACAACATCATGGAGGCCGAAATCATCGGCCACCAGGGACAAGCAAATGATGTTGCGAACGACTATCAGGTACCCGTCAATGACGTTGGGATGGAGGACTCGATTCGAGCGGTTCCACTGCAGGATATACCGCCATAAGATGCAGAGGCTGATATGGATGCCAATGAGTAGGACCCAGCTAATTTTATGGTTACTCCGGATGATCAACTCGAGGATCCCCTAATAATTATCATCAATAATGATAATGATGAAGATGAGTTTGAGGAAGAATTGGTCGAAGAATGGGAGGATTTTGAGGGCATAGAGATGGATATGGAAGAGTTGGAGGACGACCCAGATGAGATTTTATTCGACGATGGAGACTGGGATGTAGAATTCGACGCTTCTTCCATGATTACGATCGAGTTTATAGACTAGACTTAGGATTGACTTTTAGTAGTTATTATTTTGACCTTAGGATTGTATGTATGTAAGATGGTCAAGTGGTAGCCACTTTCATCTTGACATTTTGCCTATGTATATATAGTATGTGCAATATAATAGACATGTACATTGTATATTACTATGAAAGTATGATGTACTTTTTGTAAGTATACAAAAAGACAAGTTCATGTATGAAATGTATATTATGTTATGATTATGAATGTATGTTATGTTATGATTACGAATGTTATGTTATGATACGATAAGTCATGTATGAAGGAGAGAGTATTAATAGTATGATAATACCTGTCCCTATAGGAAGTATAGAAGATGGTACACACACGTAGATAAGTGCACCAAAATCCGCCTGAGCTGGATTTTGTGAATGTTGTAGCTAATCTACAACGGCAGTTGCTTGAACAGCAACAGGAAACGAATAGACTCCGAGAGCAGATGGTTCATATGAACCAGATGCCACAAGCTAATGAGGTTCCACCTCAAGCCCGTCAGGTACCCTCGGTAGCACCTCAGATATCGGAGGTTCAGCAAGAGGTTCCATGAAATTTTGAAGTTCCATTAGCACCCGTTGGAATTCCAGTAAACCCATCATTAGTACGGGAGGATCTACTGTATGAGCGATTTAGGCGAATGAAGGCACTTGAATTCGAAGGACCGATGGACCCGATAGCCGCTGACAACTGGCTCATCGATATCCAAGTCATCTTGGATTTTATGAGGCTCTCGGTGTAATACCCAGATTTTTATGAACCTATGATTTCCTTTTAGATAAGGAAAATCCCAAGTTTGAATCTTGTAAGTCGATATGAAACTCACGATCTGAGTTAAATATCAGTATAAGTTTGAGTTCTCGATTAAGCGGTTACGAGACTCAATAATAGATTACTTAGCCAAGCATAAGGCCTTTTAGGCAAAAAGGGAAGAAAAATCCTATGATTTCATGTTGGTTAAAATTTGACCGAAAAAGTCAAAGTTGACCAAAAAGTCAAAGGTTGACCAGGAAGGTCAAATAGATGAAGGTGCTGAGATACGGCAAAGCAGTATAGAATTATAATGTGGAAAACCTCCATTACGGACGAATAAGTAAGCATAAGCTATGAGACCACCCTAGAAAATCAAGCACACCAAGTATGGTATTAAGGGCAAGAAAGGTGCCAAGAGATAAGAAAAATTTTATTCAGTTTATTTTTACACAGATAAATTTTGGACTGTAGTACAGTATAAAAATATTGTGTTTAAGCAAACACAGTATTAGAAATATCTGTGTAGTAGAAAAATGGATTGAATATTGAGGAAAAGCCAAACAGGGCTTAATATGGATGACATCATCCTATCCTTAATTTATGACATCATAATTGGATTAAATAAGCTTGGAAAGAAAGCAAGGAAGGCTCTAGAAGAGATGACATGGCCGGCCACCTCAGGGGCAAAAATGCCAAAATTTTATCTTTAGGGGTTAAAGTGAAAATTTTAGAAAATTGATGATGTAAGCAAAGTGATGTCATCAAAATAATGTCATCAAGGTGAGATAAGCTTGGCTTGATCTCCAAGTAAGGGGCCGGCCACCTAGAGGGCATAAATGCAAGAATTTTAACTTTCGGGGCTAAAATGCAATTTCTGAAAAATAGGTGATGTAAGCAAGATGATGTCATCAAAATGATGTCATCATTTGCTTGGAGAACAAGGTGATGGCCGGCCACCTAGCATGCAAAAATTGCAAAAGGTTGGTTTTTGGAGGACTATTTTGCAATTAAGCAAAGTTTCAAAAACCTCTATAAATAGGTGCCCATTTTATTCAAAAAAATCAGAAAATTGAGCCAAGTTCCGCCCATTTTCCTGCCCAAAAGCCGAACCCAAATTTGCCAAAGGAAAACAAGAACCAAAAACAAAAATCCAAGAGATAATTCCTTAGGGAGAGTTCGGATTTTGTGAGGAAGAAAAGAAAGAGTGGAAAAAAAAATTGGAAACCCATTTTGTTTGGCATGTTGGCCGGTTGTGGGTGAGCTGAAAAGGAAGAGAAAAAGCTGAGGGGATGGCCGGCTGTGATGAAGAGGAAGGGGAAACAAAGTTTAGACCAAAAGCTAGAACAACCTTTGAGTTGATTAAGGTAAATCTTACTTGGCCTAAGCTTTTTAATTGAGCTTCAATTTGGAGATTTAAGTGTATTTTCAGTGGTTATGTAAGAGCATAAGCTCATTCTTTTATTTCATGCAATGGGCTTAGTGTTTAATTGTGCTTGATTAGGGTCTCAAGGTCTCTAGTTTATGATTTGATGCATGTTTGCAATTATGCCTACTAAGTGTTTGTTATAAGTCCCCATAGGTTTTAGAATGAATGTATGGTTATATGCATGATGGATTGGAATGTTAGAAACGATTGCATGTGTGACTTTAGGCTCCCGCTGTGGTCGGTTGAGGTAGTGTGCGCGTTTTAGGACGAGAAACGAATTTATGAACCGAAACTGCCAGTCTCGGGTCAAGACTGGGCAGCGTTCTGGAAATGCTAATTTGAGGCCCTTAGAGGCCGAATTTGAAGAAACTCAAAACTACAAAGTTGTAGATAATGGTTTTTCCTAGAGGGAACGTGGACCGTTTTTCAAAATAAGGCTCCAATGGCCTCCGTTTTTACGAAAATCGAGGCTAATCTGCCCAGACCTAGTCTACACGTCCAGTAAGTTTCAAATTAAAACTGACAAGAATCCAAGCAGAACTGGGTTTTCCTCAAAACATGAAAGTTGTAGTATTATACGAGATCTACAACTTTTATGAAGAAAGTTTTATCAAATTCGGAACTGATTTTAAAGTAAAAATTGGATTCTAAAGACTGTGCAGGAAATAGAAATTGCAGCACAAGATTTTCAGAAAAATAGTACATAAGTAGGAAATTCCTGCTCATGCACAGGATTTTCTAAAATAGTACAAGAAAACTGTATTTTTCACCAATCCTAATGTTTTGACTGTGACAACTGTTCCAATGACAGTTTTCAGTCCTTAAAACATTTTATAAGTTAAGCAAAGGTTTTTAAGTTGAATTCAACAAATTTTCCGAAACAAAGGGAAAAATGGATTTTAAAGCCAAAGACATGTAGCAAGATAGTAACGGATGGTAACCGGGAAGGATACCCGAGTTATTGGGCTTGACCCCCAATGTCCAAGTTTGACCTTAGAAGGTTGACTTTGGTTAACCAAGTTTGACCAAAGTTTATCATCTCGTGGGTTACCCAACAAAACCCAATGAGATACTGAAATTATGATGAACTAAGATCTAGGGTTATTTGTAATAACCCAATGGATTGTGGATCAAGAATGTTAAGTCATATGCTCAAGGTTAGGATAGTAACCTAACTTACCTGAATGGATGTGGGCTTAGCAATGAGGTTACTTAGTGTAACCAGATAAGATACTTTGTATAGGAGGGGACATATAACTAAGACTATGAACGCATGTTGGTTAGGTCACCAACAGTTAACGATTATGATTTAAGGTAAGATAAAAGATGTATAACTTTTATCTTACACCTGTTTGGAAACAGGAATATGACATATTATCATGCTTCGATGGAATGCTAGACCAAGAGCGTAGGACGAGAGGTAAGTACAAACCTCACCTACAGTATGGGAAATAGTAAAGCTATTTTCAAATATATGACTTGATTACATGTTATGCTGTGCAATGCCATGTTATGCTATACAATGCCATGTTATGCTATGCAATGCCATGTTATGCTCTGCAATGCCATGTTATGTTATGCAATGCCATGTTATGCTATACAATGCCATGTTATGTTATGCAATGCCATGTTAAGTTATGTCATGCCATGTTATGATGTTAAGTTATGCGATGTCATGTCACGTTATGCTATGTTATATCAAGTTACGCCATGCCTAGTCTCATGTGCAACATGATTATTAATATCACACGTAAAGATTCTTAGTCTTGAAAAAAATAATAACAAGACTAAGACTAAACCAAGTCAAGTAAGGTGTCGTACCAACCTCCTGTTGATGCAGGAGGATCATGTATGTTACAAGTTCAAGTTTTTGATTATCAACCTCTCGTTGATGCGTGAGGGTAAAGTGATAATCAACCTTCCGTTGATGCGTGAAGGGTCATGTTCATGTTTTCCCGAATTGTTAAGGGCCTTGCAAACCCTGACGTTCTGAGGATGCGCGCTTTTGGTACATACACTAAGGGCCCACATGTTAAGCAAGATAATAAGTTCAAGTGCATAAAAGATTCATAATTTGTAACGACCCGCCTAGCACAGGCCGTTACCGTACATACATACATACATACTTACGTACTTATACGTAAAACAGCGGAAATATTTTTTTTTTAAGCCGTATATATATATATACGCACCTACATAATTAATTATACTGAATAATTAAAACGTTGTGTAGGTATAAACAAAGCTTGTAAAATATTGACATAATAAACAAAACGTGTGGCGGCATTATTCCCACATTTCACAGTCCAGCACACCTCGCCTTCCATCTTGTATCATTGATTACTGGCAGGTTGCTTACCTACAGCATAGACGTAAGACAGTGAGCGAAAGCTCAGCAAGTACAACTATTAATACCGCAATATTAAAAACACAGCATAATCTAACCTAACATAACATTGTGTACCATTACATAGCATACCATTTCATAACCTTTCTTCATCATAACATGGCATAACATTTCATAACATAACTTAATCATAACATGGCATAACATTTCATAACATAACTTGACATATCGTATGCATGATCCGTTTATGCTTCCTTATGCTCTCTTATCTCTTCATAACTTTCTTAACTTAACCTTACTTTTACTTATGGGCCCCATATCATAAGTGTTCGTACCGGGCGCGCTCCATGGACTTACTCTTGCCATAGCTCAACCCGACCTAACGCGGGTCGGTACGACACAGGCAAGCTTGCTTGCCGTCATAGCTTAATCTTTCTTTTGTTAATTAGTGAACATGCATCATGATGTTTCACTCAATTAAACTTAACATATCTTAACCCTAATCATGCTCCTATACATCATAGCATACTTGACATTCCATTCATCATAACATACATTCATAAAATCATAACACTTATTATTCATATAAAATCATAGCATTCCTAGGATATTCTATAGCACTTATCATATAGCGTGTAACACTCACAAATAGCAAACATACTTATACAAGTATTCATAATAAGCCTATGCTGCAGGCGGAGTTGTACTTACTTTGACTGTAAAAGCTGTGTCCAAAGTGGAGTCAATATCCGCCGGGACACTTCCGCGTAAAACGTTCTGAGATAAAATAAAAGTAAGGGTTAGAACTGTTGTAGATAACCAACATTCTTTCATAACCTTAGTTATAAGCCCTTACTTATTTTTACGTTATCCTAATCGGTCACTTTGGTAACTTTGGTTGTAAAATCTCATTTTTAGAACAGAAATCCCTATCTTTGGTTTAAAAATCCTTTTTGTTAAACTTTAAAACTGAAAATCTTAAACTGAGATTTATAAAATTATTGACTATTAGAAACTGCCTTTGGAACAGTTTCACAATGTCAATTTACAGTGAAATTGTGAAATTACACTTTTTCTGTGTCAATTTAAAAATCCTGTACAGAGTTTTCCATAATCCCTGTACAGTTTTCCGAAATCCATTTTCATCTTAAAATCAAGACTGATTCTGAAAAACTTGTCTTCATGAAAGTTTTAGACATCGAAAAGTTCTACAACTTTCGTGTTTTGGGCAAAACCCAGTTCGGACGTTTTCGTGGTCAAAAATCCCGTGGAACAAGTCCCGGCCGTACACGGGTCCTGGGCACATAAGGCACGGGTCCTGGGCACTAAGGCACGGGTTTTGGTAAAAACCAAGGCCATTGGAGCCTCATTTTACAAAACGGTCCGCGTTGTCCTCTAGGAAAAACTCTACTTAAAAACTTTCATGTTTTGAGTTTCCCCTTATTCGGCCTCTAAGGGCCTCAAAAACTATTTTTCCCGAAACTGGTCAGTTTCCACCCGAGTTGACAGTTTTCGGTTTAAAATTTCGTGTTCGTCCTAAAACGTCCACCCTACCTCAACCGAACTCATCGGGAGCCTAAATCAGACATGCATAACGTTTCTAACGTTCAATTTTCAACATGCAAGCCAAATTAAACGTAAATCATAATCCTACAAAACCCTAAGCATTCAATCAAACACTTAACAAGCACAATATGCACAAAAATGAACCACCAAACCCTAGGCTTAAACAAATCAAGCACATGCACATAATTTACCAACTAGAGCAGAATTTAAAAGTGGGCTTAAACCCTTACAAACCATAGCTTAAATACATTTAAATTTCACCATATGAAATTTAAATGAAACTTGAATCGGTTAGGATTTTACCTTACTCGGTTAGGCTCGGGGAGCTAAGATTCGGCTTCCTTCCTCCTCCTAAATCACCGGCTGTTTTGGTGAATAGCAAGTGTCAACTTGCTGCCTTTCTTGCCCAAAGTTCAGCCACCAAAAGACACAAAGTTGGCTGCCTCTAACACCAAAATCCGGCTGCCTCCTAGCTTGGTTCCTCCCCCCCCTAGAACCGGCCTTGCTAGGGAAATGGGTTCTAAAATTTTTCCCAACTTTTTGGCTTGGTTCCCACCTTGAATCCGACCACTCTAAGCCCTCCACACTCTAAGTTTTGCAAATTTTTCTTGCCTTTCTCTTCTCCCTTAAGTCCGGATTTTTGTGAAGGAAAAATGCAAGAGTTTGGCTAAGTTTTCTCTTAAATTGTGAACAAAGGCCACCCCTATTTATAGAGGTTGGAAACTTCTCCAAATTGCACACTTTGGTCCTCAAAAAATCAGAAAATTGGACATTGGAGGGGGGTATGTGGCCGGCCATTAAGGGTGGTGGAAGACAACTCATTTCTTCCATTTTCCTTAATTCAACTAATGATGTAATAATCAAAAAGTTACATGAGGTAAGCCAAAGTCTAAGCTTGTTTGGCTCTTTTGCTAATAAGCAGTCCATATTTAAGTTACCACAGGTATTTTCAATACTGGATTCACTTATGCACAGTATTGATTTACCGAACTGCAGTCCAAAATTCATCCGTGTAATACTGGACGGTATGAAATTTTTCTTATTTCACAAAACTCTTTTGTCCTAAGCTTTAACTTAATGTGCTTGATTTTCTAAGGTGGTTCTCATGTCTTAAACATAACTTTTTATCTGCAAAAAGGCACGGGTTTACCCGGTGCAATTTATACAGATCAATATCTAAACATAAGGTCATTTCTTAAACTTTTCGGGTCAACCATCGACTTTCTTGTCAATTAGGGACCTTTTTGTCAAATTTTGACTTTCATGGTCAACAGTTGACTTTTGGTCAACTGCGACGGTTTTTGGTCAAACTTTGACTTTTTACAAAATTTCAAGATTTTGCTCCATATTACCTAAAAAGGTCATTTTCTTAAATACATAACCATTTTTGAGTCTTATAAAGTCATAAAACTCACAAAACATAATTAAAAACCCTTAACTGGGCTTTTTCCATAAATACCTTTACGGTTCAATGTACATTTTATACATAGAATCGTTCAGACATGAAAAATCAGGTATTACAATCTACCCTCCTTAAAGATTTTCGTCCTCGAAAATTAGAACAATTCGGGGTAGTTCTTTCTCATTTCATTTTCTAATTCCCAAGTGGCTTCTTCTACCTTATGGTTTCGCCATAAAACCTTTACCATGGGAATTGTCTTATTTCTCAGAACCTTCTCTTCTCGATCTAGGATTCGTACCGGCTTCTCTTCATAGGTCAAGTCTGTTTGAACCTCTACCGGTTCTTGACTGAGAACATGTGAAGGATCTGGTACATACTTCTTGAGCATTGATATATGGAAGACGTTATGCATAGATGCTAACTCTGGCGGCAGGGCAAGCTTGTATGCTACTTTTCCAATCCTCTCTAGGATTTCAAAAGGTCCAGTATACCTTGGACTAAGCTTCCCTTTCTTTCCAAATCTCATTACTCCCTTCATAGGGGCTATCTTGATAAAGACTGCATCTCCGGTTTGAAATTCCAAAGGCCTT
>CM046374.1:11478315-11577134 GCA_025413025.1 Ficus hispida
GGGAATCCAGCAAATCTACAACCGGTGCGGGAAGATTTGCTCTATGAGCGGTTTAGAAGGATGAAGGCGCCGGAATTTGATGGACTAATGGATCCGATTGCCGCGGATAATTGGTTGATAGACATCCAAGTTATCTTGGATTTCATGAGGCTTTCGGAACAAGAGAAGGTGCTTTGTGCTTCCTTCGCTCTGAAAAAGGATGCAAGGCACTGGTGGATGACCGTTCAGATACGGCGAGACGTTGCGACTATGGGTTGGCAGGATTTTGTCACAAGAGTTTCGCAACATGTTCTACAACAGGGAGATTTTAGCAGCTCAGCAGGACGAATTCTCCAATCTGAAGCAAGGATCATGACTGTGATGGAAGCAGTCAAGAAATTTGAGCAGTTAGCCCGACTATTGCCCTGAATTGGTACCCAACGAGACCGAAAAGGTTAGACGAATGATGAAAATGTTTCGTACCGACATTGCCAGGCAAGTGAGTGCTGGCAGTAGCCCACCTACTTTGGTGTCCGACTATGTGAGTCGAGCCCTGAGAGCAGAATACTGGATCAACCAGGATAGGGAGGTTAGGGCTCAAATTTTAAGGCCAGGAAGGAGGAGAAAGCCGGAGTTAAGCCAACGCCACCCAGCAAGGTCCGGAGTTGAATCAGAAGGGTCAGATGAGTAGCCAGACCCAAGGCCCCAAGCAATTTGGGAGGTTCAAGAGGAAGGGAAATTTCTCTAGTCAAGGACCACAAAAGAATTTCCCTCAGAAGAGGATTTCTGGAGGAAATGAGGGAAACCGTACTGAATACCCGGTGTGCGCGAAATGTGGGAAGAAACACCCGGGACGTGCAGAATGGGATCTAATGCTTGCTTTCTTTGCGGCAAGGAAGGGCATTATGCGAGGAATTGCACTTTAAACAATCAAGGCCAGAACCCTTCCTATCCGAACCGGAACCCCAACAGCCAACTTCATGCAGTCCAGGCAAGGCTAGAGGGACCCTCGATCACTCAGGGAAGATTAGAAGCCCCTGAACCCCAGGCCAGAATCTATGCCTATACGAAGGGAGATGCAGAAGCAGGGACTTCGCATGTGGTGACAGGTCAGATTTCTATCGCCACTCTTGATGCTGTTGCTCTATTTGATTCTGGTGCTACGCATTCTTTTGTGTCTCTGGAGTTCATCCAGAAGCTAGGAAGAGGTGTGGATGTGTTAGATTAACCTTTCAAAACTTCTTTGCCATCCGGAGAATTTTTGTGGTCAAATTTCTGGATTCGTGAGGCTTCTGTCATTCTCTGTAATAGAGAATTGTTTGTAGATCTCATCGCAATTAAGCTCCAAGATTTCGATGTGATCTTAGGATGGATTTCTTAGGAAGATACAACGCCCGGATTGACTGTCGGAAACGTTGCGTCACGTTCAACCTCTACGGTGAAGAAGAATTTACCTTCTATGGACAGACTCACCACTCAACCACCAGACTGATTTCGGCAATAAAGGCTTGGAGAATGTTAGCTAACGGTTGTCAAGGTTATTTAGCTAGCATGGTGGACAAAGATCGGGTATTGGAGTTGAGACCGGAAGATATTCCCATTATAAAGGAATATGTGGATGTCTTTCCAGAAGAACTGCCAGGACTTCCGCCGGAGCGCGAAATATCGTTCGAGATCGAGCTACTACCTGGAACCGCACCGATATCGAAAGCACCCTACCGAATGGCACCTGCCGAGCTTAGGGAACTTCAAGTGCAGTTGCAGGAACTGCTTGACAAAGGATTTATTCGACAAAGCTACTCTCCATGGGGAGCCCCGGTGTTGTTCGTGAAGAAGAAAGATGGATCTTTTCGCATGTGCATTGATTACCGGGAGCTAAATAAGATAACGATCAAGAACAAATATCCTCTTCCGAGGATTGATGATCTGTTCGATCAACTCAGAGGAGCAGTAGTATTTTCAAAGGTCGATCTGCGCTCAGGCTACCACCAGTTGAAGATCAAGGAGTCCGATATCTCCAAGACGGCTTTTCGAACTCGTTATGGGCATTATGAGTTTTTGGTTATGCCATTTGGACTAACCAATGCCCCAGCCGCGTTCATGGACCTTATGAATCGAGTATTCAAGGAATACCTGGACAAATTCGTCATCGTCTTTATTGACGATATTTTAATCTACTCGAGGTCCAACGAAGAGCATGAGCATCACCTTAGGTTGGTAATGGAAACGTTGAGAAGGAACCAGCTATATGCCAAATTCACAAATGTGAATTTTGGCTGGAAAAAGTGCATTTCTTGGGCCATGTAGTGCTAAAGGAAGGGATTTCTGTGGACCCTGCAAAGGTGGAAGCGGTCAGTACGTGGTCAGCACCCAAGAATGTCACGGAGATAAGGAGCTTTCTTGGACTAGCAGGATATTATCGACGGTTTGTTGAAGGATTCTCCAAGATTGCTGCACCCCTTACCGCTCTTACCAGAAAAGGGAAGAGTTTGAATGGACTCAGAAATGTGAGGAAAATTTCCAGGAGCTCAAGAGGAGGCTAACCAGCGCACCTGTGCTAATAATTCCTGATGTAGATGCAGGGAATTTCGTCATCTACAGCGATGCATCAAAAAGCGGATTAGGAGCTGTTCTGATGCAAAACGGGAAGGTAGTGGCCTAGCATCCCGTCAACTGAAAGACATGAAAGGAATTATCCTACTCATGATTTGGAGCTTGCGGCAGTAGTTTTCGCACTCAAGATTTGGAGGCACTATTTGTACGGAAACAAATGTGCGATCTATACCGATCATCAGAGCCTCAAGTACATTTTCACTCAAAAAGAGCTCAACATGAGACAGCGTAGATGGCTGGAGCTCGTAAAGGACTACGATGCGAAATCCTTTACCACCCTGGCAAGGCAAACAAGGTAGCAGACGCCTTAAGTAGGAAATCCGTAGGCATGCTGATGTCTATCGAGGCGTTTCCCAAGCCACTACAAAGGGAAATTTCTGAGTTTAACTTGGAGATGATAACGGGAAAATTATCTTCTCTGACTATTCAGTCTGATTTGTTGGAATCCATCAAGTCACACCAAGAAAAGGATCCCTTTTTGCTGAAAACTCAACTTTTTGGCAGAAAAAGTGATGAGTTCAAAACCTCTACAGATGGCGTCATCTACTTCAAGGAGAGGATCTGCGTTCCGACTTTGAAGTTTTGAAGGATCAGATTTTATCTGAAGCGCATCTGACGCCATACTCCGTACATCCGGGAGCTACCAAGATGTACAAAGACCTCCGAGAAAATTATTGGTGGCCCAATATGAAGAATGAGGTGGCTGAGTTCGTATCAAAATGCCTAACTTGTCAGAAAGTTAAGGCCGAACATCGATATCCTGGTGGAGAACTACAGAAGATAGAGCTTCCTGAATGGAAATGGGAGCAGATTACTATGGATTTCATAGTAGGATTACCCAGGACGTCCAGTGGGAATGACATGATTTGGGTTATAGTGGATAGATTAACCAAATCAGCCCACTTTATTGCAATCAAAGCCACTTTTTCCGTGGAGAAATTGGCCGAGATTTTCGTATTCCAGATCGTCAGATTCCATGGAGTGCCAAAATCGATCATTTCTGATCGTGATGGACGTTTCACCTCTCGATTTTGGAGCAGTGTTCACAACGCTATGGGGTCGAAATTGAAGTTCAGTACGGCATTTCATCCCCAAACTGACGGTCAATCGGAGCGAACCATCCAGACGCTCGAAGACATGCTGAGGTCATGTGTGTTAGATTTCAAAGGCAATTGGGACCAGAAGCTGCCTTTGATTGAATTCTCCTATAACAACAGCTATCATGCTTCAATCGGTATGGCTCCGTTCGAAGCGTTGTATGGAAGGAAATGTCGATCTCCTATCCATTGGCAGGAAGTTGGTCAGAAACAGCTGCAAACCACAGACTTCATCAGAAAGACCTCCGAGGATGTCAAGAAGATCAAGCAAAGGCTCGACATAGCTTTTAGCAGACAGAAAAGCTATGCCGATAAACGTAGGAGGCCTTTAGAATTTCAAGTTGGTGATGCTGTCTTCATCAAAATTGCTCCTATGAAAGGAGTAATGCGATTTGGAAAAAAAGGGAAGCTTAGCCCAAGATATACGGGACCATTTGAGATCCTTGAAAGGATTGGAAAGGTAGCATATAAGCTTGCCCTGCCGCCAGAATTAGCCTCAATGCACAATGTTTTCCACGTTTCGATGCTAAAGAGGTATATATCGGACCCTTCCCATGTGCTTAGTCAAGAACCAGTAGAGGTTCAGACGGACTTAACTTATGAAGAGAAGCCAGTTCGGATTCTGGATCGGGAAGAAAAGGTCCTAAGGAATAAAACCATTCCCATGGTCAAAGTGTTGTGGCGAAACCACAAGGTTGAGGAAGCAACCTGGGAATTGGAAGACGACATGAGAAAGAATTACCCCGGACTGTTCTAATTTTCGAGGACGAAAATTTATAAGGGGGGTAGATTGTAAGATCTAGAAAATTCAACGTTTTGAGTTCTCGTATAGAAATTTAATATGTACCGAAATGGTATTTATGAAAAAGCCCGGCTTAGGGTTTTTATTAATTTTCATGAGTTCTTTTGGCGTCATAAGACTCAAATATGATCGCTTAGTCAAGCCTACGATCTTTTGGGTTCAAAAGATAGCAAACTCTATGATTTTACAAAAAGTCAACGTTTGACCGAAAAAGTCAAAGTTGACCATGAAGGTCAAAGTTGACCATAAAGTCAAAGTTGACCCGAGGAGTCAAAGATTGACTAAAAAGGCCAACTATGTGACGGAATTTAAGAATGTTAGCAGTATAGGTTTCGTACTGCGAAAATCAATTTTTACGGACAAAATAGTTAGAATTAAACCTAAACCCGCATTAGAAAAATTCAAGCACATAAATAGATTATTAAGGGCCAAAGGATTCAAAGCGAAAAGAAAAGTTTTTCGTATCGTCCATTTTATGACAGATAAATTTTGGAATGAAATTTAATTTATGAAACTGTGTATGAAGTAACACAGTATTAACGATGTCTGTTTGGCTTTAAATGGATTGCTTTTAAAGCTTTAAACCAAACAAGCCTTAATGACATCACCTTATCCATTATTAATGACATAATATGGAATTAAGCTTAATTAGGAAAGTATTAGGTGCCAACTAAGCATGGGCTGGCCGGCCACCTCACCAAAAATGGTGTAAAAAGCTGATTTTTGATGGAGTTTTTGGCAATTAAGCAAAGTTGCCAAACCTCTATAAATAGGTGGCCATTCCTATTCAGAAAATTCAAAAATCTCAGCCAAATTCTGCCCAATTTACAGCTCAAAAACCGTCCCTTACAGCCAAGAGAAAAACAAGAACAAAAACAGAAATCCAAGTGTAGGAACCCTTGGGTGTAGTTCGGTTTTCAGCTAGGAGGAAGATAGTGAGTGCTGGAAATTTTGGACCTCTTTGTTAGCTTGTTGGCCGGCTGTTTGTGGGCTGGAAAAGGGTGAGAAAAAGTTGAAGGAAGTTTAAGGGAGTGGCCGGATTTAGTGGCTGACCTTGGTGGGCAGCAGCAGCCGAAGGCAGAAAAAAAAAAATTCTGGGTGAGCCTAGGGAGGAGCCGGCTGTACTAGGAGCCAAGGAAGAAAGAAGTTTGGACCAATCCTAATCAAACTTAGGGTTCATCAAGGTAAAATTTCTCATAACTTGCAGCTTTCAATTTGGTTCAATTTGCAAGTTTAAATTGTATTACAAGTTATCGGTTGTACGAGCATAAGCTCGGATTTTATTTTCGGCCCCTAGGTAGGTATGTGCTTGATTTAATGTGCTAGAGTAGTATAGTACGATTTTAAATATGTTTGATGTATGTGGATTGTATGTTAGTTGTATGGTTAAGTTTATATGCTCCTAATAGGTTTAGTCATGAGCTTGAATGCATAATTAGGTAATGAACAGATTTGGTACATGTTGTGCAAGCTGGAAAAAAAAAATCTGCACATCCTAATTATTTGAGATAAGATAATGGCTTGCATGGCTAAGTTTTTATTTGTGTTTAAGGAAAAATTAACGTTAGAAAGGCGCTGTTTGTTTGACTTAGGCTCCCGCTGGTTCGGTTGAGGTAGTGTGCACGTTTTTAGGGCGAGTACCGAATGAAGGATTTGAAACTGCCATTTCGGGTTCCAGTTACCCGGTTTTATGGAAAACAAATTTTGAGGCCCTTAGAGGCCGATTTTCGAAAAACGTAAAACATGAAAGTTGTTTAGAATAGTTTTTCCTATAAGACAACGAGGACAGTTTTTAAAAATAAGGCTCCAACGGCCTTCGTTTTTATAGAAAACCGAGCTGACCGTGCCCAGACTTCATGCACGGCCAGGTGAACTTAAAAGGAGAAAACGAGTGGGTTAAAGTCCGAAATGGATTTTGATCAAAACATGAAAGTTTTAGAACGTTTTGAGATTTAAAACTTTGCTGAAGGAAATTTTTTCAAATTCGAATTCAGTTTTTCAAATAAAAATGTATTTCAAAAACTGTGCAGTGATCGGAAGGTTACTGCTCAAGATTTCTAAAAACAGTGTTGGAATTGGGTTTTCCTGCACGTACATTGGCAAGTTTTTAGAAAGAAGCTGCTCCAAAGGCAGTATTGACTTTCAATAATTTTTATAAAGAACCCACTCATAGGAATTTTAAAGAAAACCTTAAGTTTTCAAAAGTGGATTTTTAAACCAAGTTTCGGTGAGCAATAAACCGGAAAAGACACCGAGTTATTGGTTTGGGCCCGAAGCCCAAGGGTTATCCAACGTAACCCAATAATGAATTAAGATTATGGAATAGGGCCCTTGTCTCGAGGGTTACCTACAGGGTTATTTTAGTAACCCGTTCCTAATGTATATAAGTTAGATTATGGGGGCATATAAACGCAGAATAAAATGAATGTTGGTTGGGATAACCAACAAATTTAAAAGTAGGATTTTCAGAAATCCTTACGCTATATCCTTTGTAATAACAGGTGATAATCTGTTATTGCGACCTGTTCAGGAGCGGCATAGCATCGGACTTAGAGTTCAATGTAAGTACAACTCCGCCTACAACATAGGCTTTAGTTGAATACTTGCCTAAGTATGAGTGATAAATGCTATGGTAGTTGATATGCTTAGGAAATGTTATATGTTATGAATATGCCATGATGAAATGTTATGTTATGATTAAGATGTATGATGAATTTATGATATGATAAGATTATGTATTATGAATATGTGACATCACGAAGCATGTTCATAAACTCTAAATAAGAATGATTAAGAAATTATGAAAGATAAGTATGAAGGCAAGCAAGTTGCCTGTGTCGTACCGACCCGCTCGTAGGTCGGGTTGGACTATGGATTGAGTTGGAAATGGACTGGCCGCCCCAACCACTTCATAGTTGCGCGCCCGGTACGTACACTTATGGGGCCCATAAGCATGATAAACATGATAAGCAAGATAAGCATGTTTAGTATGATAAGTATGATACGCTATGAAAAACCAAGCAAGCATAATCAAACATAATTGGCTCATGCATGATTAGGGTAGAATGTGTTATGTTAGATTTGAGTTACGTTTCGTATTATTAATTGTTGCGGATAATTATGTTGTACTTGCTGAGCGAAAGCTCACATGTCTTACGTCTATGCTGTAGGTAAACAACCTGTCAGCAATTTTTGATACGAGATGGCGAGCGGGGCAGGGTGAACTGTGAAGTGAGTGGGATATTCTGCCGCTACGCGTTTTTGTCTCTTATGTACATTATATATTATCCGGTGTTCGATTATCGCTTTTTGTTTTGTTCATACAATCGTTATTTATATATCGTTATCGTTCATGCACCCCGTATAAAAAATAAAAAATAAAAAAAAATTTCCGCTGTTTATGCTAAGTATGTATGTATGTTATGTATGTATGTATGTACGGTAACGGCCTGTGCTAGGCGGGTCGTTACATTAAAGATTTGTTTCATGGTTTGAGTTGGATTGGACTGGCCATCTCCAGCCACTCCATAAGCGATATACCACGGTATGTGCATGCATGACATGTAAAGGAACATAACCAAGTTAATATAAGAAAGCATAATTGATTCATAAGAAAGCATAGTCGGTTCATGCATTCGTTTGTTAAAATATTTTGCGTATTGAATGTTGTACTTACTGGGCATAAGCTCATTACTTACGTTCATGCTGTAGGTTAGAAACCTACCGGCAATACTTGATGCAAGGCTATGTAGGCTGGCGCTACAGAATGTGAAATATGGGATGGACACCGCCACGAGTTTTGTAAAATATGTTCGTAAAATGTGTTTTATGTTATGTTATGATATAATAAAGTGATAGTATGGACAAGGAATTTTTTTCAAGAAGAAAACTATTTTTAAGAAACTGTTTTCAATAACAAGTTAAGGAAAAGTATTCAAGTATGATGGCAACAAGTTACCTCGTGTAGTACCGACCCGCATTAGGTCGGGTTGGTCCACGGTTTGAATATGATAGCTTTCAATATAATAATGAAAGATCGGTACTCGAGTGAGTATGTATGAATAAGTATGAGTATAAGTATGTTGAGGATAAGTTGAGTTTCAAATAAAATTTTAAGAAATAAAGAAATTTTTACTCTGGAGTTTTCAGTAAGTTTAAAGTATGTGAATCAAGAATTAAGTTAAGTAAGTACAGTAACGGCACATGTTTACGTAATCGGCCCTACGTAGACGGCCGGGGCGTTACAGTCGTTTCCTCAATTCTTGATAAACTTGTCTTCTTTGACATCTCTCTCGCTTTCTAGGTGCAATATCCATGGCAATTTTCCTTGAGATATTTGTCGGTTCTATAACATAAAATTTATCGATGCATTAGATAATTTGGACCTCATTGGTGCTCTTCCCGAATTCTCTTCTTGCAGTAACCTACAATCATTAATTATTTCCGAAACTAAATTTTTTGATACATTACCAGATTCCATAGCTAATCTAAAGTCCTTGAGTGTTTTACACCTCTCGTACTGCAAGTTTTCAGGGACTATTCCTTCTTCCGTAGGGAACCTTTCCCAACTCACAACTCTTAAATTCTGGGGAAACAACTTTGTACGCCAGCTTCCATCTACATTAGGAAACCTTTCCTGGCTCACAACTCTTGTCTTCTTGAGAAACGACTTGGTAGGCCAACTTCCATCTATATTAGGAAACTTTTCCCAACTCACAACTCTTTACTTCTCTGAAAACAACTTCATAGGCCGGATTCCATCTACATTAGAAAACCTTTCCCAACTTACAAGTCTTGTCCTCTCTGAAACAACTTCGTAGGCCAGCTTCTGTCCATGTTGGGGTACCTTTCCCAACTCAGAACACTTGACTTCTTTGAAAACAACTTCAATGGACAAATTTCCTCGTCAATATTAAACTTGAAAAGCCTTGAACAAATTTACCTAGTATCAAATAACTTTAGTGGAACACTTGAGTTGGACAGGGCTTTCCCAAAGCAGAGTAAGATTTTGTACCTTGATCTTTCAAATAATAGACATCTATCTATTAAAGTCACAGGTACAGGTTCCACTCTTCCCAAGTTTTCTACTTTACGTCTTTCTTCATGCAACATTGGTAAAAAGTTTTCGGATTTCTTGAGAACCCAATATGAACTGGGAGAGGGATTGAAGGCATGATTCCCAGCTGGTTCTTCAACATAGGGATTGACGCCTTGTATTACCTGAATATTTTCTCACAACTCAGTCAGCAGTTGGAAAAAAGATCCAAAAATTATTCTTCCATGGAAAAGCTTGCGACTTCTTGATCTACGCTCCAATATGTTGCAAGGTCTACTTGTAGTCTCACCATTGTCCACATTTTTCTTCTTGGTCTTAGAAAATAAATTGACTGGAGGAATTCATCCTTTGTTCTGTAACTTGATTATTCTTACGGTTCTTGATATATCAAACAATCTCTTGAACGGCACAATCCCACAATGCCTGGGCAGCTTCAGCAATTCTCTTATGGTGTTGAGTATGAAAGGAAACAACTTCCATGGAAAGATTCCTCAGACGTTTTTGAATGGAAGCAGTTTGCAGACACTGGACCTCAGGGATTACAAGGGATGGTTTCACAGTCTCTGATCCATTGTGGAGCTTTGGAAGTTCTAAATCTTGGCCACAACAAAATAAATGATGTGTTCCCTCTTTGGCTTCAGAATTTTCCAGAGTTATAAGCTCTTGTGCTGCTGTAATAACTAGCTTTTTACGATATTACAATTTCCTTTTTAAAGGAATTTAAGCTGTACTGTGAAGGTATCTATGAAAAAGCCGATTAGGGTTTTTTATCAAATTTTGTGAGTCCTTATGATTTTATAAGACTCAGTACTGTATTGCTTAGTCAAGCATATAGCCTTTTGAGTAAAGAGGTATAATAAAAAAATTCATGATTTTATGTTGGTCAAAGTTTATCCAGAAAAGTCAAAAGTATGACGGTACTGTTGTATAACAAGCAGTATGGAAATTATACTGTGAAAAACCGTCATTACAGATAAGATAGTAAGAATAAGATTCAAAACTACTATAGAAAAATCAAGCACATTATTTAGGACTATAAGGGCTAAATGGCTTAAAGCTATAAGAAAATTTTTTACGCAGTCCAATTATACACAGACGAATTCTGGACTGCAGTCCAGTATAATAGTACTGTCATTAGTGAGAGCAGTATTAGAAATATCTGTTTTAGTATGAAGATGGATTGTATTTTAAGAGAAAAGCCAAACAAGGCTTAAGAGGGAGGACACCTCACCATTTGGATAATTAAGGATTTATGGAATTTTTGAAAATTAAGGAAAGAAATCCTTACTTGTTCTCCAAGGTGATGGCCGGCCACCTCACAAGGGTATGGAAGAAAATTTTTGTTGTCACAAGGACTAATAAGTAAATTTTGGATTAAAAATAAATAAAAAAAATTAAAATATTTATCACCTAGCCTCATTTTGTTCACAAAAATGAGAAAACACCTCTAAACCATGCCAAAATTTCTCCTCACACGCTCCCCCTAAAAAGTCTGAAACTTTAGAGAAGAAAAACAAAAGAAAAAAAATGAAGGATTGGGTGGTCAGAAAGTTTGGAGAATCACCAACCAAGTGTGGCTGAAAATTTGGAAGCCAACCAAGCCATGGGAGGCCGGTTGTGGTAGGAAGTAAGGAGAAAAAGTTGAACCAAAATCTAGCACCAACCCTTGAGTTGGTTAAGGTAATCCTCCTTGGCTCCCTAAGTTTTTCAAATTGAGTTTTGATTTGGAGATTTATGTGTATTTCCAAAGTTGGATTGTAAGAGCATAAGCTCATTTTATTTTCATGCCCTAGTTTATGTTTTTAGGTTTGTACTTGATTAGGTAAATAAGTGGTTTTGATTCATAAGTTATGCATGATTATGTGATTATGGTTGTATGATTTTAGGGTTTTGTATGTATGTTCTATGATGTAGTTATATGTCCCTAATATGCCTAAGAGTTGTAAGCTATGTATGTTGTTGAATGAATTAGGTTAGTAGCTTGGTTGATGTATGTTTATGAAAACCCACTTTACAAACCCTAATTTGGTGCAAGAATATCCAAGGGATTGCATGTGAATATATGGATGTATGATGATGAGAGTTTACATTAGAAAGCACTGCATGATTGTTGTAGGCTCACGGTTACGACCGTTTGAGGTAGGGTGCGCGTAAATTGAACGTAAAAATGGATTTAAGCAAGAAACTGCCAGTTCGGGTAAAACTGGACAGTTTTATGGAAAGACAGTTTTGAGGCCCTTAGAGGCCGAATTTGAAAAAACTTAAAACATGAAAGTTGTAGAGAAGGGAATTCCTAGGGGGTATCATGGATAGTTTTGAAAAATAAGAATCCAATAGCCTCTGTTTTTACAAAAATCCGAACCTGGTCATGCCCAGACTTCATGCATGGCCAGGCAGGTTCAACAAGGAAAATGAATAGGTTAGAGACCGAACTGGGTTTCGAGTAAATCATGAAAGTTGTAGAGTTTTTCAAGATCTAAAACTTTTGTGAAGAAAAATTTTCTGATTCAACTTAGATTTTTAAATAAAATTGGATTCCAAAAACTATGCAGGAAACAAGAAATTCCTGCACAGGATTTTCTAAAATAGTGCAGGAAAAGGACATTCATGCATATACACTGATAAATTGACAGTCAGAAACTGTTCCAAAGGTAGTTTTTAACACTTAATAATTTCTACAGGCCCTACTCAAAGAGTTACAATTTTTGACAAGTTGAACAAGGATTTTTGGTATTTAAAGAACATGGACATAGAATACTAAGTTTCTCCAAAGCAAAGAAAAAATGAGTATTGGACCACAAGTTATGACCAACAGTAACCGGGAAGGATACCCGAGTTACTGGATTGGGCCCAAAGCCCAAGGTTACATATAATAACCTAATAAGATTTAATTTAGGAATTTGGACTTTAGCAACCCCATAAGAGTTAAACCTAGTTTGACTCAGGTTCACACCAAGGGTACCCAATATAACCTAACAAGATACTAAGTATGTTAGTTGGGCTTAAAACCCAGGGTTACTTATAGTAACCTAATGGGATGTGGATTCAAATAATAAGGCTTTAGCCCAAGGTTAGAAATAGTAACCTAACACTATTCATGCATGTAGGGCTTAGTACCCAAGGTTACTTTAAGTAACCTAACAAGTTATGATCTAAGTTTGATAGGCCATAAACCCTATGGTTACCTGTAGTAACCAAGTAAGTTATCAGAGATGTATGGGGGACATATAACTAAGTTTATGTATGGATATTGGTTAGGTTACTAACATTTTATGGTTATGGTTTATAGAATCCTTACCCTATGTCCTTTGTAATAGCAGGAGATAGTTTGTTGTTGCACCCTGACTTGGAGCAACGCAGCATAGGACAAAGTATACGAGGTAAGATCAGAAGTATGAAATGATGAAAATTAAGTATCAAGGTAAGCAAGCTTGCCTTGTGTCGTACCGACCCGCGTTAGGTTAGGTTTGGTCTATAGTTTGAGTTGGACTGGGCTAGCCGCCCCAACCACTCCATAGCTGCACGCCACGGTACGCACTCATGTTAAGTAAAGGGCCCAAAAGTATGTTAAGCTAAGAAAGCATAATGGAACATAATTGGTTCATGCATTGTTATGACTTTTGTTGCGGATGTCAAGTTGTACTTGCTGAGTGAAAGCTCACGTCTTACATTTATGTTGTAGGTAAGCAACCTAGCAGCAATTTGTGATGCAAGATGGGGGAGCGTGGCACTGCTAGCTGTGAAATATGGGATGGTGGCCGCTACGCATTTTGTTTATTTTATTGTATATTCCTTTCTATGTTGAAAAGGATTTTATTTAGTAACGTTTCTAAGTATGTATTTATTCGTGTGAGTTCGCACCGTATATTAAAAAAAATTTTCCACTGATTATGTTAGTAAGCATGTATGATAAGATATGTACGGTAACGGCCTACCTTAGGCGGGTCATTACAGCTGCGTTCTAATGAATTCAATGGTCCAATATAGCATCCTGATCAGAAACTTTTGGGCATTCTGAAGCTACGTATTCTCGATCTCTCATTCGATAAATTCAATGGGAATTTATCACCAGAGTTTTTCAGCAATTGGAGTCAACACCGGCATTCGTGCTTCAAACAAGTCAGAGTTGAGATACATGAAGGATGATAATCGGTACTATCAAGATTCGGTGACTGTGACTGTTAAAGGCTTAGAAATTGATTTTGTAAAAATCCTGAGCATTTTCACGTCCATTGATCTCTCAAACAACAACTTTCATGGAGAGATTTCGAGGAGAGTAGGGGATCTTAAGTCACTAATTGTTCTCAACCTATCGAGTAACAACTTTGAAGGTCTCATCCCGTCATCTTTGGGAAAATTGACCGAGCTTGAATAATTGGATCTGTCTAACAACAATCTCTCTGGTAGAATCCCTCAAGAATTGGCAAGTCTCTCGTTTCTTGAGTATCTCATCCTATCTGATAACAAGCTTGCAGGGCCGATACCGCAAGGCAGACAATTTGATACATTTCTGAATTCCTCTTTTAAAGGAAACTTAGGTTTGTGTGGCTTACCATTGTCAAAGAAATGTCAAGGCACTAAAGAGACACCAACTCCTGACCACAACCAAGAAGCTGCATCTGAGAATGATTTTGGTTGGAAAGCAGTGGTGGTGGGATATGGATGCGGTTTCCTTGTCGGGGCAATTGGTGGACATCTCCTCTTCTGGAAGAAGCCAAATTGGTTCGTAATAAGAATTTATGGCAGAAAAATGTAGTGGTGAAAAAAAATGGATCGCTGATGTAGTTCGACTTTTTTCTTTTTTATTTTACATCACTGTTTCGTATGCAAATAGCCAAGTGTGGAATGATATGTGTGTGTGTGTGAGTCTGTGGATACTCTGATTGTAGTAGTTCTGTTTTCATGTGCTCTCTTTGTTTTATGTTAGCTACTGCATCTACCACTACTCTCTTATAAATAAATTACCCACTTTTTCTGTCCCCTTCAGGTTTTCTAACGTCTAAGTCGACATTATTATTACAAGGAAATTACTTGAAATTTATAAGGACAGGTGAGGAGTTGGTACAGGATAAGTGGCTAAGACCTAAGAGGGTACCAAATTAGTTAGGATATCCTTAGCCACTTTATATTAGACGTGTTGTGCATAAAACCTGTCAAACTGTCCAAACCAACTGCACCATCACCGGCCCGCCCGTCAAAACGGTGCCATGTCATCACTACTCTTTTTTGGGGGGTTTTACAAACTGCCCGCCTTGTTAGCGGGTGGGGAGGTTTTGGAAATTTGATTCCCTACCCACCAGCCCGCCCGCCAATATATATTTACATTATAAACTTTTTTTTATATATTTCCTTTAAAACCTCCATCTGCAATTGGAAGAGTCTACTTAGGACTCATAACTCATAAAAGTTTTGGAAGTTTGATTACCCGCCCGCCCGCCAATTTATATTTACATTATAAACAATGCATAGCTATTCCTTTTCACCATTTATTTATTTTTTATGTAATATGTTTGCAATATGCATAATCGTCATTAATGGATTTGCTAAGCCCTCCATAATCTGTTTGTAGTTATTTTTGGCAATTGTTGTACTTTGAAAAGTAGTATGTTATTTTCCAGGGACGAAGATCCATATCAAGTTTGATCATCCTCAACATACTCGAAGGAAGAAATATAGAGGTTTTAGAAGTTATTTAAAAATAAAAACAATTGAAGGAAAAAAAATTCATTGGTGATCAGTTTGTTTTCAAAGTCAAAAAATTATTTTTAAAATCTGCTACTTATTTCTATTATTAATGTAAAAAATGCTATTTACGAGAACAAAACCAAAACCAGCGCACATTTAACAAAACTAAAAATAAACAGCGAAAAATAATTAAAGGCATATACATCCTCTCAAAGAGTACTTGAGAGACTAACTTGGCAATTTACTTATAAAATATTAAATCACTTGGCATACAAACCCTCCATCAAAACAAAATATCGTTAATCACCAGTGATCTCCAAATTAACTAGCTAATCAATAATAATCTTAGAAGCAAAGCCAATAGCTTCCCTCATTTCGGCTAATTCAATTATGCTCAATAAATGCAAGAATTACACCAATAATAAACTTTCCCTTGTAATCATATCTCATAACTCTCTTATACTATTAATTCCAAGCATCCTTGAACATTAGTTGTCTAAAAATTGATCTCATCTACTAGATAATTTCTTCCAATATCATTAGAAGATTTTCACAGAAATAGAGAAAGAAGAAATATGCTTCGTAACCAAAGCAAATAATCCCTCGCCCCATAATTTGAATCTTCAAACTTTTCTAGAAAACCAAGCAGAATTTCAAGGAAATTAAGAGTTCTCATTTTTGCAATTTGATTTTGACAGATTTTCTCCTTTTTTTTTTTTATTTTATTAAGTCAACAAATAAAGCAAAGAATATATTGATATGATATTTAGTATCAGATTAATATTATATATATATATATGAGTATCAGATTAAAAAAAAAAAAAAAAGGACTCCAAAGATGTTCATCGATATGTTTGCCGTGTGATAATTTATCAAAAAAAAAAGTCTTTAATTACCCACTAATTAATATTTTAATTATCAACGGTCAAAATGTCAAAGTCAAAGTCAATGGTGGGACATGAAAGTCTCTTCTTTCACCGAAAGTTTTGCCATCTCTGAACACAGATTTCATTAATATCGAAACCCCACCATGTCGTTGCAAGTTTTGATTACTCTCTCTCTCTCTCTCTTTCTTTCTTTTTTTTTTTGTTTGGAAAGGGTTTACTCTCTATTTTCATTGATATGGTTTTTTTTTTCACTGGTGTTTTGGTTAAAAAATTATGTTCACCATTCCTAATCTTCTAGTCGAAGAATCGTGGGAAATATTATGGAAATAGATATTTTTTAAACTCTTATTTTAAAAATAAAAAAAAATTGATGATTCTTTTAGTTAAAAAAATTTTGAGGATAAAAGTCAATCACTGATTGGTCAATCATCATAATCAATGCAAAACACACATCAATCACTGAAAGACCGTCAGTCAATCAATACTAATTTACCATCAATCAGTCAATACCGATTGATCATTTGACAATTTTGAAGAAAATGGTCCTTTTTACTAATTTTATAAAATTTTGATTATTTGTTCAAAATTGTGACACCCCAACCGTCTACGTAGGGCCGACTACGTAAACTTAGGCCGTTACTTTACTTACTTAACTTAACTCTTCATTCAAAAAGCTTAAACTTACTGAAAATTCCGGAGTAAATTTTTTTTTTCTTTTCTTACTTTACTTTGAACTTAACTTATCCTCATACATATTAATATGTACTCACTCGAGTACCGAGCTTCCATAATCATATTGAAAGCTAACATATTCATACCGTGGACCAAACCCAACCTAGTGTGGGTCGGTACGACACGAGGCAACTTGCTTGCCGTTATACTTAAAAACTTTTCCTTAACTTGTTCTTGAAAACAATTTCTTAAAAATAGTTTTCTTCTTGAAAATCATTACTTGCTCATACTATCACTTTATTTTATCACAACATAACATAAAATATATTTTACAAATATATTTTTCAAAACATATCTTTTCATAACATAATTTCAAAACCCGTGACGGTGTCTATCCCACATTTCACAATCTGTAGCGCCAGCCTCCACAGCCTTGCATCAAATATTGCTGGTAGGTTGCTAACCTACAGCATGAATGTAAGTAATGAGCTTATGCCCAGTAAGTACAACACTCAATCTGCAAAACATTTTAAATAAAGAATGCATGAACCAATAATACTTTCTTATGAATCAATTAAACTTTCATATATTATCTTGATTATGTTTCCTTGCATGTCATGTGTGCACGTACCGTGGTCCATAACTATGGAGTGGCTGGAGGCAGCCAATCCAATCCAACTCAAACCATGAAACAAACTGTTTAACATGGAGTGATTTGGGCAGCCAATCCAATTCAACTCAAACCATAGACTAAACTATTTAAACTCGCCATTATGGCAAGTCGGTACGACACAATGACCTTAGCTTGTCTTAAAATATATTCTTACCATGTAGTTTATATTAATGGGCATGCTGCATGATGTCACTATATTAAAACATAACATAACACAAACCATAACATAAACGCCGTAACATAAATCTTCATAACATAAACTTCATATCATAACATAACCATCGTAACATAACCATCGTAACGTAACATCATATCATCGTAACATAACCATTATAACGTAACCATCGTAACATAAACATCGTAACATAAGCATCGTAACATAAACATCATAACGTAAGCACCATAACATAAATCATGTATATCAACATATGATTTCTCAAAAAACATGTTATGTAAAAACATTTTGCCCATGCTGTAGGCGGAGTTGTACTTACCTCTTCTACTATGTCCAAGGTTATGCTGCTCCATGTCCGGATATAGCTGCAGGCTACCCCCTGCTTGAATGAAGGACATAGGTAAGGGTCTATGGTCATTATCGAAAAATATTGGTGACCTAACCAACATGCGTTCATAGTCTTAGTTATATGTCCCCCCCTATACAAAATATCTTACCTGGTTACAATAAGTAACCTCATTGCTAAGCCCACATCCATACAGGTAGAGTTAGGTTACCATCCTAACCTTGGGCCCATGTCTTAACATTCTTGATCCATAATCCATTGGGTTATTACAAATAACCCTAGATCTTAGTTTATCATAATTTCGATACCTCACTGGGTTATTATAGGTAATCTTTGAGGTGATAAACCTTGGTCAAACTTGATCAACCAAAGTCAACCTTCTATGGGTCAAACTTGGGCTTTGGGCCAAGCCCAATAACTCTGGTATCCTTCTCGGTTATCATTTGTTACTGTCTTGCTACTTATCTTTGGCTTTAAAAATTCAATTTTCCTTTGTCTCGGAAAATTTGGTGAATTCAGTTTAAAAATCCTTTGCTTTACTTATAAAAATTCATGGTTCTTGATACCACTTAAAGTGTGGTCTTATAAAAATTGTTAAGGGCTGAAAACATTGGGGTTGGTGAAAAATACAGTTTGCCTGTATTGTTTTAGGAAAATCCTGTGCAGGAATTTCCTGTTTCCTACACAGTTTTTGAAATCCAATTTTTTATTTAAAAATCTAGGTCAAATTTGGAAAATTTTTCTTCACGAAAGTTTCAGATCTTGAGAAACCCTAAAACTTTTGTGTTTTGAGGAAAACCCAATTCGGACTTGAATGTGCCCTTATTCCTTGTTGAACTCACCTGACCATGCATGAATCCTGGGTACAGTCAGGCTCGGATTTTCATAAAAACCGAGGTCTTTGGAGCCCTATTTTGAAAAACGGTCACACGTTGCCCTCTAGGAAAAACCATTCTCTACAACTTTCATGTTTTAATTTTTCCCAATTTCGGCCTCTAAGGGCCTCAAACTCTGCTTTCCAGAAAACTGGCCAGTTTGCACCCGAACTGGCAGTTTTCGTTCTTAAATTCGTTTCTCGTCCTAATACGCGCACACTACCTCAACCGACCATAGTGGGAGCCTAAGATCACACATGCAACATTTCTAACATTCCAATCTAACATTCATGTGACCCAATCATGTCCATGCAAACCAACAACGAAAATGCACCACCTAAGGTTAGGGTTTGCATGGTTCTAGATTTATACAAACCATTCCATCCATATCTCATTCTAGCAACCTAACATACCATTTTAAACCATGCTTGAACATTTTTAGGGACATATAACCTTATCAAACATCTACCATGAAACCCTATTGATCAAACAAGCATAAGCATATAAAGCTCAAAAATTAACCACCTTAACCTAATCAAGCACCACCACAAAATCTTAAACTAGGGCAGTAAATAAATTGAGCTTAAGCTCTTACAAACCAACTTGAAATACACTTAAATTTCAAATTGAAGCTCAAATTAAAAAGCTTAGGGCTAAAGGAGATTACCTTGATTGAACACAAGGCTAGGCTAGGAGTTTGGTTCACTTTTCTCCCCTTTCTCCTTGGCTGCCCATAACCGGCCTTGCTCCTCTAATGAGCACCAAAACTTTTTGGTCACTTGGTGATTGTTCCTACAAAGTTCGGCCACCCTTAGAACCCACTCTTCTTCACTTTTTCTTTTCTTTCTCTTCCTCTCCCACAACCGGCCACTTGGCCTCAAATGGGTACCAAAATTTTTCTAACCTTTGTTTGTGGTTCTAGGTAAAAATCCGACCACCCCTCTCTTTTTCTCTCTTCTTTGGCTCGGCTTTTAGGGGAGGGTTGAAGAAAATTGGGCAGAGTTTTGGGGTGTTTTGTGCTGCCAAAAACCGCCCCCCACAAGCCCTATTTATAGGTGAAAATTACAAATTTTCACAATTTATTTTTTTTCCAAAATTGCATATTAGGGCTTAAAAACAAAATGTTTGCTTAAATACCCCTATGAGTTGGCCGGCCATATGGAAGCCTTGGTGGGCAAGTTACTTGCTCACCAAGTCTTGCTTACATCACCTTGATAATGTAACGCCCCGAACCGTCACGCGTAGGGGCGTCCTACTGCGTAGACGTGGGCCGTTACATTTCTTGCTTAACTTACTTCTTAATTTAAAAAGCTTAAACTGCGGAAAATTCGGAGTAAAATTTTTTTTTTCTTTTCTTTTCTTACTCTGAACATAACTTATTCTCATACATAATCATATGTACTCACTCGAGTACCAAGCTTTCATACTCATATCGAAAGCTAACATATTCATATCGTGGACCAATCCCAACCTAGTGTGGGTCGGTACAACACGAGGCAACTTATTGCCATCATCCTAAAAAAAAACCATTCCTTAACTCGTTCTTGAAAACAATTTCTTAAAAATAGTTTTCTTCTTGAAAACAGTTTCTTATCCATACTATCACATAACATAAAACACATCTTTCAAATATATTTTTCAAAACATATTTTACATAACATAAATTCAAAACACGTGGCGGTGTCCATCCCACATTTCAGTCTGTAGCGCCAGCCTTCACAGCTTTGCATCACGTATCGCCGGTAGGTTGCTTAACCTACAGCATGAACGTAAGTAATGAGCTAAAGCTCAGTAAGCACAACGTGCAATCCGCAAAACATTTTTCATAAAAGAATGCATGACCCAATTATGCTTTCTTGTGAATCAATTAAACTTTTCTAACATTATCTTGATTCTATTTGCTTACATGTCATGTGTGCACGTATCGTGGTCCATAACTATGGAGTGGCTGGAGGCAGGCAATCCAATCCAACTCAAACCATGAAACAAACTGTTTAACATGGAGTAATTGGGGCAGCCAATCCAATTCAACCCAAACCATAGACTAAACCGTTTAAACCCGCCATCGTGGCAAGTCGGTACGACACAATGACCTTAGCTTGTCTTAAAATGTATTCTTACCATATAGTTAAATATTAGTGAACATATTACATGATGTCACTATATTAAACGTATAACATAACTTAACATAAGCCATAACATAAACATCATAACATGAACCTCATAACATAGCATCATAGCATCATAACATAACCTCATAACATGGCATCATAGCATAACCATAACCTCATAACATGGCATCATAGCATAAACGTAACCTCATAACATAACATCATAGCTTAAATATAACCTCATAACATAACATCATAACTTAAACATAACCTCATAACATGACATCATAGCTTAAACATAACCTCATAACATGACATCATCGCATCATAACATAAACTTCATAACGTAAGTACCATAACATAAATCATGCGTATCAACGTATGAAAAACATGTTTTAAAAACATTTTGCCCATGCTGTAGGCGGAGTTGTACTTACCTTTAGTCCTATGCTCTTGGTTTATCGTCCAAACGTGGCACGACAACAGTTCCTACTCCTGTTTCCAAACAGGACGTAAGATAAGAGCCATACACATTCTTGCTTACCATAAATCATAATCGTTAAATGTTGGTGTCCTAACCAACATTTATGAGTAGCCTTAGTTATATTATATGTTCCCTCCTATAGCAACTTACGATAACTTGCTCGGTTACTAGCCGTAACCCTAGGGCCCAAGGCCCAACACTTAAACAATAACTAATTAGGTTACTTCAGGTAACCTTGGGTACTAAGCCCAACCATACATGAATAATATTAGGTTGCTAATGTTATTAAGGCCCAACCCGCTATCTCGGGTATCTCAAGTGGTTACTATGAGTAACCTAACTTATTGGCCCAATAAAATTAGGTAACCTTCCCGGTTACTATTCTATTTGTCCTATAGTTGTTTACCATAGGACCCTGCGTATTTCAATTATTTCTTGACAAACCGTTGTCAAGTTTTCTTTAACAATCTTAATGAAAACCGTCTTTTCATAAAATCTTAACATTTAAGCAATGACAGTTAAAACTGTCAAGCTCTGAAAACAATCTTTGAAAACAGTTTCTTAAACTTAGGTTATCAGTGCATGTGCAGGAATTCCCTGCTTATGCACTATTTTTCTGAAATTCCTGTGCTGGAATTTCTGTTTCCTGCACAGTTTTGGGAATCAAATTGTACTTTAAAATCTGTTCATAATTTGATAAAACTTCCTTCATAAAAGTTGTAGATCTCGGATAATACTACAACTTTCATGTTTTGAGAAAAACCCAGTTCTGCTTGGATTCTTGTCAGTTTTAATTTGAAACTTACTGGACGTGTAGACTAGGTCTGGGCAGATTAGCCTCGGATTTTCGTAAAAACGGAGGCCATTAGAGCCTCATTTTGAAAAACGGTCCGCGTTACCCTCTAGGAAAAACCCTTATCTACAACTTTGTAGTTTTGAGTTTCTTCAAATTCGGCCTCTAAGGGCCTCAAAATACCATTTCAAGAACACTGCCCAGTCTTGACCCGAGACTGGCAGTTTCGGTTCTAAAATTTGTTTCTCGTCCTAAAACGTACACACTACCTCAACCGACCACAGCGGGAGCCTAAAGTCATACATGCAATCGTTTCTAACGTTCCAATCCATCATACACATAATCATACATTCACTTTTAATTCTATGGGAACATACAACAAACACTTAGTAGGCAAACTTAAAAACCCATAAACATGCATCAAAAATGTAAGCTAGAGACCACCACCTAATCAAGCATAATCAAGCAAACTTAATCTAGAGCATGAACATAAATAGGTGAGCTTACGCTCTTACATCCAATGCTGGAAATACACATAAATTTCCAAATTTAAAGCTTAATTGAAAAGCTTAGGGCCACGGAGATTACCTCGATGCACACAAGGTTAGGCTAGGGGATTGGTTCAACTTTCTGCCCTATCTCCTTGGCTGCCCAATCCGGTTTTCCTCCACAATTGAGCACTAAAACCTATTGGTCATTTGGTGGTTCACCCTACAACATTCGGCTGCCCTAGAACCCAATTTTCTGCATTTTTCTCTTTTCTCTTTCTTTTCCTCCCATGGCCGGCCACTTGGCCTCCAATGGGTAACAAAGTTTTTCTCCACTTTTTCTTGATTTCCTACTTGAAAAATCCGAACCTCTAGCTCACTTTTCTTTCCAATTTCTCTCTTCTATGGCTCGGCCTCTAGGGTGCAATGTGTGGGAGAATTTTGCCATAGTTTGGCTAAGGCTACAAGACTTGCTCTAAAATTGTGAACTAACATCACCTATTTATAGGTGAAAATCCAAGTTTCAACAATTGCATAAAGGGGCCTAAGAGCAAAATATTTGCTCATTGGACCTCCTAGGTGGCCGGCCATTATGGTTCCTTGGTGGGCAAGTTTGCTTGCTCACCAAGTTTTGCTTACCTCACCAATGACATCACTTGGATGACATCACCTTGATGACATCACATGCTTACATCACCTTGATGACATCATCTTGATGACATCATCAACCCAAAAACTTGTTCTACAAGCACAAGGAAAACCGGCCATAAGGATGCCTTGGTGGGCAAGTTTACTTGCTCACCAAGTTTGGCTTGCATCACCCTCGTGACATCATCCGCTTACGTCACGTTGATGACATCATCTTGATGACGTCACCAAGCCATTTGCTTGCTCTCCAAGCATTCAAAGAACCGGCCATTTAGTGTGGAAAATCAACAAATATCCTCCAAGCTTATCTTTTCATTCTAATCTTAGCTTAAATCCTTGTTCCAATGTAACTAGGCTTGTAACCAAACCTTGGCCTAGTTGGAACCTTGGTTAGGAATATCCATCATTCCATAATTACATAATAATCCATCCTTACTTATTTTTCTAAAATTGCACTTTGGCCCCTACGGACAAAATATTTACAATTTAGTCCCTGTAGGTCGCCAACTATGGCGGAGCCACTTGGCTTCCATTTCGTGCATAATTATCCTCTGGATACTTAAAAATCCAATAATACAATCCTGCAGTCCATTTCCTTACTAACATACATAATATCAATATTGTTTTTCACCAAAACAGTATTGTCATACTGGACTACAGTCCAGAATTCATCTGCTTGATAACTGGACTGCTTATCGGATTTTCTTAGGACTTAAAACTATTTAGTCCTTCTCATAATCGCTCTAAAAAATTTGTGCTTGATTTTTCTACGCTGGTCTCAAAGCTTATTCTTACTTAATTGACCATAATGAAGGTTTTTCCGCAGTATAATCCCATATTGCTTTGCCGTATCTCAGCACCTTCATCTATTTGACCTTCCTGGTCAACCCTTGACTTTTTGGTCAACTTTGACTTTTTCGGTCAAGCTTTGACCAACATAAAATCATAAATTACCATTTTGCCCTTTTTCCAAAAAGGTCACATGCTTGACTTAAGCAAACTATTGTTGAGTCTCGTAGCTAATTAAACGAGAACTCACACATAAACTGATATTCTGCTCAGATTATGAGCTTTATATCGACAAACAAGATTCAAACTTGAAATTTTCCTTGTCTAAAAGGAAATCATAGGTTCATTGAAATTCGGGGTCTTACAGATAACATCATTTGCTTACATCACCTTGATGACATCATTACTTACTGTTCTTAAAATTGCACTTTAGTCCCTAAAGGACAAAATATTTGCCCATTAATCCCTATAGGTGGCCGGCCATTAGAGATTGCTTGGAGACCAAGTTTGCTTACATCATCATGCTTAAATCATGAAGGTAATTTCTTAAAATTACACTTTGGCCCCTACGGATAAAATATTTACAATTTAGTCCCTGTAGGTCGCCGACTATGGTGGAGCCACTTGGCTTCTATCTCTTGCATAATTATCCACTTGATTCTAAAAATCCAATAATATAATCATGCAGTCCATTTCCTTACTAACTTACATAATATCAATACTATTTTCACCAAAAACAGTATTGTCGTACTGGACTACAGTCCAGAATTCATCTGCATAAAAATTGGATTGCGTATCGGATTTTCTTAGGACTTGAAACTATTTAGTCCTTATTGCTCTAAATATTGTGCTTGATTTTTCTACGGTGGTCTCATAGCTTATTCTTACTTATTTGTCCGTAATGACGGTTTTTCGCAGTATAATTTTCATACTGCTAATCACACTGCAGTACTGCCTCAGTCAAACATAAAGTCAACCTGATCAAACTTTGACCGGTATAAAATCATAAATTCCTATTTTGCCCTTTTTCTCAAAAGGCCTTATGCTTGACTAAGAAAACTATTATTGAGTCTCATAGCTAATTAAACGAGAACTCAAACATATACTGATATTCAACTCAGACCATGAGCTTCATATCGACATACAAGATTCAAACTTGGGATTTTCCTTGTCTAAAAGGAAATCATAGGTTCATCAAAATTCCGGGTATTACAAAAATTTTCTTTAAAAATGGTCATTTAGGTACCCACATATCCCAAAATTTTTATGCAAAAGATTATCATAACTCGACGTGGATATTATCCAATTGTAAAACTACACACTGCTTCCCAAGTTTACGTACAGTTCGTCAGTTGCAAAATAATGCACAAGTTAATTATCTGTTAAAAGTGCATATTTTTTCTTGTGATGATGTATTCAATCACCAAAGTCATTAACAGATCAGGTTAGCACCGCAAATAATCAGAAATTTCTAGTTCAGAAATTAAATGGGTCTTGTGGCCTAGTAGATAATGGGATAACTCATTTTTGTTAAATTGAATATTTTACTATTCTTTTTGTTGAACTGAGCACTTTTGGTGTGTACGCTATTAGCGTTTTTGAACAAGAAGCCTGAAAGGAATTTATAAGCTTAGGGCTCGTACAAGGAAATGGATTTTAGAATGAGAAAATCTTAATGATTTCTCTTAGGTTATTTTTCTTATTTGTTTGATTTTGTCGTTTTTCTATTTAAAGTTTTCTCTTTTCTGTTTTCCTAGTTTAGATCTTTCTCTTTTTTTTTTTCCCTCTTTGATCTTTTAATTTTAATGATATTTGGATTGTCTGAAAAAAAAAAAATTCATAATTACAATTTGATTCTCTTAAATCACTCTGCGGTAAATTTATTCAGAGGTTTTTTTTTTTTTTTTTTTTTTTTTTTTTTTTTTTTAAGAAAACGTTTTGCTTACTGTGTTTTGATTTGGGGCCCGTTTTCTACACTGTTATAGAGAAGAACTTACTCTATGGACCTGCCGAAGAAAAAAGGAAAAGAAAAAATTCCAAAAAAAAACGAAAAAAAAAAAGAGACAATACAAAGAAAAAAGCAATTCAAATTGGTTAACTTGAAAGGTTTTATTCATATAAAGCGCAGGCTTTTTTGCCTCATAATCCTTCACTACACATGTTTCTTCCAAATTATCTCTACTTATTTTGCGACACTTGTCATCTGTCCACCAAAATGAAAGGAGTGATTTACCTGAAGAATCGTTTCCTCATGTTTTTCTATGCACTAATTTTATATTATTGAGAATAACAAAAAAGGATAAACAAAGTACGAACACGTAAAATCTCTAAAGGTTTATCTTAATATAAGACTACAGATCCTCTTTCGGTCATTATAATAACTAATTATGGTGATAAAGTAAATTTACATAGAAAAATAAATCACATAGTACTCTCGAGATCGATCCGCATGTTATCTTTATATTTGACATTAATGAGGCTCCTCAATTTAACAAGTCAAAAGTCCAGATTGTATTGTTAGACTAGTTGAGTTCATCACAAGATCGTTAGAAGATTACTCTTGTATTTATAGTCAGGTTATCTAAAGTAATATGCAGTTGATCAAGTTTCTAGAATTCTCTCCTTTTCTCTCAATGTTTTCCTTCACTTTCTTTCGTGGAAAATTCTATTCATTGGATTCGGAATTTATCAGGTTGTTAGAATATTTTAACATTTATTATTCACCCATTTATTAGTACAAACTATATAAATTATGTAACAACTTTTCCCCTCATTTAAAACATCATGCCGTTAAATCATGTAACAACTTAAAAACTCGGCATTCTTATGAATATTAATTTAGAATGCAACTTCTTAATCAGTGAAAAATATGGAGGAATGTCCATTATTACTATTCTCATATCATATGCAGCAAGGCATATAAATATATGAAATTTATTGGTGAGCAAATAAACACCACAAAATTTATTCCTCCATAGATCATTTCCACTTAAAATCAATACATGAGCTCTAGATTATAAAATTGTTATGATAGAGTAACTTGTAAAACTAATTATAAGTTCAATCACTAATTATGGTTGAATTTCATAAAAATCCAGCAACATAACAACTTATTTTTCTCAATAACCGAAAATTAAACCTGAAATTAAATCAGCTTATAAAAAGTTTCGGCACACCATAACTGCAAGACGTGCCATCCCAAACAAATTTATCATATCAACATAAAACACATCTCGTTTTAATTCAACTTCACTTGATAAAATTGAACATCAAATATTTTTTTTTGTTTAAATATCGATATTCAATTCAAAGCATATAAATAGGCATGTAATCAATCCAATAGATGACATAAAGTAGTCAAGATTACTACCGAGATCGTTCGATGACGTTCGGGTGAGTAAAACGATTCCCAGTTGGCGTTCAAAACACCTTTTGATTTCGAGCAGCTGAACTTTTAATCACCATTCTTAACCTTCGAGATTCCATCTCGCAAATCCGAAGTTGTAAACATGTGCGGAACATCGAAAATAGATCAAAAAGGCGATCTTCTAAAACTTGTCAATGGGTCAGATGGTTGATTGGTTTGACCGTCGTTGACCGGTATGACCTCCGTTGATCGGCTTGACCGTCGTTGACCACAGCGGTAAAAGGGACAAAGATGGGCACCGCTTCGAAGATCTCGACGAGAGGAACCTATTTCTGGTGTCGATTTCTTCAATCGGCGTTCGGTTTTCTCAAAAATGTAAGAAAATGTACTTGAAGATTGTGGTGGATCGGGCAAATTTCCGCCAACGATTAGAGTGGTGATGGACTGGGTTTTGTTCTTCTCGACAAGTGGAACTCAACGAAACCAACGGCTCTTAAAATAGAGGTCGGATTACACCCAAATCTTCCTTAAAAGCTTATGTTAACGAAACTTTCAGAGCATTTTTCCGGTGAACGGCAGTGAGTGATGCCGCCAAACTCCGGATATTGGATGCTCGGGTGATGGGTTACATGGATCATCGGCGCGTGCGAAGGTGGCTGGCCGGAGTCAGAATTTCTTGCGAAGGCAGCCACGTGCATGACTGAGAGAGAGAGAAGTGAAAAAAAAGAGAGAGAAAAGGATGGGGTCTGATGTTTATCCTCATCTTTTTCTTATTTATTCTTATCCTTATCCCATAAAACCAATACTTTATAAGATATATATCCGGTAAGAAGTCCATTTACTTTTCTTTTTTTTACACACGTCAAGTGTGAACTGACCACACATGTAATGTATATAAATACATTAATTGCATTTTTAGCATTTGTGGGATAAATTATATTAAAAATAACATCATTTTTTTCACTTTATTTCTAGTACCGTCACGTCATTACCCACTTTTTAGGTTGATGTATAAAGACATATATGCCCTCAGCCAACCCTAATATGATGTTTGTCCCACTTTCCCGCCCCCCTCACCCCCTTCCCTCCACCTCCATCCAGACAATATATAACTCACAGTACCCCAAAAAATTAGAACTTTTTCTTTCCTCGTTTCCTCGATTTTCTCTCAGTGAAGCCTCACGAATCCTCCCTCCACCATTACCTACTGATCGAAACTCACTCTAAGTCCAACAAATCTTACCACATGATCGTTCACTCTGTTAAAACTGACCGTCTCTATGCTCGTCACAGTTGAGCCGAATCTGCCAGATCTACTTCAACGCCATTTGAGTAGAGATCTTGCCATTTCCAATCAGCCAATCTGAGGTAATGGTGGTTGTTGTTTAGTTTTATTTGTTAATATATGCTTTAAATGGGGGTGTGTTAAACTTTTGAGACTAAGTTATCGGTCTCCTGTAGAATAAACCATTCGGTCATTCTCATTGTGACCAGATTTGAGATTTGAACCAAATAGGTCATTTTCATAATGACCATCCGGTCATTATCATTATGACCGGCATTAAAAAAAACTGGTCATTTTCATACTGACCATCCGGTCAATATCATTGTGACCAGTATTAAAAAAACTGGTCATTTTCATATTGACCATCCGGTTATTATCATTGTGACCGATTATGAGATAAAAAAAACTGGTCATTTTTATACTGACCATCCGATCATTATCATTGTAACCAGTTATGAGATACAAAGTCAACTTTCTATATATATATATATAAAACCAGTCATTTTTATATTGACCATCCGGTCATTATCATATTGACCATCCGGTCATTATCATTGTGACCAGTTTTGAGATAGAAGTCAACTCTCTCTAAATAAAAGGGAAAACCTGGTCTTTTCATATTGACAATCCGGTCATTATCATTGTGACCATCCGGTCATTATCATTGTGACAAGTTTTAAGATATAAGACAACTCTTTCTATATAAAAAAACTGGTCATTTTCATATTGACCATTTGGACATTATCATTGTGACCAGTTTTGAGATAGAACTCAACTCTCTATATAAAAGGGAAAAACTGGTCAATTATGATAATATTGACCATCCATTCATTATCATTGTGACCATCCGGTCATTATCATCGTGACTAGTTTTGAGATATAAGTCAACTCCAAGTCATAATTTTTCCTTTCTTTGTAATGCCCAAAAAATTTTTTTTTATTGAATAACTTGTTGCTATTTCATTCAGGAATGGATGAGTTTTGTGTTTTCGTCAAATATAATAGTCAATGAGATGGTACATTGAGATATGTTGGTGGCGAAATGAAGGGAATATTGGTACCCAAGACCGCAACATATGTTGGTCTTATTGAGTTAGTCAGAAGTGTAATTGGAATTAGGGGCCCAGCCAAGACTATAATCATGAGATATGGTGTTGAACTTGGAATGCCTCTTATCAGGATATAGTGTGATGCTGACATTAAATTCTACATATAATTGAAGAAGAAGGATGTTCATGTGCTTAGTAAATTTCCAATTACCATCGATGTATTGGACGAGTCTGCGGCGGAAGCGATGCCACCGGAGTTAGGGGAAAGCAACCACATAGACGTTCAACGTTCTAGGGAGGGGGTACAGAGTGATGAAGCCATGTAACATGTAGATGATAGTAATCTGATCATCCTTACTCCTCCTCCTCATATCCCTTCTCCCACAATAGGTATGGATTTTCACACTGAGTATGGAATTGAAAAGCAACATCAAGTATTGAACAATGACTTATGCACGACCCATGGTGATTGTAATGTCGGGGAATTGAATGTTGCGGATGATGCTCATAAATCAAACGAGTTTAGTATCGCAACAAGCATTGGAGCCCATTCTATTGCCAATAATACTACATCTCATTCCGTTAAAGTACCAAGCAGTGACAGTGTATCCGGCTCAGTAGTTGTTGCTGATTATACACCTGTCACAATGTGCAGAAATTATGTTTATGAGAATAAAAAGTTACTGTAATACCATCTTCATCACGATGCCATGAGTAAACACTATCAATTCAAGGTGAAGATGTTGAACTCTACTCTATTACACGTGATATGTATAGATAACGAGGGATGTCCATGGAAATTGCGTGCGACTAGGATGAGAGGTAGTGAACTGTTTGTTGTGAAGAGGTACGACGATGTCCATACTTGTTCAATCGAAATCATTCAAGGTTATCATCGTCAAGCCAAGATTTGGATGATTGGGGAGTGTGTTAAGGCAAAATACTTAGATCCGACTAATACTTCATATAGACCTCGAGAAATTATGCGAGACATGCAGGCCGAATTTGGAGTGTCTTTCAATTATCTTAGAGCATGGCGAGGGAAAGAAGCTGCACTAATGAAGGGCGATGATGCAGAGTCATACAATGTTATTTTTCCTTATCTTGTTATATGTTCATGACTGACATTATAACTTTTATATTTACGACATGATAATGATTATTTAATAATTACAGTTCGCCCGCATGGGCTGAAATGGTTAAACGGAAAAATCCTGCATCCGACATTCATATTGAGACAGACTCAGGAAATTGTTTATAATACTTATACATGTGCTTAGCTGCTTCGAAGTACGATTGGCCTTATTATCGTCCAGTAATTGTGGTTGATAGATCAGCATTAAAGGCCAAGTTTGAAGGAATACTTCTTGCAGTATGCGGTCACGACGCAAATGGCTGCATATTTCCACTTGCATTTGGTATCATTCCATCAAAAAGCAATGAATCATGGAAATAGTTCTTCGAGAAGCTAAGGGATTCAATCAGCATGCGAGAGTCTCTTGCTATTGTGGCTGATAGGCATAAGGGTATCGAATATGCAGCCAACCTCATGTATCCAGATGCTGCCTTCGGGATATGCGTCCAACACTTGGCTGCAAACTTGAAGACCAGGTACAAAGATTTCCAAGGCCCTCTGAAGACCTAGTTTGACGGTGCATCGAGATCGTATCTTTTAGGTGAGCACCATCGTCATATGGAATCCATCCGTAGTCGTAACCCCGACATGCACCGATACCTTGTGCAAGCAGATCCTTCAAAGTGGTCGCGAGCATACTTCAACGGACAGAGGTATGCAATCATGACAACCAACATTGCAGAGTCATTGAACAGTGTTGATCGAAAAGCCAGGTTAATGCCAGTTGGATTCTTAGTGGAATGGTTGAGGGAACTGTAATACCTAGTTATTTAACGATTATGATTCTTTGTACAAAAAATTCAAATTGTACCTTAAGAATATTAATGAAAAAGCCCGGTTAAGGGTTTTTATAATGTTTTGTGAGTTTTTATGACTTTAAAAGACTCAAAAATAATTTATAGGACAAGAAAACGTCCTTTTAGGTAAAAAGGAATGAAAATGGCCAAAAATGTATGTTGGTCAAAGTTTGACCAAAAACGTCGACGGTTGACCAAAAAGTCAACTATTGACCACGGGAGTCAAATCTCAGCAAGAAAGTCACCTGTCGACAAGAAAGTCAATGGTGGACGAGAAAGCCAAAGATTGACCCCAAAAAGTTAAAGAAAAGACGGTACGAGTAAAATCGCCGCAGTATAGAATTATACTGTATAGGCCGTTTTTACTGATAAAATGATATGTTTAGAACTTAAAACCACCATAGAAAGACAAGCACATTAAGTAGAATTAAAGGGCAAAAGGGTTTTAAGAAATAAGGAAATTTTTATACAGTTTGTTTTCACACAGATAAATTTTGGACTGCCGTTCGGTAAACTAATACTGTGCATAAGTGAATCCAGTATTAGAAATACCTGTGTTAAAACATTAATGGACTGTGTAATAAGTTAAAAAGCCAAACAAGCTTAAGAAAAGCTTGCATCACCTAACTTTATCTTAATGACATCATTAAATGATTTAATGAAAATTTTGGAAAGTAATTGGCCAAAAATCAGCCACAATGGCCGGCCACATGTCCCCCCTAAAGTCCTATTTCTGAAATTTTTGAGGACTAAGTTGTGCAATTTCAAGAAATTCCAACCTCTATAAATAGGTGAGTTTACTTTTGAAAAAAATTAGAAAACTTAGCCAAACTTTGCCAAATTTTCTCCACCAAAAATCCGAACTTCAACAAGAGAGAAAGGAAGGAAATTTTGCAAAACCAAGTGTGTTTTAAGCCTAGGGATAGTCGGTTTTACCTTAGAGAGCAAGCAAGGAAGTTTGAAAAAAATTGGAACCCATATCTAGGCCAAGGGCCGGTTGTGTGGGGCAAGAGGAAAGCAAGAGAGAAAAGTTGAATCCAAAGGGGGATTTAGGGTTTTGAGTGTTGGTTTCCACTTAGAACATCATTTAAGAGCACTAGAGCATTTGGTGCACAAGTTGGCCAAAGGACCGGCTGTTGGAGAGGGAAAAAGGGGAGCCAAGAGCCAATCCAAAAATTCGGATCCAAGGTGAGGTAAAATTCCAAATTCTTAAGCTTTCATTTAAATTTCAATTGGAGAAATTTAAATGTATTTAAGCATGTGTTGTAATGAGCATAAGCTCACTTTAATTTTCTGCCCTAAATTAAGATTATAGGCTATGTGCTTGTTATGGTTAGGGTTTATGGTTTGGTGGTTATGATTTTTGCATGCTAGATGTTTGTGAAATGGTTAGGGTTTATGTACATTATGTTTGATGCTAAATTTGATTTGTATGTTGAATATTGGACGTTAGAAAACGCTGCATGACCACTTTCTAGGCTCCCGCGTGTTCGGTTGAGGTTAGATGTACGTAATAGGACGTAAAATGAATGTAAAACCGAAAACTGCCATTTCGGGTGGAAACTGGCCAGTTTCGGGAAAAGCTGATTTTAAGGCCTTTAGAGGCCGAATGAGGAAAAACTCAAAACATGAAAGTTGTAGAGTAAGGTTTTTCCAAGGGGGCAACAACGCAGACAGTTTTTCAAAACGAGGCTCCAATGGCCTCGGTTTTTAGCAAAACCCGAGCCTGACCATGCCCAGGACCATGCACGGCCAGGAATGATTTCACAAGGTTTTTGACAATGAAAACGTCCGAACTAGACTTTGCTTAAAACATGAAAGCTGTAGAGTTTTTCAATATCCAAAACTTTCATGAAGACAAGTTTTTCAGAATTGGTCTTAATTTTAAGATGAAAATGGCTTTCGGAAAACTGTACAAGAATTATGGAAAATCCTGTACAGGATTTATAAATTAACACAGAAAAAGTGTAATTCTGTAATTACACTGCAAAATTGACATTGAGAAACTGTTCCAAAGGCAGTCTCCAATAGTCAATAATTTTATACGACTCCTTTTAAGGTTTTCAGTTTTTTTTAAAGATTGAACAAAAGGATTTTTAAACCAAAACCTAAGAATTCTTTTCTAAAGAAATAAGTTTGTTTTTAAAACCTAAGTTAAAGATTTAACCGGTTAGGGTTACTTAGGTAACCAATTAGGACAATGTAAAGATAAGTAAGGTTATATAAGAATGTTGGTTATATTACCAACAGTTCTAACCCTTACTTTTATTAATCTCAGAACGTCGCACACCGAAGTGTCCCAACGGGATTTAACTCGACTTTTGGACACAGCTTTTACGAACGAGGTAAGTACAACTCCACCTACAGCATGGGCTTTGTTGTGTATACTTGCCAAAGTATGATGAAAATGCTATGTAGTGTAAATGTTATCTCTTATGTGTTGTAGATAGTTTTAAGTTATAGGAAATGTTATAGAAAATGTCATGCTTTGTAGTATGCTATGATTATGTGTTATGAATATGTTATAAAATGCTATGATGATATGCTATGTTATATGCTATGGTATGTTATGTGTTATAAAAAGTTGAAATGCTATGATTTAGAATGCCATGGAATAGGTTATGATGATAAGATTATAAATTAATTGTGTGACATATCACGATGTATGCTCACTAATTAATACAATTAAGTATGAGATAATGAAGGTTATGATGGCAAATAATTTGCCTGTGTCGTACCGACCCGCGTTAGGTCGGGTTGAACTATGGATTGAATTGGAAATGGTTTGGCCGCCCCAACCAATTCATAGTTGCGCGCCCGGTACGAACACTTACGTTATGGGACCCACAAGATAAGACAAGATAAGTTATGATAAGTTAAGAAAGCAAGTTACGATTAATCAAGCAAGCATAATGAAGCATAAATGGCTCATGCATAAGTTAAGATAAGTTATATTATGTTATGCTTAAGTTATGATTAGTGTGGTATGCTAGTTAGGATATGTGTGATGTGTTTTATTTAAAGTAAATTGCGGTATAGAATAGTTGTACTTGCTGAGCGAAAGCTCACTGTCTTACGTCTGTGCTGTAGGTAAGCAGCCTGGAAATAATTCTTGATGCAAGATGGAGGGCATGGATTGGCGGACTGTGAAATGTGGGAATAAACCGCTACGTGTTTCGTTATATTATGTAATTATGAAATAAGTTTTATTTACACCCAAACAACGTAATTAATGTTCGATATACATTTATATTTCGTATGTAAGTACAGTATAAAAAAAAAAAAAATTCCGCTGTGTAAGTTATGTATGTACGATATGTATGTATGGTAACGACCTGTGCTAGGCGGGTCGTTACAGGAACTACTACAAAGATGGTTTGTCGAGAGACGTGAAGAGGCCCTGAAAATAACATCGAAAATGGCCCCAAAGGCAGAGAAATTTGTTCGCACAAACTTCTCATTAGGACTAACAGTAACGGTATGTGATAACGACCACATCAACATAAATACGGTATATGTCAATTTTTTTCTGAAACTAAATGAGAACGATATCTCAAAATTCCCTTTGTTACAGCTGCGGCCAACTGATCAATTTGAGTACGCCGTCACCAACAATGCTGGCCAAATATGGATTGTCGACATAAGCGAAGGGACCTGTACCTGCAGACGATTTCAGGTCGATCAAATTCCTTGCCCTCATGCAATGGCCGTCTGTAACCACCGACGCATTGATCCATACAATTATTACTCGAATTACTACATGAAAGATTATCTCTATGCTTGTTATTCGTCTGTAGTCCATCCGATTGGTAGTGTAGAGGGCTGGGATGTTCCTGAAGAAGTAAGATCGCAAATTGTGAATCCTCCCAATACAAAGCGTGGGTCCGGAAGGTCACGAGTTCGAAGGATTTTGTCCCAAGGAGAAGAACATGAGCCTATTCGGTGTGGTAGATATAATGGTTATGGACACAACCGACAAACCTGTACTAACTCAGTACCCTTACGAATACGTCCAACGAGGTCCAAGCCATTGTTCACCACTCCCAGTTCATAATTATCTTCTTTATAACAATTTTAACACAATTGACACTAAATATTTATGTTCTTTATTATTAACATTATGGCTGACACCTAATTCTTGGGGTATTGAAGAAAAAACCAAAAATAAATGAAATAAAGCATTTAAGTGTACCGGTCATAACAGTTATGACCACCTGGGCCTATTGTGAAACAAAGAGGTTTTTTTTTTTTTTAAAGTATAAATTAATCCTTTCGTAGCTCCTTGTGTATTTTATAGTACACTTAAATTTTATAAAACATGCTCTTATTAATAAGGGTTGGATAAAAAAACCAAAAATCAACTTAATAAAGCATTGAAATATACCAGTCATAACAGTTATGATCGCCTGGTCATAACTGTTATGACCACCTTGGCCTATTGTGAAACAAAGAGGGTTTTTTTTTTTTAAGTATAAATTAATCCTTTCATAGCTCCTTGTGTGTTTTATAGTACACTTAAATTTTATAAAACATGCTATTATTAATAAGTGTTGAAGAAAAAACCAAAAATCAACTTAATAAAGCATTGAAATATACCGGTCATAACAGTTATGACTGCCTGGTCATAACTGTTATAACCATCTTGGCCTATAAAGTTGGATTTCAAAAACTGTGTAAGAAACAGGAAATTCCTGCACAGGATTTTCTAAAACAGTGCAGGAAAAGGACATTCCTGCACATACACTGATAAATTGGCAGTAAGAAACTGTTCCAAATGCAGTTTCTAACATTTAATAAAACTCGGAGAGATACCAACCAAGGGTGGCCGAAATTTTAGAACCCACCAAGCCTAGGAAAGGCCGGTTGTGGTAGGGAGAAAAAGGAAAAGAATCGGTTCAAGAATCAAGCACCAATCCTTAAGATTGGTTGAGGTAAATTCCTTTTGACTCCTAAGCTTGTTCAATTGAGCTTGTTTTCGGAAGTCTTGGTATGTATTAAAAAAATGTCTATTTATCCTTAGCTTTTCTTGTCGTATTATTGTAATTCTGTCTTAAATCTTCTTTTGCTCGAAGTCAGTCAAGTCTTATCTATTGTTTATGCATTTTTTTTTTATCTGTGCAGGAAACGTCACAAATATCAAGTTAATCCACATATCATTGGGGCTCATTCTTTTATATATAGTCCAAGCAGATTCAACACTAAGACTGATATTGTGTAACACTAATTCATTAACGAGTACTATTTTCTGTTAATACAAGTTATTTATTGTAAAAGTTTCAAACTATAAGATGTTACATATAAAGTTACATAATAATACATATTAACCGACTAGTAGTTGCATAAATATAAAAAAAAATTTAAATTTGTCTGCCGGACCAATACAGCCGCCAATTTAAGACTTATATATTGAAACGGGAACAAAATCAAGAATTTACATAACAACAAAATCTTGAAACCTCGCAACAAACTAATTGAAGAGCCAGAATGGAATTTCCAAATAGAAGAGGCAGAATTTTCAAAATAGAGTTTCCAAAAACTTGAAAAGAAGGGCATAGAAAGGAGCGGGTGCTATTGATAACTCTATAAAATAGAGTTATTTTTATAATGCCCCGACCTACGTAGGGTTGTTACCGTGTGTACATACCAAATCTTATGGCAACCCACAATACATGGCTGCTACTTCATACTTAACATACTTATATATATGTACTTAACTAAGTACTGAGTTTTAAAACCATTTTAAAATGTTGGATAAACTATACTAATTATCATAGTAGTAAATACTATTCCAGTACCAAGTACGAGTGTCCTCAAAATAGTATAACATATCATAAGCATATATATTTTTTCTTTTAAAACATGCGGTGGTGTCCAACCCAAAATTCACAGTCTGTAGTGTCATCTCTGCACAGTCTTACATCAAGCATTGTCGGTAGGCTACTTATCGACAGCATAAACGTAAGTTATGAGCTATCGCTCAGCAAGCACAAGTTTCTATTCCACAAAACATTTCGGTAAAAAAAAAGTATGAATTTATAATGCATGAACCAATTATGCTTTCTTATGAATCAATTATGCCTCCATTATGAACTTATTATCTTGCTTAACATATGGGCCCCTCGTGTATATACCAAATGCATGCAATCCACATAAAGTTAAGGTTTGTAAGGTCCCTAACAATTATGGGAATCATATACATAACCCTTCACGCATCAACGGACGGTCTGGAATTTTTTTTTTAAAACATACATAATTCTCCACGATCTGTGGGAGGTTGGTACGATACTTTATTGTCTTGGTTTAGTCTTAGTCTTGTCATATGATTTATTATTAGTGAGCATGCTTATATGATGCCACAATAATAAGACATAAATCATATGCATCATATACATTAACACATGATGCTTTGAAAATATGCAAAGCAGTAAAAACATTTAATTCAATGCATGAGTTTTTGAAAAACATGCAATGCAATAAAAACATTTTTCCCATGTTGTAGGCGGAGTTGTACTTACAAACTGTCCTACGCTTTTGGTCTATCGTTCCATCAAGGTACGACAACAGGTCATACTCCTGTTTCAAACAGGGCGTAAGATAAGAGTCATTCTATCTTACCATAAACCATAACATGCTAGATCGGTATCCAATCCGATTATCTTTGATAATCATAGATACAAATCCTATCATAGTAAATTGGTATCCTATCCGATTACCATTGATAATCATGGATACAGGCCCTAACATAACAAATCGATATCCCATCCGATTACCATAGGTGACCATAAACTTAAAGCCCAACATAGTAAATTGGTATACTATCCGATTACTATTTGTCATGGAATATATTGTTACCATATTCCTATGTAACTTAGTGTATTTTCCTTTGTTAAAAACATCTTGTTTACTTGAAAATGTAATTTAAGTATTTCTTACCATAATACATGAACTAACCTTTTATAAAACATTTTTGTAAAATCATAGTTCCTTTTTAATCGGAATCATAAAACTTTGAAAATAGCCTTGTAGTTTAACTGAAGGTACATGTGCAGGAATTTCCTATACCATGCACAATTTTAAAAATCCTGTGCAGGAATTTCCTGTACCATGTACAGTTTTGAAAATATAGTTTTATCTTTAAATTGGTTCAGAATTTGAAAACATTTTCTTCATGAAAGTTGTAGATCTCATCGAAACCTACAACTTTTGTTTTTGTCCAAAACCTGAGTCTGTCTTTAACTCACTCATTTTTCCCTTTGAAAAATTTTGGGCGTGTACATTGTCTGTACATACCAGTCTTAGATTTTGTTAAAAACAGATACTGTTGGAGTCTTATTTTCAAAAACTGTCTACGTTGCACCCTAGGATTTTCCATTCTCTACAACTTTGCTGTTTTGACTTTTTCCAAATTTGGCCTTTAAGGGGCATAAAATTCAGTTTTCATAAAACTATCCATTTTAACCCGAAAATTGATAGTTTCGAATTAGGTTGGTTTTTGCTTAAAATCCGTGAACACTACCTCAAACAGACAAAGCCGTGAGCCTACATCAACATGCAACACTTTGGATTCGTTCTTAACATTCATTCATACACTTGTTTCATCATCATGAAAGCATAATATTGGATAACCTTCAAGTTAACCAAATTGTATTCTTAGGTTAATTCTTTAACCAACACACTTAGATCATATCCATATTCATCATTCACCAATAACCATATTCAAACATGTGAAAAGCATATTCACAAGCACTTGGTGAGCAATCATACCATAACACTCATTCAAGAGCAAAATTCAAACCCATGCTTAGATCTAGAAATCAAATCATCCTAAGCATAGATCTAGGCCATTCTAATCACATAAAATCATAACATAGGGCAAAAATAAAAATGGTGAGCTTATGCTCTTACAACCCAAGCTTGAAATACACATAAATCCTTGATCAACTTATTGGAAATTATTAGAGGGTTAAGAGAAATACCTCAAAAGCTTGGTGGAATCTAGACTTTAGGATGAAAAATGTTTCCTTCCTTGCTCCACTAATCACCAACCGGCCACTCACTCTTTCTTCTCTCACTATCTCTCTTTTTTTTTTTTTTTTTTTTTTTTTTTTTTTTTTTTTCCGGTTCCTAAGGCTAGAGGAGAGGTTGGAAGTGAACTAGAAATTTTTGGAGTCCAACTAAATGGTTCACAACTAATCCCACTTCACCTATTTATAGGTGAAAATTCTTGATTTTTCAATAATTATTTTTATTCTTAAAATTGCATATTTATCCCCAAAAGCAAAATATTTGCTCATAAACTCCCTTAGGTGGCCAGCCATGTGGTGCCCTTGAAGGCCAAGAAATATGTTCATAATTATCTATTTTTCCATAATTTCAAAAATCCCAAAAGTCACATATTTATCTTTACTTACTTGGCCTCCAAGTAATGCCATGTTTGGCACTCCTCCTAATACACAGTCTATTTTCTTACTAATGCAGATATTACAAATATTGTTTTCAACTATTAACAGTACTGCAATACTAAACTGCAATCCAGAATTTATCTGCACTTAACTGGACTGCGTGTAGGTTTTTCTCAAGACTTGAAGCTACTAAGTCCTTATTGCTCTAAATATTATACCTGATTTTTCTAGACTGGTCCCATGCCTTATTCTTACTTCTTTATCTGTAATGACGGTTTATCGCAGTATAATTTTCATGCTGCTTTTTATACTGCAGTACTGTCTGAACCATATCCTAAATTATCCTGGTTAAACATTGACCGGAATAAAATCATAAATCCTCATTCTGTCTTTTTCATCAAAAAACCTTATACTTGACTTAATAAATTATCATTGAGTCTTATAATACTTATAAGAACTCAAATATACTCTGATAATCAAATCAGATCATGAGCTTCATATTGACATGCATGATTCAGAATTAGATTTTTCTTATGTCTAAGGAAATTATAAGTTCATCAAAATTTTAGGTTATCACAATTTTAGCATTCTTAAGCTTATATTTTTGTTACAATCTTAATAATTTAAATGAATTTTTCTCCAAATTTATTATGTTTTTCCAAATGTTTAAATTAAATATGTTAATAAGGTTAAAAGTAGCAATTTGGAACTAAAATGCGACAAAAAGATTTAAAATAGCAAAAGAAAATTTAGAGCCAACATCAACCACTCGCGCGGGTATCCACGTGCGCGCCACTCTTTTTTATAGCCATCAGATTTCCTCAGCATCTGCCTAGATCACCGAGTGCCTTTCACTCACCAAGCCAGGCGCGTCTCCATCCGCATGTCAGCGCCCTCAGGCCTTGTCAGATATGGTGTTTCGCATTCCATCATGCATCCGTGTGCCTGCGTGCTCCAGCGAACTCCAGCACGCCATGTGTCGAAGCTTCAATGCTCGCGAGCAATGCCCGCCACCTGTCCTGTGGCCCCCACTAGGGCTGCTGTAGCAGCAAAAAAAGAGAGAAAAAAAAAAGATAAAAAAAGGGGGAGGTTGGAGGCGGTGACTGGGGCTTATAAAAGGAAGTCTAGGGCTCAGTGTAAGGGGTCTATTGGCTGTGGGAGAAGCCACAGACCAAAGAAGAAAAAGCAAAAAAATATTTTAAGTTTTAGGTTTAATTTTCTATAAAATTAGGGAGAGATTATCTTCAATTATCAACGAAAGAGGGAGAAGAAAATTTAGGAGAAGGCTTTGGAGACTTGTGACATCTTCAAACTGGGTTTTCTTGCTTTATTTTCCTATCTTTTTATTTTTATAATTTGAGAATGATTAAACCGTTATTTTGTATATTTTTATTTTTATTTATGAAGTAATTTTCTTTTCTAAGGATACGATATATCCTTATTATGATTATTTGAGTTTTTTCTATTTTTTAATTGATTGATATTCTATTCCAATTTTATGTTGAAGTAGTTAATCTATGCTTATTGCTTGTGAGTTTCTAGCGAACTTTTGTATGATTTGGTATTTAATTTGAGACTGAGAAGTGATAATTGAATAAGCCATTGTTTAATCTATCATGAGATTGTCAGAAGCTAGAGATAGTTATGAAACTTGTGTAGCATTATGGATTTCCTGTTCTTAATGAATTGTGGTAAGCTTTGAGTTTGAGACCGAGAGGTGATAACGGGCTTATTGTGAGATAAATTGTTAACGCCTGAGAATGATTAATGATTACATTAGAGAGATTTGCTGGCAACATAGGGAATAGACGTTGGTTAATTGGATTAGAGGATTTGAATATGATTAATCCGGTATATCGAATACCCTAGATTTTTAGTATTTTGAGTTTTTTGTCTTTTTTATTTATTATTTATTTTTATTTAATAATCTCTTTACAGTTATTCAGATAAAGTTAGAGTCAATATAATTTCAGTAATTGGTAACGACAGTTTTCGTGAGAACGATACTTTACTTATTACTTTATTACTCGTTTATGATATTGTACATTTATAATTTTTGGCAACAGCTATTGTAACGGAGATATTTTCCATATGTTTGTGAGATCTGTGGCACTCCATTTGGAGATCTTGTATAAGCTTTATGCAGAACTAATACCAAGGTGGAAAAGATAAATCGGTAATTTTGTTATGCTCTGAGATGGAGGCAAGTCGCCTTATGTTGGGAGGTTTTGACAATTGACAGAGATAATATGGTCGGCCCTGGACTAAATAATGGGAGCAAAGCATCATATTTTTAGGCTTTGGCCATGGTGTAAACTGGAGTAGAGGTCTTGACTTTTGGAGGAGGAGGGTGAAGATAAATAGGTATAGCGGGGAGAGAGATGAAAGATCAAAAGTAAAAATACAAGTGGCATAAAAGAAAAACAGTCTGAGAAATGGAAATAATTAAGGTGGCATTATGAGATGGAGTACTATATCGCAAGTTATGTACGTTGGTATTTGAAAGCTGGAATTTGAGTTGGTGTTTCTAAGATTATTCTTGTAGTAATTTCATCACTGGTTGGAAAGAAGAGCCGTCGGTTTTCCCATGGAAGGTGTTGTTCATGGAGGTGCTTCTCCGTTTCAAACAATAACTTGATTGGAAATTTTGATCAAATTTTTTGTAGTTGTATTCTTAAAAGTTCTCGTGTCCATGCAATGTTTGGACTTGGATAGTTTTGTTTTGATGTTTAATTTGCAAAGAAGCAATTTTGATGGAGATATAACCCCAATGTGTGAAGAAAGAAGTGTTTTGAAGACACTAGATCTCAGTCACAATGAGCTTCAGGGGAAAATTCTAAAACCTTTGATCAGATGCAAAGAGCGAGAAGTTCCAAACATTTTTCACAATCCTATATGTGACACAATCCTTAGATTCATATTCACTTCAAAACTTACTCACTCCAATTCATGTCTATTCCGATTATGCGTCAGTAAACACACTATAATTTTCTCAATTTAAAGATTGGGTAAGTATCAATTTCTTATCTCGTAAATTCACTAATTATTATTTTTTAACCTAAATCATTGTCCTCGTGTCACCAATTCATTGGAATTTCTGATATTTATTATACTTCATTTTTTTCTTCTTCTTAGAATTCTTAGGGAAACTCCAAAAAGAGGGAATTGGTAAATGAATTTGGAAAAGAATATATTTACTTTATATTATTTTTTTAATATTTACTTTAAATTATATTTTTAACACACTGTTAGGAACATTCTTTTTTTTTTTTTAAGTGTTCAAAATGGATCACCAAAATCTTGGTGGGAAAAAGAGTAGAAAGATCGATTGTGAAATTATAAATCGGATTAAATATTTGCATGATCTAATACTTATAACTATTATTGAAAAGTACATAGAATCATAGTTCACTGAAAAACTTTCAAAAAAAGGGTCTAGCTAATTCACTTTCTATTTTGAAATTACAACTTTTAAAAATCACAGATATGTCATTCCTCGAACATAATTCATGCAGTGTATCTTTTTATTTAGCAATTCCAGCATTAATGTTCGCAAGCATATCATCGTCCCAGCATTAGTGCACTTGGAATTCTTCTCTTGGATTAGTAAAAACGCCCTAAAAAAAAAGAGACGAAACGAAAATCTCTACCAATGACTTCAAAACATTGGGGACACTTTTTCCCTTTTGAATATAAAGCACGAATTTTCTAAACCTTGAATTTCCACAAGAATGACTTCTAGATTTGATCAGAAAAACCGTAGAGACAATCTCTTAAATAGTCATTTTATGTATCAACTTAAAGCTCCGAAAAAGTGTGCATCTTCGCCGTATGAAATTGGAACATTCAGTCTCAACATCCACATCTCTGGTCTCCAAATTAGGGAATTCTTCAAACTTGTATCGTTTTCCAGATTAAAATATATATATATATATATATATGTGTATTTAGAGAAGTCTTCTGACCATCTTATACGTCTCTTCCTAATCCACTACTACAGAATATAGATACCACGACGGTTTTTAACCATCGTGGTAACACTTCCAGGAACATTTTCTAACCGTCGTGGAATCCAGAGTCGTGGAAACTTTCCGATTCCACGATGGTTTTTTAACCGTCATATAATGGGCAAAAATAGGGGCCTATCTGTCAAAATTTAATTACATACCATGACGGTTTTGCATTAAAAACCGTCGTAATAGGCCGAGGAAACCACGACGGTTTCCGGGGGAAACAGTTGTGGTTTTCCCATGAAACCACGATGGTTTCGAGGGGAAACCGTCGTGGTTACCTCTGCCAACCACGACGGTTTCCCCTCGAAACCGTCGTGGTTTCCCTCAGCCTAACACGACGGTTTGCCTAGGAAACTGTCATGGTATTCCCTGGGAAAAATTTTTGTTTGGCCATTTCGTTTCATTTCCCACTGGTGGCAAATCCCATGTGTTAATACATTATTACACATGCAATAATATTTTCAGAAATAATCTGTCATAATACAATTAATAAAACAAGAGTAAATATTCAATTTATTGTTTTTAGTCAATATTGTATAAACCACTTGACAAATGTAGCCCACTCTTGCCTAATCAAACTCATGTCAACATCAGTATAAAAGTCCTTGGTTTGAAGGTCGGCTAGTCCATCAACAGTGAAGGTTATTTCTCGCATGAAAGCTAACACAAAATAACTGCATTCTATATAACCTTCCTATATCAATCAACGTCTGTCAGTTGCGTCGCTGTCTTACTCCTCATCCCACCAACAATTTCCAATCATTAAGTGCCCTAACAATTTGACAAATTTCAAAACAATTACAACAACATTATTTTATGTCTAATCAGAGATATGAACATCAAAAAATACTTACGTCATAATTAAGTCTTTAAAATCATCACCCGGTTTGTTTCCTAGTGGATTAAAATACAAGACCGAGTCCTCCCACGGATCAATAACTGCCAAGATCCAATGTGGGCCACTGTTATATGGCATGAGAAACAGCTTTCCCTTTGGTGCGTTGGTTAAGATCCGTAGAATATTTTCGGCCCTCTCTCGAACGTAGGCGGCGCGATCTACCATCAATTGAACTGGTGAGACAAGGACTGGAGAAATAAACTCGAAGCATTGATCCATACCTGTTCTTGCACAACAATCCACTAAGTCTCTGCAAAATAATTAGGCAGACTTGATACGTAAAATCAACATATATAAGATTAAGAGGCAAACCAAAAATCAACATTTATGAATATAAATGTATTACCTAATGTAAACTATTATGCTGTTTGTACTAATTTCTTTAAAAATACATCTTCAAACCCAATATATGTGGGCATGTCATTGCCAATGACAAACTGTTGTAGTGGGCACACTATTTGGGTACCGTCATGCATGGCATTTTGTGTGTAATATGCCAAAGGTCTCAATTCGAATGAAATTTCATTAAAGTCGAATGAAGGTAGTTATTGTTGCACCAATTCTTGTTGTACCTCCGGTTATGACTGTATTTTCTTCCTCCCTGCTCTCTTTTTAGTTCGTTTGCTTCCCTCAGCTTCTTGATAAGGAGCATGACTGGGACCTTGACTTGCTTGGCTCAAACTTGTTTGAACGACGACTAATCTCTTTGGCCAATTAAGCAACAAACCCACCGACAGCTTCTTCAATACATGTTGCTTTGTTTGTCGGAATAGGTAGGAGTGCACGTTTTTGTTTTGGGACTGTAATTGTCACTTGTATATTCTCCTCGCCTAAAGGAATCCCATGGATTGTGTTGGTTGGAACACAGTCCATGTATGCCCTGCCGATTACAACAAGCACATCTCCTCCGTTAACTAAATCAGGAATAAAGATATGGCATTCCTTACTTGCATTCAGCATGGGCTTCGAATCTGACGGCCCAACTTCTTTTTCATTCAGAGTGCAACTAGCCTTGAAGCTGTTGTATTGATCAACAGTCGGTGCATTCACCTCCTTGGCCATAGTTTCTCGGTTGATATCGTGCTTCGCACAAAGTTCCTGTACGGTTCTTTCCAATGCGGCAAGCTGCCGTTTCATATCCGAGACTTCAGCATTTTCCCTTGAACCTTCCACAAGGTTGAAGTATTACGACTTTTTCGCAAACTTATATTGACCTCGAATCCGACCCGAATGCTCGGCATTGCCTAATGCATTGGAAAATATGTCTTCTGTCCCTACAGATTCGAAACTTCCTTGTGTCTCTTGTTGACTGAAGTCATCCTGTGACACTAGAGAACATGTTATGAACTTTTAAACATAAAGGAGTACTGTATGTTATGATGCGCATTTTAAATTGATTCCAAAACTTATATTGTATCGGTAATATTTTTAAATGATTCATTCTTGAACTCTCCATCGGGTTTGACGTGCATGTCCAGCCACCTAGTATGCTCCGCTGCATATTTTCCCATTTTTTCGAACTGAAGTATAGTAATTACCGTTAGTAAACATAAACGAAGTAATTGGAAGTACAACATACCATTTACACATTTTTTCCAAGTAATTCACGTACATAAGCTTGGTCACGTTTCCTATATTCGTCTCGGCCTCTGGTTGATCCGTATTTACTCTTCTTTCTTATCTCACTTCCTTGTTCGGATAGTCTTTTGAATTCCGGGGTACGTCGATACTCAATGAATCTTTCCCAATCATTCTGGCTGATGGTTGGGTAATTGTTAACCACTTTTGGCGGTCGTTGCCACACATTTTATTCATTAATATGATCTCTGACAAAAGCTTGGTGTAGATCATATCTAAAATTTTTCGCTGACTCTCCACATGACTTTAAAACTTGTTTTTTAAACGATAGCTCCACGGTGAAAGAAGTTACAATTTCCACCCACACTATTTCTTTCCTTGGGGCTAAATCGGCACTTCTAAAGTCAGATATCCAAACGGGTATGTGCTCTCGAGCAAGCACTCCAATCCAACTCTGTAATTCATCTCCTTCCTTCCCTATCGGTTGCCCTTTCACGTTAATCAAAACTTCAGTTCATTCTCGCTTTGTCCTAACCTGGTGGACTCTTCTCATAAGAGTTGCTCTTCATTTACCATCTTCATTAGGATTGAATCCAGGAGAGTTGGTTCATCATGGTTTTCCAATTTGAGTTTGCATTGAGCATTCCTCCTCGTTATCTTGCGACATTTTAATTCAATCTAAAGCAACTCCGGACCAAAACACATTAAAAAACAGAAAATCTAAATCATTAACTCATTATAAAATCATGGCAACCAAACACATAAAAAGCATACGATAGCATACATTAAATCATTGTAAATCCGTTCAACTAAACATATACTTTACTTAATTATGGAAATGACACACAACCTAATCAAAGATGCATTTTATCGGACATGTCATATGCTAACCTAAAAAAAAAAACAACATTTTTTGGCGGAAAATTCCCAATTCCATGCCTTATCCAAGGAATTTAATTTAATCTCAAACTAATTCTAACTCAACAAGACATATTTTATCGAACATGTCAAATGCTAATCTATAATTAACTAAAAAAAAACACCACTTTTTCCAGCAAATTGTCGAATCCGTGCCTTACCCAAGTAATTTTAAAGCAATCTAAATCACGTCCACAATCAACAATTGTCGAAGATGTAGAAAGCGGATTTTGGACGGAAAATTCCAAACTCAACATATAAGTCACAAAATCAACAAAAAATTTCCAGATATTTGGTAAACCGTCGCCTTACCCAACAATTGTACAACAATCAAAAACTAAGTCTCACTCAAATAGGCATGTTGTCGAACATGTCATATGCAAAAATTAGACATGCAAAATCGACACTTATTTCCGATGAAAAAATCACCCAAAATCATAACAACATTCAACAATCACCGAAAATTATGTTTACAATCATCCAAATTCACATCCATAAGTCGTGCGGTGAAAGAGAGACGTCGACTTACCAAGAACTCAAAGTAGGTACGGGCGACGGCGTCGGCAAGTGAGTTGGTGACGGCGTTGGCGCAGCATAGGAGAGAGAAAGAATGGAGATGGGAGCCAAGTGATACAAAGCAAAGAGAGAGAATGGAGATGGGAGGCGAAAATTAGAGAGAGAAATGGAGATAAGAGCCGAAAATTAGAGAGAGAAATGATGATGGGAGGCGAAATTTAGAGAGAGAAATGGAGATGGGAGGCGAAACTTAGAGAGAGAAATGGAGATGGGAGGCGCAAATGAGAGAGAGAAATGGAGATAGGAGGCGAAAATGAGGGAGAGAAACCGAGATGAGGCAAAACTTAGAGAGAGAAATGGAGATGGGAGGCGATATTTAGAGAGAGAAATGGAGATGGGAGGCGAAAATGAGAGAGAGAAATGGAGATGGGAGGCGAAAATGAGGGAGAGAAACCGAGATGAGGCGAAACTTAGAGAGAGAAATGGAGATGGGAGGCGAAAATGAGAGAGAGAAAGCTAAGAGAGAATATGGAGGGAGAATGCCGAATATGAGAGTGAGAAATGGAGATGGAGGCCGAAAATGAGAGAGAAAAATGCATGGACAAAGCAAAAATTTACACCTAAATTTAGCGCGCACGGTTTCCGGGAAAATTTTAAAATTTCTCGGAAACAACAACGGTTTTTTTTAGAAACCATCATGGTATAGATATTTTTTTTAAAAAAAAATTTCTCAAAACCAAAAAAAATTTAAATATATATCTACCACGACGGTTTCTAGAAGAAACCGTCATGGAAACAAGGATACCACGACGGTTTCTTCTAGAAACCGTCGTGGTATGGATATTTAAAAAAAATTAATTAAAAAAAACATAATTTTTTATTTTCAAAATTTTTTCACAACCACGACGGTTTCCTCTGGAAACCATCGTGGTTGTTATATTTAAAAAAAAAAAAATTTAAAACCAAAAAAAACTTTAAAATTTTTTTAAATATATATCTACCACGACGGTTTCTACTAGAAACCGTCGTGGAAGAAAGGATCCACGACGGTTTCTTCTAGAAACCGTCGTGGTATGTATATTTTTTTTTATTTAAAAATTTTTAAAAATTTTTTTTTTTCATAACCACGACGGTTTCCTCTAGAAACTGTCATGGTAGTTATATTTTTTGCAAAAAATTTTTTTTTTTTTAACCAAAAAAAAATTAATTTTTTTTAAAAATATATATCTACCAGACGGTTTCTACTAGAAACCATCGTGGAAGAGAGGATACCACGACGGTTTCTTCTAGAAACCGTCGTGGTATGGATATTTAAAAAAAAATTTAAGTTTAAAAAAAAAGTTTTATTTAAAAAAAATTTTTTAAAAAATTTTTTCACAACCACGACAATGGTTTCTTCTAGAAACCGTCATGGTAGTTATATTTCTTTTTAAAAAAAAAATTTATTAAAAAACCAAAAATCACATTAACAGAATTTTTTTAAAAATTTTCTCAACCACGACGGTTTCTAGAAGAAACCATCGTGGTATCTAGCTACCACAACGGGTTTATTAAAACACCGTCGTGGTAGCTTCTATACCACGACAGTTTAGCTAGAAAACCGTCGTGGTATTGTGACAATAAATTTTTTAAACTTTCATTTTTTTCAGTTATAATCCCACATGTGGCCACGACTGTATGTTATGCATGAACCAGTCCATCAATAAACTCCTGTTCTTGTATTAATTCACTCAAAGACGTATATAAATAATATAATGTGAACAATTAATATAGTTAATACAACTTATTAATTATATACAATGGAAAAAAACACACTGTGTCAAATTTTTTGTTTTTATTTTTTTGGTCTTCTCACCACGTGTCCACTCGACATCTAAACGAAGCAAGTATGAAGCATCATCATCGAAATCATCAATCTCCTCCACTGGTGGCAATCCATTTGTGAAAGATGGAATGTCGGTGCAATCTTCAATATCTTCTTGTCCATCCCCGATTATTTTTGGCTTCATTGGCACAACTAAAGATAACTCTATATTATCGGGATCCGTTGTGTAAAAGACTTGTATAGTTTGTGACACCATAATGAAATGATCATTTTTGTATCCCAATTGCCTAAAGTTCACCACTGTCACGCCATCCCTATCAATCTTAATATAATTATTATCAGCCCACTTGTATTTAAAAAGTGCTATCCGGAAGCCGCAATAATCAAGTTCTCAAATATCTTCAATGAACCCAAAGTAGTTTATGGAACTGTATACCGAGTTCTTATCCTTTGCGGATGAAATATGCATAGACTCGGCACGAAGGCTCACACCACTATTTTGGACGGGATGCTTCTCATCTCTTTCGCGAGTGTAGAAAGAGTAGCCATTGACAAAGTATGATGTATATCTTATGACTATCGATGACAGTCCTCTTGCTAGATTCATTAAGTCTTGGGAATGACCAGCCTTCATATGCAAATCTTTTCTTATCTACTCCCGAAATGTTCGGTTGTGCTCATCTTGAATCCACTTCTCACATCTACTTTTTCTTGGATTCGCATCTCTTAATTCCGTCATGTGAATCTCAATGAAAGGCTCCACTTCCTTAGCATTGTGCAAAACATAAAGACAAGATTTTTCCCATTCAACTCAATTTACTGGTGAATGAACGCCCACGGATAGTCCTTTCGACATAAGTAGTCGGCTCGTTGGCAACCCTATTGGGTCCGCGTTAGACAAATACTCAGAGAAAAATTCAACTGATTCCTCGGCTATGTAGTTTTCCACTATACATCCCTCCGGCCTATTTTGGTTCTTCACATAATCCTTCAAAATCTTCATGTACCTTTCGAAAGGATACATCCACCTCAAATGGACTGGTCCACATAGCTTAACTTCCCGAACTAAGTGCACCATTAGGTGGATCATTATATCAAAAAAGGCTGGTGGGAAATACTTCTCAAGCATGCACAAAGTCAGCACCAATTCTGATTGTAACGAATCTAGCATAAGTGGATCAATTACCTTGAAGCATATTGTATTGAAAAATGAGCATAACTTCGTAATTGCATATCTCACATCTTTCGTTAAAACTCCCCGCAATGCAAGAGGTAATAATTGTTGCATCAAAATATGACAATCATGTGTTTTCATTCCAATGAGCCTCAAATCCTTCATCGACACTAACCTTTTGAAGTTGGAAGAGTACCCACTTGGCACTTTCACGGACGCAAGCCATTCACAAAGCTTTCTCTTTTCTTGTCTCGATAATGTGTGCTTTGCCGGAGGTAAGAATGTGCCATTCGATCTTTTGTCGGGGAACAAATTAGGTCTAATCTTTATCTCTTTAAGATCCAATCGTGCCTTCTCACCATCTTTAGTTTTGTTTGGAATGTCAAGCAACGTCCCCACTATCGATTCACAAACGTTTTTCTCAATATGCATAACATCCAAGCAATGACGAACGTAAAGTGGCTTCCAATATGGAAGTTCATAGAAGATTGACTTCTTCCCCCAAGGTCTATCGCCAACTGGAGACTTACGTTTTCTCTTGCCCAAAACTACTTTCACATCTTTAAGCATATCAAATACATCTTCACTAGATAAAATCCGAGGAGTGGTTCTTTCTTTGGTATTCCCATCAAAAGCGTTTTTTTGTTTGCGGTATCGATAATTTTTTGGCAAGAATCTCCTGTGACCAAGGTAAATGGTTTTCTTACCATTCTTCAACCGGATGGAAGATGTTTCCTTCATACAAACTGGACAACCTATAGAACTCTTCACAGCATAACCAGATAGGTTGCCAAGTGTAGGAAAGTCATTAATTGACCAAATCAATATTGCACGAACATTGAACGTATCTTGATGGTGAGAATCTTTAACTTGTAAACCATCTTCCCACAAGCATTTGAGGTCATCGATTAATGGTGCCAAATACACGTCAATATCATTCCCCGGTTGTTGAGGGTCTGAGATCAATAATGTCAATATTAAGAACTTCCGCTTCATGCACAATTCCGGCGGGAGATTGTAGTTGACAAATATAACTAGCCAGGTACTATGCCGACTACTCATGTTAGTATATGGGTTTATTCCATCCGTCGACAAACTGAGACGTAAATTCTTTGGTTCCGTACTAAAATCTGGATGATTGTCATCAAAGGTCTTCCATTGTGGTACGTCAACCGGATGCCTAAGTTTGCCATCATCAACACGTTTATCATGGTGCCATGTCAAATTCTTAGCATGATCGGCATTACAGAATAAATGACGCAAACGTGGAGCCGGCGGAATGTACCATAACACCTTAACCGGCACTCCCTTTCTACCATTTGATGGCATTTTGCCCTTCTTCCATCTTGACTCGTTACAAACCGGACATTCATCTAAATCTTCATATTCTTTCCGGTAAAGAATGCAATCATTTGGACAAGCATGTATCTTTTCATATTCCATTCCCAAAGTGCTCAACATCTTCTTCGCCTCGTACATACTAGGTGGCACTTTGTTATCCTCCGGTAGAACATCTTTTAGAAATTCTAAAAGAGTCGTGAAACTCGAATTCGTCCACCCTCCTGATGTTTTCATATTCCATAATTTAACCAATGCCCCTAATTTCGTATATTTTGTACAACCGACATACAAGGGTGTTTCAGCATCATTAATCATTGCCTCAAATAACTCCGGACGGTGCACAAAGTTTTCTTCCAAATCATTTATCATATTGAACATGTTATCACTAACGTCTTCCTCAACAATACGCTCTTTATCTTTAGTACTCGTCGATGTATATTTAATATCAAAAAAATCTTTGCCATGTAAATACCATGTTTAGTAAGAACAAATAATCCCATAAGCATGCAAATGCTCTCTAACATCACCAATGGAATGAGATCCATGATTACCACAAATTTGACATGGACACGGAATCTTATCATCTTGTATGTGAGCTTTGGAAAATGACAAAAATTCTTCAACACCATCTTCATATGCTTTAGACAATCTATCAAACCACATCCATTTCCTATCCATGATTTGCAAATCCTAAATAAAAAAATTAAAATACTTAATTAGAAGTCAAAGTACTGTATTTTAACATGCATATATATATATATATATATAATTTTCATTAATTAACACCGGCCCATTAATTGATCGATCAACAATTAAAAATCAAATTAATAACATAACAAAACTAATTAAAATACAAAACCATAACTAATTAAGTCTAAATACTGGGGGTAAAATAACATTTATTGATCATCATTTAATTTATTAACACCCATTGCATAATTTAACTCTAAAACTCTAAATCTATCTAAAAACATATATATATATATATATATATATAAACACCTTAATTATAATAAAATCATACAAATCATCAATAATAATATTAAGGAAAATACATCAACAAGAAGACGTTAATTAGCTATCACTTACAGAGAGATTATAATGATGGATATAGCAGATGGTGGTGGTGACGTCCAATGGTGTACTGATGGTTTTCGGAGCAATCTGATCGTATTTTGGGATATGCAGAGTTATTGCTGTGAAAAATTAAGGGTAACAACTCTCGGCGTTTTGGCTAATTTTACCACGAATTTTTCACGATGGTTTTTTATTCACCATCGTGGAAGCATATGCTTCCACGACCGGTTTTTCGAAACCGTCGTGGAATCTGGGCATGATTCCACGATGGTTTTCGAGAAACCATCGTGGAAGGAGGTGATTCCATGATGGTTTTAAAAAACCGTCATAGATCACTTCCTTCCACGATGGTTTCTCGAAACCGTCGTGAAAGCGCCCTTGCTTCCACGACGGTTTTGCGTATTTTCCACGATGGTATTTTTAAAAACGGTCGTGAAAGTGCCGTCGTAGATTTCACATTTTGTCGTAGTGATCCAAGCACACTTGAAGATCAGTCCTCTAAAAACTAGTCTCATCTATTAATTTCTTCTAATTTCTTGGAAAAATAAATAAAAATAAATAAAGGTGGAACATTCGATGGTTTTCACAGAACCAAAGGTTAATTTTTCTTTAGGTAAAAAAAAAAAGAAATTGAGAGAGAAATGAAGTATGCATGGAAACCAAAGCAAATAATCCCTTCCAACTTTTCTAGTAATCCACGCAGAATTTCGAGGAAATTAGAGCTCTCATTTTACAGTTTGATTTTGACAGATTTCTTCTCTCTCACTCTCTCTCTTATTAAGTCAAGAAGTAATGCAAGGAAGGATATTGACATATTTGAGTATTTCATATTGTGGAAAAAAAAAAAACAAAGAGACTTGAAAAATGCATCGATATGTTTGCCGTGTGATATTAGAAGCGTAACTATCAGCATCGACCATGACTTACATGTAAAGATAAGTCATTGGAACCATTCTGCAGGTTAAGTCTTTAATTTCCCACCCAAAATGTCCAAGTCAAAGTCAACGGTGGGACATGAAAGACTCCTTTTTCACTGAAAGTCGATGTTTCGATTTATGATGAAGACTATATTATGTTCATATTACACATAGAATTACATCATGATACATGCAGACTAACTACCATAGAAATTAATTAAGAAAATAATAAAAGTAAATATGAAGAAGACAAGAACACAAAAATATTTAATATAAATATGTTTTTGTTCACAGACTAAGAACAAATAATTTATTAGTAAGGAGCATTATGATTTTAGTAAAGATTTACTATATTTCAAGTACTTTTAGAAGCTGCGTATTATCGATATTTCCTATAACAATTTTAGTAGAGATTTTCCATATTTCAAGTACTTTTGGAATTCGAATGGCCATCAACATATAAAATAATAACGCAGACAAATCAAAATTGAGATACATGAGAGACACAGACAACTCCTATCAAGGACTCAATGACTTTCAAAGCAAAAAGACTCGATCCAATTTTTGTTTGGGTTTGTTAGCCACCTAAGGGTTGTTTTTTTCTTTACTTTATTTTTTATTTTCTTTATTTATTTTCTTTTTTTAAAAAATAAATTTGGGTAGAGGTTTTAGTTTCTCCTCTCAATTTATTTTTATTTTATATTTTTTTTAAGTTTATTGGAGAAAAGCCGAAAAAAAAAAAGGAAAAAAGGAAAGAAAAAAGAAGAAAGAAGAACGAAAATTTCCGAACAAACAAAAAATTAATTATGAGACGAGAAGAGGAAGAAAACAGTTTGACTTACAGTTTGACTCAGTACATATAAATACCAGCCCTTAGGGCCTCAGAATCCTTCACTATACATTTCTCTTCTGAATCATCTCTTCTTGTTTTGCGAAACTTGTCATTTGTCTGCCAAAATGAAGGGAGTGATTTACCTGCAGAATCATGTCCTCGTGTTTTTCATCATCTTGTGTTTCTCTTTTGTCACCCATTCTCTGACTAATACTTCTTCTTCTTCATCTTCCTCTACAATTACATGCCTTCCTCACCAAAGCTCTGCTTTGTTGCATCTGAAGCAAGAGTTTGCACTCAAAAACCTCAGTTTCACATATCAGTTTGGTCTTTATGGTCCTCTTTTTGTTATTTCTTCTCCAAAGATGAAGCTCTGGAAGGCAGGAACAGATTGTTGTGAGTGGGATGGTGTTGCATGCGACATGAAAACAGGACAAGTGGTGATGCTTGACCTCAGCTGCAGTGGTCTTCAAGGGCCGTTGCTTTCCAACAGCAGTCTTTTCGATTTACGTCAACTTCGACAGCTCAACCTTGCCTTAAACAACTTCACTTTTACTCAAATTCCATCCACCTTTGGCCGGCTCTCGAGGTTAACCCATCTTAATCTCTCTCACGCTGTGTTTTCTGGCCGTATTCCTTCTGAAATTGCATGGCTGACAGATTTGGTTTCTCTTGATCTCTCTTCTTACATGGTTGGTTTTCCTGAAGGAGAACCAAGAGGTATTTTGTCTATGAGAATGACAAAACTTACCCCAAACATGACAAACTTAAGAGAGCTTTACCTCAGTGGTGTTAATCTTTCTTCTTCATATCCTCAATTCTTGACAAACTTGTCTTCTTTGACATCTCTCTCGCTTTCTAGATGCAATTTGCATGGCGAGTTTCCTAAAGATATTTTTCAGTTGCCTAACATAAAATTCATCGATGTGTCACTAAATTTTGACCTCACTGGTACTCTTCCTGAATTTGCTTCTGGCAGTAACCTACAATCATTGATTCTTTCCGAAACTAAATTTTCTGATACATTACCAGATTCCATAGGTAATCTTAAGTCCTTGGGTATTTTAGACCTCTTTTACTGCAACTTTTCAGGGACTATTCCTTCTTCCATGGGGAATCTTTCTCAACTCACTACTCTGTACCTCACACGAAACAACTTTCACGGCCAGCTTCCATCCACGTTGGGCTACCTTTCCCAACTCACAACTCTTCACTTCTCTAAAAACAACTTCATAGGCCAGCTTCCATCTACATTAGGAAACCTTTCCCAACTTACAACTCTTATCTTCTCTGAAAACAACTTCATAGACCTGCTTCCATCTACATTAGGAAACCTTTCCCAACTCACAACTCTTGTCTTCTCTGAAAACAACTTCATAGGCCAGCTTCCATCTACATTAGGAAACCTTTCCCAACTCACATATCTTGTCTTCTCTGAAAACAACTTCATAGGCCAGCTTCCATCTACATTAGGAAACCTTTCCCAACTCATAGTTCTTGTCTTCTTTGAAAACAACTTCATAGGCCAGCTTCCATCAACATTAGGCAACCTTTACCAACTCAAAACTCTTTCCTTCTATGAAAATAACTTCATAGGCCAGCTTCCATCTACATTAGGAAACCTTTCCCAACTCAACACTCTTTACTTCTTGGGAAACAACTTCATAGGCCAGCTTCCATCTACATTAGGAAACCTTTCCCAACTCACAGCTCTTGTCTCCTCTGAAAACAACTTCAATGGACAAATTCCCTCGTCAATATTAAACTTGAAAAGCCTTGTACGACTTTACCTTGCATCAAATAACTTTAGTGGAACACTTGAATTAGACATGACTTTCCCAAAGCAGAGTAAGGTTCGGTACCTTGATCTTTCAAATAATAGGCATCTGTCTATTAAAGTCACAGGTACAAGTTCCACTCTTCCCAAGTTTTCTTCTTTAAGTCTTTCTTCATGCAACATTGGTAAAAAGTTTCCGGATTTCTTGAGAACCCAAGATGAACTGGGAGAGTTAGACCTATCCAACAACAAAATTGAAGGCGAGATTCCCAGCTGGTTCTTCAAGATAGGGATTGACACCTTGTATCGCCTGAATCTTTCTCACAACTCCCTCAGCAGTTGGGAAAAAGATCCAAAAATTATTCTACCATGGAAAAGCTTGCGATTTCTTGATCTACGCTCCAATATGTTGCAAGGTTCACTTGTAGTCCCACCATTATCGACAGAATACTTCTTTGTCTCGGAAAATAAATTGACTGGAGGAATCCATCCATTGTTCTGTAATTTGCGTAATCTTACGGTTCTTGATTTGTCAAATAATCTCTTGAACGGCACAATCCCACAATGCTTGGGCAGCTTCAGTAATTCTCTTTTGGTGTTGAGTATGAAAGGAAACAACTTCCATGGAACGATTCCTCAGACGTTTTTGAATGGAAGCAGTTTACAGACATTGGACCTCAGTCACAACGAATTACAAGGGAAGCTTCCACAGTCACTGATCCACTGTAGAGCTTTGGAAGTTCTAAATCTTGGCCACAACAAAATAAATGATGTGTTCCCTCTATGGCTTCAGAATTTGCCAGAGTTGCAAGTTCTTGTGCTGCGTTCTAATGAATTCCATGGTCTAATATGGCATCCTGATCAGAAACTTTTGGGCTTTCCGAAGCTGCGTATTCTCGATCTCTCCTTCAACAAATTCAATGGGAATTTATCACGAGAGTTTTTCAGCAATTGGAGTGCCATCAACGCTGACATTCGTGCTTCAAACAAGTCAGAGTTGAGATACATGGGAGATATCAGAGGCTACTACCAAGACTCGGTGACTATTATGAACAAAGGGTCAGAAATGGTTTTGGTGAAGATCTTGACTGTTTTCACTTCCATTGATCTCTCTAACAATGATTTCCATGGTGAAATTCCGACATCAATGGGGGACCTTAAGTCACTGATTGTGCTAAACCTATCGAGTAACAACTTTGAAGGTCTCATCCCGTCATCTTTGGGAAAACTGACCGAGCTTGAATCATTGGATCTGTCTAACAACAGTTTCTCTGGTAGAATCCCTCAAGAATTGGCAAGTCTTTCGTTTCTTGAGTATCTCAACCTATCTGATAACAAGCTTAGAGGCCCGATACCGCAAAGCCGACAATTCGATACATTTCTGAATTCCTCTTTTGAAGGAAACTTAGGTTTGTGTGGATCACCGCTGTCAAAGAAATGTCAAGGCACTAATGAGACACCAACTCCTGACCCATGCCCAGAATCTACATCAGAGAATGGTTTTGGTTGGAAAGCAGTGGTGGTGGGATATGGGTGTGGTTTTCTTGTCGGAGCGATTGGTGGACATCTCCTCTTCTGGAAGAAGCCAACTTGGTTCATAAGAATTTATGGAAGAAAAATGCAGCGGTGAAAACAAATGAATCGCGAATGTAGTTCAACTTTTTCCTTTTTTGTTTTATTGAACTATTTCATATGTAGTAGCCAAGTGTGGAATAATGAGTGTGTGTGAGTCTGTGGATACTCTGATTGTAGTAGTCCTGTTTTCATGTGCTATCTTTATTTTATGTTAGCTACTGCATCCTCCCGAAGAGTGCTTTAGAGACTAACTTGGCAATTTACCTATAAAATACAAAATCACTTGACATGCAAGCCCTCCATCAAAACAAAATAACGTTAATCTCCGGTGATCTCCAAATTAACCAGCTAACTAATAACAATCTTAGAAGCAAAGCCAATAGCCTCTCTCATTTCGGCTAATTCAATTATGCTCAATAAATACAAGAATTATACCAATAATAGACGTTCCTTTACAATCATATCTCATAAATCTCTTATACTATTAATTCCAAGCATCCTTGAGCATTAGTCGTCTAAAAATTGATTTCATCTACTAGATAATTTCTTCCAATATCTATGAAAAAAAAAAAAAAAACGAATAAAAACATTAGATGGTTTGCACAGAAATAGAGAAAGAAGAAATATGCTTGGTAACCAAAGCAAATAATCCCTCGCCCCATAATTTGAATCTTCAAACTTTTCTAGAAAACCAAGCAGAATTTTCAGGAAATTAAGAGTTCTCATTTTTGCAATTTGATTTTGACAGATTTTCTCCTTTATTTATTTATTTATTAAGTCAATATATAAAGCAAAGAATATATTGATATAATATTTAGTATCAGAATATTATATTATATATATAAGTATCAGAATTAAAAAAAAAAAAAAATAGGACTCCAAAAATGTTCATCGATATGTTTGCCGTGTGATATTAGAAGCGTAACTCTCAGCATCAACATCACTTACCTGTAAAGATAAGTCCTTGGAACCATTCTACAAGCTATAAGTCTTTAATTACCCGCCAATTTACCCAAAAAAAGTGTTTAATTACCCACTAATTAATATTTTAATTATCAACCTTCAAAATGTCCAAGTCAAAGTCAATAGTGGGACATGAAAGTCTCTTTATTCACAGAAAGTTTTGCCATCGCTGAAGACAGCTTTCATTAATATTGAAACCCCACCATGTGGATGCAAGTTTTGATCACCCTTTTTTATTTTATTTTATTTTATTTTATTTTATTTTATTTTTTTTTGCAGGGGATTGCTCCCTATTTTCATTGATATGGGTTTTTTTTCCCCCGTGTTTTGGTTAAAAAATTATGTTCACTATTCCTTACCTTCTAGTCGAAGAATTATGGGAAAGATTATGGAAATAGACATTTTTTAAGCTCTTATTTTTAAAATTAAAAAATGAATTGACGATTCTTTAAGTTAAAAAAAAATTTGAGGATAAAAGTTAATTATTGGTTGGTCAATCATCATAATCAATCAGTACAAAACACACATCCGCCGATTAGTCAATACCGATTCATCATCAATCAGTCAATACCGATTGACCATTTGACCATTTTGGAGAAAAATGATCCTTTTACTAATTTTATAAAATTTTGATTATTTGTTCAAACATTTCTTTAAAAATGGTCATTTACGTACCCACATATCCCAAAATTTTTATGCAAAAGATTATCATAACTCAACGTGGATATTATCCAATTGTAAAACTACACACTGCTTCCCTAGTTTACGTACAGTTCGTCAGTTGCAAAATAAGGCAAAAGTTAATTATCTGTTAAAAGTGCATATTTTTTCTTGTGATGATGCATTCAATCACCAAAGTCATTAACAGATCAGACTAACACCGCAAATATGCAGAAATTTCTAGTTCAGAAATTGAATGGGTCTTGTGGCCTAGTAGATAATGGGATATTCATTTTTGTTAAATTGAATATTTTACTATTCTTTTTGTCGAACTGAGCACTTTTGGTGTGTAAGCTATTAGCGTTTTTTAACAAGAAGCCTGAAAACAATTTATAAACTTAGGGCTCGTACAAGGAACTGGTTTTAGAATGAGAAAATCTTAAATTTCTTAGGCTATTTTTCTTATTTGTTTGATTTTGTCGTTTTTCTATTTTAATTTTGCTCTTTTCTGTTATCTTTTTTTTTGTTTTTCTCTTTGATCTTTTATTTTTAATGATATTTGGATTGTCTGAAAAAAAAAAATTTTGATAATTACAATTTGATTCTCTTAAACCACTCTGCAGTAAATTTATTGCGAGTTTTTTTTTTTTTTTTTTTAAAGAAAAAGTTTTGCTAATTGTGTTTTGATTTTGGGCCCGTTTTCTAAACTGTTATAGAGAAGAACTTACTATTTGGACCTACCGAAGTGACTATTATGAACAAAGGGTCAGAAATGGTTTTGGTGAAGATCTTGACTGTTTTCACTTCCATTGATCTCTCTAACAATGTTTTCCATGGTGAAATTCCGACATCAATGGGGGACCTTAAGTCACTGATTGTGCTAAACCTATCGAGTAACAACTTTGAAGGTCTCATCCCGTCATCTTTGGGAAAATTGACCGAGCTTGAATCATTGGATCTGTCTAACAACAGTTTCTCTGGTAGAATCCCTCAAGAATTGGCAAGTCTTTCGTTTCTTGAGTATCTCAACCTATCTGATAACAAGCTTAGAGGCCCGATACCGCAAAGCCGACAATTCGATACATTTCTGAATTCCTCTTTTGAAGGAAACTTAGGTTTGTGTGGATCACCGCTGTCAAAGAAATGTCAAGGCACTAATGAGACACCAACTCCTGACCCAAGCCCAGAATCTACATCAGAGAATGGTTTTGGTTGGAAAGCAGTGGTGGTGGGATATGGGTGCGGTTTTCTTGTCGGAGCGATTGGTGGACATCTCCTCTTCTGGAAGAAGCCAACTTGGTTCATAAGAATTTATGGAAGAAAAATGCAGCAGTGAAAACAAATGAATCGCGAATGTAGTTCAACTTTTTCCTTTTTTGTTTTATTGAACTGTTTCATATGTAGTAGCCAAGTGTGGAATAATGAGTGTGTGTGAGTCTGTGGATATTCTGATTGTAGTAGTCCTGTTTTCATGTGCTATCTTTATTTTATGTTAGCTACTGCATCCTCCCGAAGAGTGCTTTAGAGACTAACTTGGCAATTTACCTATAACATACAAAATCACTTGACATGCAAGCCCTCCATCAAAACAAAATAACGTTAATCTCCGGTGATCTCCAAATTAACCAGCTAAGTAATAATAATCTTAGAAGCAAAGCCAATAGCCTCTCTCATTTCGGCTAATTCAATTATGCTCAATAAATACAAGAATTATACCAATAATAGACGTTCCTTTACAATCATATCTCATAAATCTCTTATACTATTAATTCCAAGCATCCTTGAACATTAGTCGTCTAAAAATTGATCTCATCTACTAGATAATTTCTTCCAATATCTATGAAAAAAAAAAAAAACGAATAAAAACATTAGATGGTTTGCACAGAAATAGAGAAAGAAGAAATATACTTGGTAACCAAAGCAAATAATCCCTCGCCCCATAATTTGAATCTTCAAACTTTTCTAGAAAACCAAGCAGAATTTCCAGGAAATTAAGAGTTCTCATTTTTGCAATTTGATTTTGACAGATTTTCTCCTTTATTTATTTATTTATTAAGTCAATATATAAAGCAAAGAATATATTGATATAATATTTAGTATCAGATTATTATATTATATATATAAGTATCAGAATTTAAAAAACAATAATACGACTCCAAAAATGTTCATCGATATGTTTGCCGTGTGATATTAGAAGCGTAACTCTCAGCATCAACATCACTTACCTGTAAAGATAAGTCCTTGGAACCATTCTACAAGCTATAAGTCTTTAATTACCCGCCAATTTACCCAAAAAAAGTGTTTAATTACCCACTAATTAATATTTTAATTATCAACCTTCAAAATGTCCAAGTCAAAGTCAATAGTGGGACATGAAAGTCTCTTTTTTCACAGAAAGTTTTGCCATCGATGAAGACAGCTTTCATTAATATTGAAACCCCACCATGTGGATGCAAGTTTTGATCACCCTTTTTTATTTTTATTTTATTTTATTTTATTTTATTTTATTTTTTTGCAGGGGATTGCTCCCTATTTTCATTGATATGGTTTTTTTTTCCCCCGTGTTTTGGTTAAAAAATTATGTTCACTATTCCTTACCTTCTAGTTGAAGAATTATGGGAAAGATTATGGAAATAGACATTTTTTAAGCTCTTATTTTTAAAATTAAAAAATGAATTGACGATTCTTTAAGTTAAAAAAAAAATTGAGGATAAAAGTTAATTATTGGTTGGTCAATCATCGTAATCAATCAGTACAAAACACACATCCACCGATTAGTCAATACCGATTCATCATCAATCAGTCAATACCGATTGACCATTTGACCATTTTGGAGAAAAATGGTCCTTTTACTAATTTTATAAAATTTTGATTATTTGTTCAAACATTTCTTTAAAAATGGTCATTTACGTACCCACATATCCCAAAATTTTTGTGCAAAAGATTATCATAACTCAACGTGGATATTATCCAATTGTAAAACTACACACTGCTTCCCTAGTTTACGTACAGTTCGTCAGTTGCAAAATAAGGCAAAAGTTAATTATCTGTTAAAAGTGCATATTTTTTCTTGTGATGATGCATTCAATCACCAAAGTCATTAACAGATCAGACTAACACCGCAAATATGCAGAAATTTCTAGTTCAGAAATTGAATGGGTCTTGTGGCCTAGTAGATAATGGGATATTCATTTTTGTTAAATTGAATATTTTACTATTCTTTTTGTCGAACTGAGCACTTTTGGTGTGTAAGCTATTAGCGTTTTTTAACAAGAAGCCTGAAAACAATTTATAAACTTAGGGCTCGTACAAGGAACTGGTTTTAGAATGAGAAAATCTTAAATTTCTTAGGCTATTTTTCTTATTTGTTTGATTTTGTCGTTTTTCTATTTTAATTTTGCTCTTTTCTGTTATCTTTTTTTTTTGTTTTTCTCTTTGATCTTTTATTTTTAATGATATTTGGATTGTCTGAAAAAAAAAAATTTTGATAATTACAATTTGATTCTCTTAAACCACTCTGCAGTAAATTTATTGCGAGTTTTTTTTTTTTTTTTTTAAAGAAAAAGTTTTGCTTATTGTGTTTTGATTTTGGGCCCGTTTTCTAAACTGTTATAGAGAAGAACTTACTATTTGGACCTACCGAAGTGACTATTATGAACAAAGGGTCAGAAATGGTTTTGGTGAAGATCTTGACTGTTTTCACTTCCATTGATCTCTCTAACAATGTTTTCCATGGTGAAATTCCGACATCAATGGGGGACCTTAAGTCACTGATTGTGCTAAACCTATCGAGTAACAACTTTGAAGGTCTCATCCCGTCATCTTTGGGAAAATTGACCGAGCTTGAATCATTGGATCTGTCTAACAACAGTTTCTCTGGTAGAATCCCTCAAGAATTGGCAAGTCTTTCGTTTCTTGAGTATCTCAACCTATCTGATAACAAGCTTAGAGGCCCGATACCGCAAAGCCGACAATTCGATACATTTCTGAATTCCTCTTTTGAAGGAAACTTAGGTTTGTGTGGATCACCGCTGTCAAAGAAATGTCAAGGCACTAATGAGACACCAACTCCTGACCCAAGCCCAGAATCTACATCAGAGAATGGTTTTGGTTGGAAAGCAGTGGTGGTGGGATATGGGTGCGGTTTTCTTGTCGGAGCGATTGGTGGACATCTCCTCTTCTGGAAGAAGCCAACTTGGTTCATAAGAATTTATGGAAGAAAAATGCAGCAGTGAAAACAAATGAATCGCGAATGTAGTTCAACTTTTTCCTTTTTTGTTTTATTGAACTGTTTCATATGTAGTAGCCAAGTGTGGAATAATGAGTGTGTGTGAGTCTGTGGATATTCTGATTGTAGTAGTCCTGTTTTCATGTGCTATCTTTATTTTATGTTAGCTACTGCATCCTCCCGAAGAGTGCTTTAGAGACTAACTTGGCAATTTACCTATAACATACAAAATCACTTGACATGCAAGCCCTCCATCAAAACAAAATAACGTTAATCTCCGGTGATCTCCAAATTAACCAGCTAAGTAATAATAATCTTAGAAGCAAAGCCAATAGCCTCTCTCATTTCGGCTAATTCAATTATGCTCAATAAATACAAGAATTATACCAATAATAGACGTTCCTTTACAATCATATCTCATAAATCTCTTATACTATTAATTCCAAGCATCCTTGAACATTAGTCGTCTAAAAATTGATCTCATCTACTAGATAATTTCTTCCAATATCTATGAAAAAAAAAAAAAACGAATAAAAACATTAGATGGTTTGCACAGAAATAGAGAAAGAAGAAATATACTTGGTAACCAAAGCAAATAATCCCTCGCCCCATAATTTGAATCTTCAAACTTTTCTAGAAAACCAAGCAGAATTTCCAGGAAATTAAGAGTTCTCATTTTTGCAATTTGATTTTGACAGATTTTCTCCTTTATTTATTTATTTATTAAGTCAATATATAAAGCAAAGAATATATTGATATAATATTTAGTATCAGATTATTATATTATATATATAAGTATCAGAATTTAAAAAAAAAAAAAAATACGACTCCAAAAATGTTCATCGATATGTTTGCCGTGTGATATTAGAAGCGTAACTCTCAGCATCAACATCACTTACCTGTAAAGATAAGTCCTTGGAACCATTCTACAAGCTATAAGTCTTTAATTACCCGCCAATTTACCCAAAAAAAGTGTTTAATTACCCACTAATTAATATTTTAATTATCAACCTTCAAAATGTCCAAGTCAAAGTCAATAGTGGGACATGAAAGTCTCTTTTTTCACAGAAAGTTTTGCCATCGCTGAAGACAGCTTTCATTAATATTGAAACCCCACCATGTGGATGCAAGTTTTGATCACCCTTTTTTATTTTTATTTTATTTTATTTTATTTTTTTGCAGGGGATTGCTCCCTATTTTCATTGATATGGTTTTTTTTTCCCCCGTGTTTTGGTTAAAAAATTATGTTCACTATTCCTTACCTTCTAGTTGAAGAATTATGGGAAAGATTATGGAAATAGACATTTTTTAAGCTCTTATTTTTAAAATTAAAAAATGAATTGACGATTCTTTAAGTTAAAAAAAAAAATTGAGGATAAAAGTTAATTATTGGTTGGTCAATCATCGTAATCAATCAGTACAAAACACACATCCACCGATTAGTCAATACCGATTCATCATCAATCAGTCAATACCGATTGACCATTTGACCATTTTGGAGAAAAATGGTCCTTTTACTAATTTTATAAAATTTTGATTATTTGTTCAAACATTTCTTTAAAAATGGTCATTTACGTACCCACATATCCCAAAATTTTTATGCAAAAGATTATCATAACTCAACGTGGATATTATCCAATTGTAAAACTACACACTGCTTCCCTAGTTTACGTACAGTTCGTCAGTTGCAAAATAAGGCAAAAGTTAATTATATGTTAAAAGTGCATATTTTTTCTTGTGATGATGCATTCAATCACCAAAGTCATTAACAGATCAGACTAACACCGCAAATATGCAGAAATTTCTAGTTCAGAAATTGAATGGGTCTTGTGGCCTAGTAGATAATGGGATATTCATTTTTGTTAAATTGAATATTTTACTATTCTTTTTGTCGAACTGAGCACTTTTGGTGTGTAAGCTATTAGCGTTTTTTAACAAGAAGCCTGAAAACAATTTATAAACTTAGGGCTCGTACAAGGAACTGGTTTTAGAATGAGAAAATCTTAAATTTCTTAGGCTATTTTTCTTATTTGTTTGATTTTGTCGTTTTTCTATTTTAATTTTGCTCTTTTCTGTTATCTTTTTTTTTTTGTTTTTCTCTTTGATCTTTTATTTTTAATGATATTTGGATTGTCTGAAAAAAAAAAATTTTGATAATTACAATTTGATTCTCTTAAACCACTCTGCAGTAAATTTATTGCGAGTTTTTTTTTTTTTTTTTTTAAAGAAAAAGTTTTGCTTATTGTGTTTTGATTTTGGGCCCGTTTTCTAAACTGTTATAGAGAAGAACTTACTATTTGGACCTACCGAAGTGACTATTATGAACAAAGGGTCAGAAATGGTTTTGGTGAAGATCTTGACTGTTTTCACTTCCATTGATCTCTCTAACAATGTTTTCCATGGTGAAATTCCGACATCAATGGGGGACCTTAAGTCACTGATTGTGCTAAACCTATCGAGTAACAACTTTGAAGGTCTCATCCCGTCATCTTTGGGAAAATTGACCGAGCTTGAATCATTGGATCTGTCTAACAACAGTTTCTCTGGTAGAATCCCTCAAGAATTGGCAAGTCTTTCGTTTCTTGAGTATCTCAACCTATCTGATAACAAGCTTAGAGGCCCGATACCGCAAAGCCGACAATTCGATACATTTCTGAATTCCTCTTTTGAAGGAAACTTAGGTTTGTGTGGATCACCGCTGTCAAAGAAATGTCAAGGCACTAATGAGACACCAACTCCTGACCCAAGCCCAGAATCTACATCAGAGAATGGTTTTGGTTGGAAAGCAGTGGTGGTGGGATATGGGTGCGGTTTTCTTGTCGGAGCGATTGGTGGACATCTCCTCTTCTGGAAGAAGCCAACTTGGTTCATAAGAATTTATGGAAGAAAAATGCAGCAGTGAAAACAAATGAATCGCGAATGTAGTTCAACTTTTTCCTTTTTTGTTTTATTGAACTGTTTCATATGTAGTAGCCAAGTGTGGAATAATGAGTGTGTGTGAGTCTGTGGATATTCTGATTGTAGTAGTCCTGTTTTCATGTGCTATCTTTATTTTATGTTAGCTACTGCATCCTCCCGAAGAGTGCTTTAGAGACTAACTTGGCAATTTACCTATAACATACAAAATCACTTGACATGCAAGCCCTCCATCAAAACAAAATAACGTTAATCTCCGGTGATCTCCAAATTAACCAGCTAAGTAATAATAATCTTAGAAGCAAAGCCAATAGCCTCTCTCATTTCGGCTAATTCAATTATGCTCAATAAATACAAGAATTTTACCAATAATAGACGTTCCTTTACAATCATATCTCATAAATCTCTTATACTATTAATTCCAAGCATCCTTGAACATTAGTCGTCTAAAAATTGATTTCATCTACTAGATAATTTCTTCCAATATCTATGAAAAAAAAAAAAACGAATAAAAACATTAGATGGTTTGCACAGAAATAGAGAAAGAAGAAATACGCTTGGTAACCAAAGCAAATAATCCCTCGCCCCATAATTTGAATCTTCAAACTTTTCTAGAAAACCAAGCAGAATTTCCAGGAAATTAAGAGTTCTCATTTTTGCAATTTGATTTTGACAGATTTTCTCCTTTATTTATTTATTTATTAAGTCAATATATAAAGCAAAGAATATATTGATATAATATTTAGTATCAGATTATTATATTATATATATAAGTATCAGAATTTAAAAAAAAAAAAAAATACGACTCCAAAAATGTTCATCGATATGTTTGCCGTGTGATATTAGAAGCGTAACTCTCAGCATCAACATCACTTACCTGTAAAGATAAGTCCTTGGAACCATTCTACAAGCTATAAGTCTTTAATTACCCGCCAATTTACCCAAAAAAAGTGTTTAATTACCCACTAATTAATATTTTAATTATCAACCTTCAAAATGTCCAAGTCAAAGTCAATAGTGGGACATGAAAGTCTCTTTTTTCACAGAAAGTTTTGCCATCGCTGAAGACAGCTTTCATTAATATTGAAACCCCACCATGTGGATGCAAGTTTTGATCACCCTTTTTTATTTTTATTTTATTTTATTTTATTTTTTTGCAGGGGATTGCTCCCTATTTTCATTGATATGGTTTTTTTTTCCCCCGTGTTTTGGTTAAAAAATTATGTTCACTATTCCTTACCTTCTAGTTGAAGAATTATGGGAAAGATTATGGAAATAGACATTTTTTAAGCTCTTATTTTTAAAATTAAAAAATGAATTGACGATTCTTTAAGTTAAAAAAAAAATTGAGGATAAAAGTTAATTATTGGTTGGTCAATCATCGTAATCAATCAGTACAAAACACACATCCACCGATTAGTCAATACCGATTCATCATCAATCAGTCAATACCGATTGACCATTTGACCATTTTGGAGAAAAATGATCCTTTTACTAATTTTATAAAATTTTGATTATTTGTTCAAACATTTCTTTAAAAATGGTCATTTACGTACCCACATATCCCAAAATTTTTATGCAAAAGATTATCATAACTCAACGTGGATATTATCCAATTGTAAAACTACACACTGCTTCCCTAGTTTACGTACAGTTCGTCAGTTGCAAAATAAGGCAAAAGTTAATTATCTGTTAAAAGTGCATATTTTTTCTTGTGATGATGCATTCAATCACCAAAGTCATTAACAGATCAGACTAACACCGCAAATATGCAGAAATTTCTAGTTCAGAAATTGAATGGGTCTTGTGGCCTAGTAGATAATGGGATATTCATTTTTGTTAAATTGAATATTTTACTATTCTTTTTGTCGAACTGAGCACTTTTGGTGTGTAAGCTATTAGCGTTTTTTAACAAGAAGCCTGAAAACAATTTATAAACTTAGGGCTCGTACAAGGAACTGGTTTTAGAATGAGAAAATCTTAAATTTCTTAGGCTATTTTTCTTATTTGTTTGATTTTGTCGTTTTTCTATTTTAATTTTGCTCTTTTCTGTTATCTTTTTTTTTTTTGTTTTTCTCTTTGATCTTTTATTTTTAATGATATTTGGATTGTCTGAAAAAAAAAAATTTTGATAATTACAATTTGATTCTCTTAAACCACTCTGCAGTAAATTTATTGCGAGTTTTTTTTTTTTTTTTTTAAGGAAAAGTTTTGCTTATTGTGTTTTGATTTTGGGCCCGTTTTCTAAACTGTTATAGAGAAGAACTTACTATTTGGACCTACCGAAGTAGAAGGGAAAAAAAAAAAAAAAAAAGCAAGCAAAATAATGAGACAATACAAAGAAAAAAGCAATTCAAATTGGTTAACTTGAAATGAAAGCGCAGGCTTTTTTGCCTCAAAATCCTTCACTACACATGTTTCTTCTGAATTATCTCTACTTATTTTGCAACACTTGTCATCTGTCCGCCAAAATGAAAGGAGTGATTTACGTGAAGAATCGTTCTATGCGCTAATTTTATATTATTCAGAAGAATAAAACAAAAAAGGATAAACAAAGTATAAACAAGTATGCGCTAATTTTATATTATTGAGAATAATAAAACAAAAAAGGATAAACAAAGTATAAACAAGTAAAATCTATAAAGGTTTATCTTAATACGAGACTATAGGTCTTGATCTTTCAATCATTATAATAACTAATCTTGATGATAAAAAAATTTACAAAAAACTCGCATAGTACCTTCGAGATCGATCCGCATATTATCTTTATATTTGACATTAATAAGGCTCCTCAATTTAACAAGTCAAAAGTCCAGATTGTATTGTTAGACTAGTTGAGTTCATCACAAGATCGTTACAAGATTACTCTTGTATTTATAGTCAGGTTATCTAAAGTAATATGCAGTTGATCAAGTTTCTAGAATTCTCTCCTTTTCTCTCTATGTTTTCCTTCACTTTCACTCGTGGAAAATTCTATTAATTGGATTCGGAATTTATCAGGTTGTAAGAATATTTTAACATTTATTAGCACAAACTATATAAATTATGACTTAATTACCACCCTTTTCAAAGTCTTTCACGTGTGATGCCTCTTTAGCTTTTTTTATTTTTAAAATTTTTCTGATGCACCTGGAAAATTGTGAGGGTGGAAAGATTGAGGGGGGAAAAGAAAAAAAAAAAAAAAAAAAGACTAAAAGAAAATCTTCCGTTCTCAAAAGCAAAACACAAGAGTCTACCATACTTTTTAAAACCGTTCTTTTTAAAGTCTTTTATATGTGATGCCCTCTTTTACTTTTTTTTTTTTCCTAATGCACATGTTAAAATTTGAGGGTGAAAATGCAATACAAAGAAAATTTGAGAGGAAAAAAGGATAATCAAAAAAAGACTAGGAGCAAGATTTTCACTCTCAAAAGCAAAACACACTAGTTTTACACTCTTTTAAACCACCCTTTTCAAAGTCTTGTACGAGTGATGCCCTCTTTTACCTTTTGTTTTTTGTTTTTTGTTTTTTTTCTTTTCCAGATGCTCCTGTTAAAATGTGAGGTTGAAAATGCAACATAAAGAAATTTTGAGGGCGGAAAAAAAAAAAGGACTTCAAGCAAGTCTTTCACTCTCAAAAGCAAAACACATGAGTCTTTTACTCTTTTTAAAACTACCCTTTTCAAAGTCTTTTTACACGTGCTGCCCTCTTTTACCTTTGGTTTCTTTTTTTCCCCCGATGCATTTGTTAAAATGTGAGGGTGAAAATGCAATATAAAGAAATTTTGAGGGGGGTAAAAAGATTACAAGTAAGTCTTTTCACTCTCAAAAGCACAACACCCGAGTCTTCCACTCTTTTTAACCACACTTTTCAAAGTCTTTTACGCGTGATGACCTTTGGTTTTTTTTTTGTTCCTTGATGCACCTGTTAAATGGCAAGGTTCTCCTTACATTTTTTAACTTTTTTTTCTGAAAATTTTAAAATAAGATTACTGAAAGATGTGTTTTGGAATTTAAAAATTGGGAATATTATATGAATGGGCAAATGTTTTAAGGAAGTATAATTTCTTGGAAGTTCTAGTAAGTTCCATTCTTCTAACATCAACATGTTTAATGCACTACTTCACATAATTTTTTTTCCCCACGGTATTGGATTGAGACTCTTCTAAATAGAAATAAAAACACTCAGGTTTTGAACATATGATCTTCAAGATGATTTCTTGTTATTCATCTAAGGTTTCATTTGGAAGAACCATCTGAATGGTAATATTTAGGATGAAAACATTTGAGTAGAAATATTTGGATAGAAACATTTAAATTGTTATTTTAAATAGTATTTGGATATTTGTAATATGAACACAATATTTTAATGTGTTGCAGTGAGTATTGAAAACGGTTCAATAAATTTTACAAAAACTCAATATAAACAGAAATTTTGATAAGTATATGGATGAGTTTTTGTTCCTCGTTTCAATATGAACATGGAAAAAAAAAAAAAAAAAAAGAATCCAAATATTATTCTATATATATTACTAAAATGGAGCAAATTTAAGGGAGCAATATTTAATTTTTCTTCTTAAATGATTAATTGGATCATTTGACAACAGTTGAATGACATATCAAATGTTTTGCTCCTAAATGCTTATTTGAATGCCTGCCTAATGAAATGTCCCAAATGTTTTAAAATGGTTGAACAAAGTGAGAAATTTCTTATCATTCTTCAAGGGCGCACTTGTAATAATATTCACCTAATACAATTTTTGAGAGATCTATAATGCAGTGTCTTTTCAATAATTATATTATATGCTTATAAATGCATATACAAGTATGACGTGTGGCTGAACGTATATGGATAGTGACGTCACACGAGGACTAGGATAATGAACCCCCACAACCTTATATATTAAAATATACACCAGAGGTATTTCCTCATTGTCACATGTTCTCTTAAATAAATAAATAAATAAATAGAGAGAGAGAGAAAGAAAAAGATAATTTTCAAGACTGAATACTTGACCAAAATAGTTCACCTTGTTTCGATGTTCACTGTTTTTTCGTATGCACATGCTTCAAATGCCTCTTTTACTGCCTCAAGAGTAATTAGGTGCTTACCTGAGGAGAGCTCTGCCTTGTTGCAACAAAAATCCTAGTTTTCATTTTCTCCGATCCATGGTAGTGGTTATCCGAAGATGGAGGATTGGAAGGCGGGAAAAGATTGCTGCAAGTGGAATGGAGTTGCATGCAACACGGCAACAGGACGTGTCGTAGGCCTCGACCTCAGCTCTAGCTTGCTTCACCTTTGTTTTCGAACAGCAGCCTCTTCCTCTTGCATCGTCTTCAACAACTCAACCTTGCCGACAACTACTACAACAATTCACAAATGCCATCCACCTTTGGCCTATTGTCAAGGTTAATCCATCTCAATCTCTCTTACTTCTTTGGATGGGCTTGTCCCCTTTGAAATCTCATGCCTCACCAATTTGATTTTGTTGGGATCTATATGTGCCCTAGAGATAGAAAATTAATTATAGGGATTTTCTGTAAATATGACATTTTGATATTAATAAAAAGAGTTATTCATGTTTAATAAGTTGTGTCATATTTACTTTCATTTGTTGATTGTATGATTATTTTGAGCAAACATAAAATACTCCTAGGATTTTGGTAATATGTCGGATTACCATACATATATGGTGTATACATAGAAGACGTGGTAATTTGATAACAGTCTAAATAAATTATCTGTAATCTATGGAATAAGATTTGGGGATCTTATTCATGATAAGATTGTAAAGGTTGTCTACTTCCTTAAAGGGATGGTTTGTCTTGACCATCGGATAGGTTCCGAGTAGAAACTTTAATGTATACTAGTATTGAGGTATGACATTGGACTGGACCTAAAGTGTTAATTGATTCGGTTTAATAATTCTGTTTATAAAAATAAATAACCCTTTGACTATCATCCTGCATTAATCTTAATCCTGAAATGAATTCTTGAGTTCGCATCCATGACTTATGCACTTTGATCCACTGCAGGTGAGACACTGTTAATTGATGAGCAATATACTTGTGTTTTGGGTGTATGACTTATGGATGGAGAAATCAAGATTCATAGATATGGAATCCATAGATATCTTAACGATAGTACATGTTATCTACTTAAAGGTATTATTCAGGAATTGAAAGATAAAATATAATAAGACCTTGGTCATCAGTTTACTTTATGTTCTTTGAAGATTTACCGATTGTATGGCTTTACAATTGGTGGTTCTTTCAATGGAGAATAATGGAATTTGAAGTTAATAAAATGATTGAAAAGGTAAAATGGAAAAAGTCCTTAATTCAATCATGGATAACATATGAGGATTAAGCAAGCGATGAATAAATCATTGAAGAAGCACTGCGTTAGAGAGCTTTCATAATACAGTATGTAAACGGGAGTTCAGCTTCAGACTTTTAGTGGAATAGTCTTGAAGTTGATAATTGATGAATAATTAATCCGGGATTAATTTTTCACAATTATAGGAGTCTCTTTTTATATTTCCAACGGGTCCCTCTACTAGCTCATAGTTCCACGAAACATCTCGGGATTTGTTCCTAATGAGATCGGTAAATTAAATAGGAATTTAAAATTACCTATTAAGACACGGTACTCTCTTACGTGCATTCCCGAAAAAGGATTGGACATGTGAAATTAATGTAGACAAATAATGTGATTTGTCAACATATGATTGGTTGTTAATAAAATAATTATTTATTAATTATTTTGGTTAATTGAATTTTGGAAATAAGATTGTGTTTGAATTATTTAATTTTTAAAAATAAAAATTTTCTCTCCTAATTAATAGTGCACGGTTTTTTAATGGATGGAGGAAAGAAGATTTTGTTTCAAAATTATTTAAATATATTACAAACATTAAATTATTAATTGATTTAAATAATGGAGCTTATTCGATAGATTTTCTTTTCTTAAAGAATGGTGCAAGTTTTTTTTTTTTTGTGGAAAGGAAATCTAAAATATTCCATTTATTTAAATTAATTAAATATGGATACTGTTTGTGGAAAATATTTATTTAAATTCAAATAAGAAAATCTTATTTAAATTCAAATGGTTTAAAAGGATTTGAATATAGATAGGATTAAGACTTTTTAACTAGTCTAGATTATTGATTTAAATTTGAACCACGAATCAATCTCCACATTAGGTGGAGCACGAATTTTTTGAGCCTTCTCCTAGCAAAAAAACCATCCATAAGTTTTAAAGAACCTATCCCGAAATTTGAATGATCTTTTGGTTCAAAAGATTATCCAGAAAAATAATTATTAATTATTTTTCAAGTAGGAGATATTTTTGAAAAATGATTGGAGTATAATATAAAGGCTAGGGGTTCTTGAAAAAAGCCAACTAACATCATACACTCAAATTGGTGGATGGTTTTTGGGAGAGAGAAAAACACCAAAAACTAGTTTTTTATGCTTGAAAAAATTCGTCCTTCTTGGATGTGAGAAAAGGAGAAAAAATTTTCATTGAATCAAAACTGTGAGGAAGGTTAAGCCGAGTGATATTTTTCATAGAAGGTTAACAAGCTTCTGTTTTGTAGTTTTGAAGAACGAACCCGGATCGAATTCTCAGCGAGGTACATCGAGATTGAGAAAGTGGGATCTAGACTTTGGAAGAATTACCGGTCGTTTGGATTTATAGCATGTATGCCCACACACATTCTGAGACGTGGGGACCCGATAATTGTAGAGAAGACACGTTGGTCGACGCTTTAGCAATTCCAGAATCCGAGAAACAAGGTACATTTGATCATGTATTTAATTTATTATTATATATATCATGAGCTTATTTTCTGAATCGGTATAAAAATTTTAAAATTTCCGCTGCACCGTAACTCTGATATCGGAACTGTTTTTCCAACAAGTCATTGCTCCTCTATGGCACAAAGTTTCCAGGAAGATTGCCACATTCAATTGGCAATCTTAAGTTCTTGAACGTTTTGGATATCTCTTCTTGTCACTGTTCAGGGGCTATTCTAATTTCCCTTGGAAAACTTTCCCAACTCACGAGTCTTTTTGTCTCACATAACAATTTGAATGGCCAACTTCCATCCACGTTGGGAAACCTTTCGCAATTCAACTTTCTTCACCTATCAGAGAACAATTTCACTGGCTGGCTTCCATCTACATTGGGAAACTTTTACCAACGTACACATCTTTACCTATTTGCAAACAATTTTAATGGTCCGCTCCCATCTTCAATCGGAAACCGTTACCAACTCACAGACCTTGACCTATTAGGGAATAGCTTCCTTAATGGCCAACTTCCATCTACATTGGGAAACCTTTCGCAACTCAAGTTTCTTGACCTATCAAGAACAACTTCAGTGGCCAGCTTCCATCTTTATTGGGAAACCTTTACTTACTCACACATCTTGACCTATCTGAAAACAATTTCAATGGTCCGCTCTCATCGTCGATCGAAAACCTTAACCAACTCACGCTGCTTTCCATGTACACAAACAATTTCAATGGTCCGTTCCCAACTACAATAGGGAACCTTACAAACCTCAGTGCTTTGGGCCTTTCCTCTTCTGGATTTAGTGGTGAATTACCCTCATCACTTGGAAACCTCACATTACTATATTCGTTAAACCTCACATTTGAAAGTTGATTTCTTTCCTTCTCTTGTTTGAGAGCTGCTATAAGACTGGTATAAATTATATTTCATGAACTTGCAATTTTTTTGTCCCCGGCTTTTGAATAGTGCTTTTTAACATTACAAATTAGCCATATATAGTTATTAAACTCTATATATGTTGAATCTGTTAAAGCAAACATAGTATTAATATATATATATATGAATTTAGCAAAGCAGGTGTAGAAAACGATTTAGTAAAATAATTTTCTGAACTAACATTTGTGATGTCGGCTGTTAACTTATCAGTATCTCCGTCGACTCCTAGCTTTGTGCAAAAACCATTATTCATTCAGCCCTTTGTTGGGGAAAAACTTTAATTGATGAAGACTATCACCAAATTCAAGATCTCATGTTAAATCATAAAAATAATAATAATAATCTGAAGTGTACCTGAATCCATGAAGATAAATTAGAAAATAATAGAGTTCTCATATAAACTAGAGCCTTGGTGGCTTCGGGATTTGTGCATATAAAGCCTAGCCCTTAGCCTCCAAATCATGAACCACACACGTTTGATGTCGGATGTGGGCAAAAAGATTAAAAATAGCCGTGGCATTTTAGCCACCTTGTGGTTTGGGGAAATTAGCCCATAGCATGCATTAAAGGTCATTTTGGCCTTTGGACCATCCGTAAAGGGCACTTTTAAGTGACCTTTTTCATCAATGCAAAGACCATCAGTTGAGTTGTTGGCTATAAATACCAGCCTCCAAGTACATTGAAGCACGACCAATTCAAGTGCCAAAGTCTAGTGCAAAGTGTAGAGGGTTTGGATGAAAGGGGATTTCGGGTATAAGTGTTCTCTGGAAGAAAGATGAGCTTCTGAGTTGGTTTTTAGCTAAGTTGAAATTTTATCTGTTGTGGATAAAAAACAAATAGCTGTGGACATTTGAGTGGCTAGGGAATAAGGACATCTTCTAACTTTGGACAAATCAGTTCATTGCATGAATTAAAACGCCACTTTGACCTTTGGATCATCAGCTAAGAGCTTTTCTTTCGCCGATCGTCCAAAGGTCAAATTGCCCTTTAATTCATGCATGGGCTAATTTGCGCAAAGTCACATGTTAGGTTGTTATTTTTAATCTCAATTTTTGTATATTGATTTACATAGGTATATAATGTGAAATTACATCTCGTCTCTATTTTTTTAATTTATTAATCTATCTAATTATTTTCCTAATATACCCTTGTGTTTTCTTTGATCTATTTTAATTTGCCCTTGTCTAAAACCTAATCTTAAGTGACTTTTACCTCCACCTAATATAAAGCCTAGCCCAACATTGCCCTCAACATCAAGATCTTCAATAATGGACGTGGAAGTCCTGGTAAGTATTAAAAAATGTCTATTTATCCTTCGCTTTTCTTGTCGTTTTATTGGAATTCTGTCTTAAATCTTCTTTTGCTCGAAGTCAGTCAAGTCTTATCTTTTGTCTATGTATTTTGTTATCTGTGCAGGACACGTCTCAAATATCAAGTTAATCCACATATCGTTGGGGCTCATTCTTTTATATATAGTCCCAGCAGATTTAACACTAAGACGGATACTATGTAACACTAATTCATTAACGTGTACTATTTTCTGTTAATACAAGTCATTTATTGTAAAAGTTTCAAACTATAACATGTTACTTATTACATAATAGTACATATATTAACCGACTAGTAGTTGCATTAATATAAAAAATATATATATTTGTCTGTCGGACCAATACAGCCACCAATTTAAGACTTACATATTGAAACGGGAACAAAATCAAGAATTTACATAACAACAAAATCTTGAAACCTCGCAACAAACTAATTGAAGAACCAGAATGGAATTTCCAAATAGAAAAGGCAGAATTTTCAAAATAGAGTTTCCAAAATTTTGAAAAGAAGGGCATAGAAAGGAGCGGTGCTATTGATAACTCTATAAAATATAGTTATTTTAGCATTCTTAAGCTTATATTTTTGTTATAATCTTAGTAATTTATACTAATTTTTCCCTAAATTTATTATATTTTTCCAAGTGTGTAGGTTAATTATGTTAATAGGGTTAAAAGTTTGAAGTTAAAATGAGATAAAAAGGATTTAAAATAGCAAAAGAAAATTCAGAGCCAACGTCGACCACTCGCATGAGTATCCAAGCGCGCGCCACTCGTTTTTATAGCCATTGGATTGCCTCAGCATTGGCCCAGATCGACGAGTGCCTTCCACTCACCCAACCAGGCATGTCTCCATCTGCGTTTCAGTGCCCTTAGGTCGTGCTAGATCATCTGGTGCTTCGCGTTCTATCATGCATCCGTGCGCCTATGTGCTCTAGCAAATTCCAGCACTCCACGTGTCCAAGCTCCAATGGTCATGAATCGATGCCCGCCACCTATCCTATGGGCCCCACTAGGGCTGCTGTGTGTCTGTTGTAGCAGTGAAAAAAGAGAGAAAAAAAAAAAAGATAAAAAAGGGGAAAGTTGGAGGCGGTGGCTGGGGCTTATAAAAGGAAGCCTAGGGCTCCGTGCAAGGGGTCATTTGGCTATGCGAGAAGCCCAAAACCAAAGAAGAAAAAGAAAAAAAATATTTTAAGTTTTAGGTTTAATTTTCAACAAAATTTGGCAAAGATTTATCTTGAATTATCAAGGAAAGAGGGAGAAGAAAATTTAGGAGAAGGCTTTAGAGACTTGTGACATATTCAAACTGAGTTTTCTTACTTTATTTTCTTATATTTTTATTTTTGTAATTTGATAATGTTAAACCGTTATTTTGTAGTTTTTTATTTTTATTTATGAAGTAATTTTCTTTTCTAGGAATACGATATATCCATATTATGATTATTTGTGTTTTTTCTATTTTTAATTGATTGATGTTTCTATTCCAATTTTATGTTGAAGTAATTAATTTATGTTTAATGCTTGTGAATTTCTGGCCAACTTTTGCATTATTTGGTATTTGATTTGAGACTGAGAAGTGATAATTGAATAAGCCATTGTTTAATCTATCATGGGATTGTCATAAGCTAGAGATAATTATAAAACTTGTGCAGCATTATAGATTTCTTGTTTTTAATGAATCGTGGTAAGCTTAGAGTTTGAGACTTAGAGATGATAACGGGCTTATTGTGAGATAAATTGTTAATGTCTGAGAAGGATTAATGATTATGTTAGAGAGATTTATTGGCAAAATAGGGAATAGACATTGGTTAATTGGATTAGAGGATTTTAATATGATTAATCAGGTAAAATTGGAAACCCTAGATTTTGAGTATTTCGAGTGTTTTGACTTTTTTTATTTATTTTGTTATTTTTATTTAAAAATCTCTTTTCGGTTATTCAAATAAAGTTAGAGTTAATATAATTTCAGTAATTGATAATGACAGTTCTCTTGGGAGCGATACTTTACTTATTACATTATTACTTGTTTATGATATTGTCAATTTATAATTTTCGGCAACAACTATCGTAACGGAGATATTTTCCAGATGTTTGTGAGATTTGTGGCACTCCATTTGGAGATCTTGTATAAGCTTTATGCAGTACTAATACCAAGGTGGAAAAGATAAATCGGTAATTTTGTTATGCTCTGAGATGGAGGCAAGTCGCCTTTTGCTGGGAGGCTTTGACAATTGACAGAGATAATATGGTCGGCCCCGGACTAAATAATGGGATCAAAGCATCACATTTGTAGGCTTTGGCCATGGTGTAAACTGGAGTAGAGGTCTTGACTTTTGGAGGAGGAGGGTGAAGACAACAATGAGAGGAGATAGAAGAAATAGGTATAGCGGGAGAGAGATGAAAGATCAAAAGTAAAAATATATACAAGTGGCATAAAAGAAAAACAGTCTAAAAAATGAAAATAATTAAGGTGGCATTATGAGATGGAGTACTATATCGCAAGTTATGTGCGTTGGCATGCGAAAGCTGGAATTTGAGTTGGTGTTTCTAGGATTATTCTTTTAGTAAATATTTCATCAGTGGTTATAAATAAGAGCCGTCGGTTCTCCCATGGAAGGTGTTGTTCATGGAGGTGCTTCTCCGTTTCAAACAATAACTTGATTGGAAATTTTGATCAAATTTTTTGTAGTTGAATTCTTAAAAGTTCTTATGTCCATGCAATGTTTGGACTTGGATAGTTTTGTTTTGATGTTGAATTTGCAAAGAAGTGTTGGGATCTAAATGTGCCATAAGGATAGAAAATCAATGTTAGGGATTTTCTGTAAATATGACATTTTGATATTAATAAGAGGAGGTTATTCATGTTTAATAAGTTGTGTCCTATTTACTTTCATTTGTAATTGTATGGTTGAGCAAACATAAAATACTCCTTGACTGTTGGTAATATATCGGATTACCATATGTATACGGGGTATACATAGAAGACATGGTAATTTGATAACAGTCAAAATAAATAGTCCACAATCGATAGAATAAGATTTGGGGATCTTATTCATGATAAGATTGTACAGGTTGTCTACTTCCTTGGAGGGATGGTTTGTCTTGACCATCGGATAGATTCCGAGTGGAAACTTTAATGTATACCAGTATTGAGGTATGACATTGGACTGGACCTAAAGTGTTAATTGATTCGGTTTAATAATTCCGTTTATAAGAATCAATGAGGCTTTGATTATCATCCTGTATTAATCTTAATCCTGAAATGATTACTTCAGTTCATATCCATGACTTATGTACTTTAATGCACTACAGGTGAGACACTGTTAATTTATGGTCAATATACTTGTGTTTTGGGTGCATGACTTATGGATAGAGAAATCAAGATTTATAGATATAGAATCCATAGCTATCTTAACGATAGTACATGTTATCTACTTAAAGGCATTATTCGGGGATTGAAAGATAGTATAACAAGATCTTGGTCATCGGTTTACTTTGTGTTCTCTGATGGTTTACCAATTGTATGGTTTTATAATTGGTGGTTCTTTCAATGGAGAATAATGGAACTTTAAGTTAAAATGATTGAAAAGGTAAAACGGAAAAAGTCCTTAATTCAATCATGGATAACATATGGGGATTAAGCAAGCGATGAATAAATCATGGAAGAAGCACTGCGTGAGAGAGCTTTCGTAATACGATACGTAAACAGGAGTTCAGCTTCAAACTTTTAGTGGAATAGTTTTGAAGTTGATAATTGATAAATAATTAATCTGGGATTAATTTTTCACAATTATAGGAGCCTCTTTACATATTTCCATCGGGTCCCTCTATTAGCTCATATAGTTCCAAATAGCGTCTCGGGATTTGTTCCTAATGAGATCGGTAAATTTAAATTGAATGTTGTAATGTCTATTAAGACATGTACTCTCTAACATGCAATCCGGAAAAGGATTGGACACGTAGGATTAGTGTAGACAAATAACATGATTTGTCAACATGTGATTGGTTAATTTGAATTTTGAAAATAAGATTGTGTTTGAATTATTTAATTTTGGAAAACAAAGTCTTTCTCTCCTAATCTAAATGTGGTGCACGGTTTTTAGATAAGTGGAGGGAAGAAAATTTTGTTTCAAAATTATTCAAATATATTCCTAACATTAAATTATTAATTGATTTAAATAATGGAAATTATTTCATGAATTTTTCTCTCCTAATTAAAAGAGGTGCATGGTTTTTGTGAGGAAAGAAATTTGAAATATTCCATTGATTTAAATTAATTAATGTGGTTGATGTTTGTGGAAAATATTTATTCAAATGAGTGAATCTTATTTAAATTCAAAAAGGTTTAAAAGAAATTTGAATCTAGATAGGACTAGGATCTTTTAACTAGTTTAGATTCTTGATTTAAAATTTGAACCATCAATCAAACTTGAAACTCAAAGTGGCCGAATTTTTGAGGAGATTTCCTCTTGGAAAAATGTTTCTAGGTTCAATGAATCTAGCCCTAAAATTGTATGATCTTTTGGTTCAAAATTTATCCAGAAAAATAATTATTAATTATTTTTCAAGAAGGAATTAAATTTTGAAAAGGATTAGACTTCTATATAAAGGCTAGGAATTCTTGAAAAACTAATTTTTGGTATTTTTCTAGGAGAAAAACGTTTTTTGGGAGAGAAGAAAAAATAATTTGGATTTCTTCTACTTCATAAAATTCGGCCATCTTGTGAGAAAGTGTAATACCTGATTTTTCATCAATACGATTCTTTGTATAGAACTTACATTGAACCGTAAATGCATTTATGGAAAAAGCCCAGCTAAGGGTTTTTAATTATGTTTTGTGAGTTTTATGGTTATATAAGACTCAAACAAGATTAATTAATTAAGAAAACAACCTTTTAAGTCAAAAGGAACAATATGGCAAAATTTCTTGAAAAGTCAAACTTTGACCGAGAAACGTCACGGTTGACCAAAAAGTCAACTGTTGACCAAGAAAGTCAAAATTTGACAAAAAGGTCATTAATCGACAAGAAAGTCGATGGTTGATCCAAAAAGTTCAAGAAATGATGCTACGAGTCTGTACGATTTATTAAGAAACCGTATGGAAATTGTACCGGACGAAAACCGGTTTTTCAGATAATAAGAAATGTTTAAGACTTAAGAACCACCCTAGAAAATCAAGCACAATGAGTTCAAGTATAGGGCAAAAGGGTTTTGAAAAATAAGGAAAATTTCACACAGTCCATTTTTATACGGATGAATTTTGGACTGCAGTTCGGTAAACCGATACTGAGTTTAAGTAAATCCAGTATTGGAAATACCTGAGTTAACTTAAAAATGGACTGTACAATAATTAAAAAAGCCAAACAAGTCTAAGCCTAGCTTACCTCACATACCTTTTCCTTTATGACATCATTTTTCCATTTAAGAAAAATTGGAAAGTATTTTGGAAGATAAGCTTCCTTGGTGGCCGGCCACATACCCCCCCCCCCCCCCTCTAATGTGTGATTTCTTGCTTTTCATGGGGCCAAAATCCAATTTCCCAAAAGTTCCCAACCTCTATAAATAGGGGTGGGCATTGTTCACAATTCAAGAATGTTAGCTAAACTTTGGCCAATTTTCTACTCACCAAAACCGGATTTGAGTGAAAGAGAAAGGCAAGAAAATTTACAAAACCAAGAGTGTGTAGGGCTTAGTGATGGTCGGATTCAAGTAGGAAACCAAGCAAAAAGTTGGAGAAAATTTTGGAACCCAAATCCTTAGCCAAGGCCGGTTGTAGGGGGGAGAACCAAGCCAAGAATCCAAACCGGGTTTTGGAGCAATTGGCTGGAAATTTTGGTGCAAGTTGGTGACCGGACTTCAAGGAAAGAAGGCTGGAAATTTCGGACCCTTTTAGCCAAGCAAGACCAGCGGCTGTTGGTTAGGAAAAAGGGAGGAAACCGAGCCCACCTTGAGCCAAGAAAGTGAGGTAAAACTCTAACCGATTCAAGCTTTCATTTAAATTTCGTGTGGAGAAATTTAAATGTATTTAAGCTATGGTTTGTAAGGGTATAAGCCCACTTTTAAGTTCTGCCCTAGCTTGTTAGTTATAAGCATGTGCTTGATTTGTTTAGGTTTAAGGTTTGGTGGTTCAATTATGTGCATGCTAGGTGTTTGCTAGAATGCCTAGGGTTTATGCATGATTATGAATGACGTTCAATTTGGTTACATGTTGAAATCTGAACGTTGGAAATGTGATGCATGTCTGATTTAGGCTCCCGCTGAGGTCGGTCGAGGTAGGGTGAACGTTATAGGACGTAAACAAAAATTTAAACCGAAAACTGCCAACTCGGGTAGAAATTGGCCAGTTTCGGGAAAATCGGTTTTTGAGGCCTCTAAAGGCCGAATCAGGGGAAACTCAAAACATGAAAGTTTTTAAGTAGAGTTTTTCCTAGAGGAAAGCGCGGACAGTTTTGTAAAATGAGGCTCCAATGGCCTCGGTTTTTACCAAAACCCGTGCCTAAGGTGCCCAGGACCCGTGCACGGCCAGGACTAGTTCCAAAGGGTTTTTGATCACAAAAACGCCAGAACTGGGTTTTACCCAAAACATGAAAGTTGTAGAGTTTTTCAATGTTTACAACTTTCGTGAAGACAATTTTTACAAATTCAGTCTGGATTTTAAGATGAAAATGGATTTCGGAAAACTGTACAGGAATTAGGGGAATCCTGTACAGGATTTACAAAGTTGACACAGAAAATGCATATTTTTGCAGTTTCACTGCAAATGGACATTGTGAAACTGTTCCAAAGGCAGTTTCTAATAGTCAATAATTTTATAAGTCTCATTTGAAGATTTTCAGTTTTTAAAGTCAAACAAAAAGATTGTTTTGAAGATAATTTACCCAAGTTTCCAAAGAGATGGAAAATGGGTTTTTAAACCAAACTGGGTAAATAAAATGACTACGGGTAATAACAGGAAATAATATTCGAATTACTAGGCCAAAGCCTAGAGCTCAAGTTTAACCCAGATAGGGTTAACTTTTGATGATCAAGAGTTTAATTATGATTAACCTTAAGGGTTAGTCAAGATAACCCTAAAGGATATCATAAGTAAAAAATTGGGCTATGATATAGGATTATTTGAGGTAACCCAATGATTATGGACAAGAATAAAGCCCAAGGTTAGGAATGAAACCTAACCCTAACAGTATGCATAAAGGTTTAACACATGAGGTTATCCAACGTAATCTCTTAAAGAATTTATTCATAGGGTTACTATTTGTAACCCAATAAGACGTCTAGTATTTGAGACCTACATTTAGGATTACGTATGCATGTTGGTTAGTTTATCAACATTCCGCCATACTAATTAGAACCTCACCTATGTCCTAAAATGAGCAGGAGGGAACCTTCAGCTGTACTCTGAGAGGAAGCAGCTTAACGTAGGACATAGCTAGAGAGGTAAGTACAACTCCACCTGCAGCATGAACAAAATATTTTTGTTACATGTTATGTTTTTACGAAATCATGTATTGATTTACATGATTTACCTAAGTTATGTCATGAAAAGCGGTGTCATGATAAGTTAAGTATGTTATGACAAGTATAAGTATGATATGATGAGTTACGTTATGATAAGATTACGTCATGTATGTCATGTTATGATAAGTTATGTCATGATAAGTTTATGTATGTCAAGTTATGTTATGTTATGACATGGTAATTTATGTTAGAATGTATTATGTTTGTGACATCATGAAGCATATTCACCATTATTAAATCACATGGTAAGAATAAGTTAAGTTAGGAGTTAAAGACCCGCTAATGTTATTGTGTCGTACCGACTTGCCACAAGGGCGGGTTTAAACGGTTAAGTCAATGGTTTGAATTGGATTGGACTGCCTACCCCAATCACTCTATGCAAACAATTAGTTTCATAGTTTGACTTGGTTTGGATTGGCCGCCTCCAACCACTCCATGGATGAGTACTACGGTACGAGCATGTATGACATATAAAGGTTTATAACCAAGATATTGAAAACATAGTAGCTTTGAAAAAGAACATAATCGGTTCACGCATTTTATATGTTAAAAATGTTTTTGTGGATTGAATATTGTACTTACTGGGCAATTAGCTCATTACTTACGTTCATGCTGTAGGTAAGCAACCTAACGGCAGTACTTGATGCAAAACTGTGAAGAGTTGGTGCTGCGGACTGTGAAATGTGGGATGGACACCGCCACGGGTTTGGAAAATATGTTTTTATAAAATACGTTTGTAAAATGTGTTTTGTTATGTTTAAGAAAAGTTTCAAGTATGTATGGCAAGCAAGTTGCCTCGTGTTGTACCGATCCGCGCTAAGTCGGGTCTGGTCCACGATATTAGTACTCGTGTGAGTACATACGAATATGCATGATGATAAGTTAAGTTTAAGTTTGAAAGTAAAATAGTTTTTAAAATCAAGTTTAAAGTTTGAAGGAAAGAAAAGAATAAAAGAAAAAAATTTATTCTGAAATTTTCTATAAGGTTAAGTATTTAAGATTGAGTTTTAATTTAAGTAAGGTGACGACCCGGCGAAGGAAATCGGGGCGTTACAGAAAGAAAAAGAGAGAAAATTCCATTGAATCAAAACTGTGAGGAAGGTTAAACCAAGTGATAATTTTCATAGGAGGTTAACCGGTTCCTGTTTTGTAGTTTTGAAGAAAGAAGTTGGATCATATTCTCAACGAGGAACATCGGAATTGAGAAGGAGGGATCTAGACTTCGGAAAGCATTACCGGTCGCTTGGATTCATAGAACGTGTGTAAGATCTAGAAAATTCAACGTTTTGAGTTCTCGTATAGAAATTTAATATGTACCGAAATGGTATTTATGAAAAAGCCCGGTTTAGGGTTTTTATTAATTTTCATGAGTTCTTATGGCGTCATAAGACTCAAATATGATCGCTTAGTCAAGTCTACGATCTTTTGGGTTCAAAAGATAGCAAACTCTATGATTTTACAAAAAGTCAACGTTTGACCGAAAAAGTCAAAGTTGACCATGAAGGTCAAAGTTGACCATGAAAGTCAAAGTTGACCCGAGGAGTCAAAGATTGACTAAAAAGGCCAACTATGTGACGTAATTTAAGAATGTTGAGCAGTATAGGTTTCGTACTGCGAAAATCAATTTTTACGGACAAAATAGTTAGAATTAAACCTAAACCCGCTTTAGAAAAATTCAAGCACATAAATAGATTATTAAGGGCCAAAGGATTCAAAGCGAAAAGAAAAGTTTTTCGTATCGTCCATTTTATGACAGATAAATTTTGGAATAAAATTTAATTTATGAAACTGTGTATGAAGTAACACAGTATTAACGATGTCTGTTTGGCTTTAAATGGATTGCTTTTAAAGCTTTAAGCCAAACAAGCCTTAATGACATCACCTCATCCATTATTAATGACATAATATGGAATTAAGCTTAATTAGGAAAGTATTAGGTGCCAACTAAGCATGGGCTGGCCGGCCACCTCACTAAAATGGTGTAAAAAGCTGATTTTTGATGGAGTTTTTGGCAATTAAGCAAAGTTGCCAAACCTCTATAAATAGGTGGCCATTCCTATTCAGAAAATTCAAAAATCTCAGCCAAATTCTGCCCAATTTACAGCTCAAAAACCGTCCCTTACAGCCAAGAGAAAAACAAGAACAAAAACAGAAATCCAAGTGTAGGAACCCTTGGGTGTAGTTCGGTTTTCAGCTAGGAGGAAGATAGTGAGTGCTGGAAATTTTGGACCTCTTTGTTAGCTTGTTGGCCGGCTGTTTGTGGGCTGGAAAAGGGTGAGAAAAAGTTGAAGGAAGTTTAAGGGAGTGGCCGGATTTAGTGGCTGACCTTGGTGGGCAGCAGCAGCCGAAGGCAGAAAAAAAAAATTCTGGGTGAGCCTAGGGAGGAGCCGGCTGTACTAGGAGCGAAGGAAGAAAGAAGTTTGGACCAACCCTAATCAAACTTAGGGTTCATCAAGGTAAAATTTCTCATAACTTGCAGCTTTCAATTTGGTTCAATTTGCAAGTTTAAATTGTATTACAAGTTATCGGTTGTACGAGCATAAGCTCGGATTTTATTTTCGGCCCCTAGGTAGGTATGTGCTTGATTTAATGTGCTAGAGTAGTATAGTACGATTTTAAATATGTTTGATGTATGTGGATTGTATGTTAGTTGTATGGTTAAGTTTATATGCTCCTAATAGGTTTAGTTATGAGCTTGAATGCATAATTAGGTAATGAACAGATTTGGTGCATGTTGTGCAAGCTGGAAAAAAAAAATCTGCACATCCTAATTATTTGAGATAAGATAATGGCTTGCATGGCTAAGTTTTTATTTGTGTTTAAGGAAAAATTAACGTTAGAAAGGCGCTGTTTGTTTGACTTAGGCTCCCGCTGGTTCGGTTGAGGTAGTATGCACGTTTTTAGGGCGAGTACCGAATGAAGGATTTGAAACTGCCATTTCGGGTTCTAGTTACCCGGTTTTATGGAAAACAAATTTTGAGGCCCTTAGAGGCCGATTTTCGAAAAACGTAAAACATGAAAGTTGTTTAGAACAGTTTTTCCTATAAGACAACGAGGACAGTTTTTAAAAATAAGGCTCCAACAGCCTTCGTTTTTATAGAAAACCGAGCTGACCGTGCCCAGACTTCATGCACGGCCAGGTGAACTTAAAAGGAGAAAACGAGTGGGTTAAAGTCCGAAATGGATTTTGATCAAAACATGAAAGTTTTAGAACGTTTTGAGATTTAAAACTTTGCTGAAGGAAATTTTTTCAAATTCGAATTCAGTTTTTCAAATAAAAATGTATTTCAAAAACTGTGCAGTGATCGGAAGGTTACTGCTCAAGATTTCTAAAAACAGTGTTGGAATTGGGTTTTCCTGCACGTACATTAGCAAGTTTTAGAAAGAAGCTGCTCCAAAGGCAGTATTGACTTTCAATAATTTTTATAAAGAACCCACTCATAAGAATTTTAAAGAAAACCTTAAGTTTTCAAAAGTGGATTTTTAAACCAAGTTTCGGTGAGCAATAACCGGAAAAGACACCGAGTTATTGGTTTGGGCCCGAAGCCCAAGGGTTATCCAACGTAACCCAATAATGAATTAAGATTATGGAATAGGGCCCTTGTCTCGAGGGTTACCTACATGGTTATTTTAGTAACCCGTTCCTAATGTATATAAGTTAGATTATGGGGGCATATAAACGCAGAATAAAATGAATGTTGGTTGGGATAACCAACAAATTTAAAAGTAGGATTTTCAGAAATCCTTACGCTATGTCCTTTGTAATAACAGGTGATAATCTGTTATTGCGACCTGTTCAGGAGCGGCATAGCATCGGACTTAGAGTTCAAGGTAAGTACAACTCCGCCTACAGCATAGGCTTTAGTTGAATACTTGCCTAAGTATGAGTGATAAATGCTATGGTAGTTGATATGCTTAGGAAATGTTATATGTTATGAATATGCCATGATGAAATGTTATGTTATGATTAAGATGTATGATGAATTTATGATATGATAAGATTATGTTTTATGAATATGTGACATCACGAAGCATGTTCACAAACTCTAAATAAGAATGATTAAGAAATTATGAAAGATAAGTATGAAGGCAAGCAAGTTGCCTGTGTCGTACCGACCCGCTCGTAGGTCGGGTTGGACTATGGATTGAGTTGGAAATGGACTGGCCGCCCCAACCACTCCATAGTTGCGCGCCCGGTACGTACACTTATGGGGCCCATAAGCATGATAAACATGATAAGCATGATAAACATGTTTAGTACGATAAGTATGATACGCTATGAAAAAAACCAAGCAAGCATAATCAAACATAATTGGCTCATGCATGATTAGGGTAGAATGTGTTATGTTAGATTTGAGTTACGTTTCGTATTATTAATTGTTGCGGATAATTATGTTGTACTTGCCGAGCGAAAGCTCACGTCTTACGTCTATGCTGTAGGTAAGTAACCTGTCAGCAACTTTTGATACAAGATGGCGAGCGGGGCGGGGTGAACTGTGAAGTGAGTGGGATATTCTGCCGCTACGCGTTTTTGTCTCTTATGTACATTATATATTATCCGGTGTTCGATTATCGCTTTTTGTTTTGTTCGTACAATCGTTATTTATATATCGTTATCGTTCATGCACCCCGTATTAAAAAAAAAAAAAATATTTCCGCTGTTTATGCTAAGTATGTATGTATGTTATGTATGTATGTATGTACGGTAACGGCCTGTGCTAGGCGGGTCGTTACAGAGTTGGTATCAGAGCTGTTTCCTGCTATTCCACTTCACAGTCTGCCTGCCATCGCCACCATCATTGTAAGTTGAGTTTTATTTCAAATAGTAAATAATTATGATGCGCCTATATTATGGTAGACTTGACGATATGGACCCGGACCAAGTCAACACGGATCGAGAGGCGACCAGATCATTCTTTCAGTCGTGTCCGCTTATGTTTGACGGCACGAGACGTACGGTACCGGTGGCAGCATGGTTATATGATATGGAGTTGATCTTCCATACCTGCCACATCGAGGCCCGGCTACAGGTTTCCTTGGCTAGCCGATGTTTCGCTGTTGACGCTAGGATATGGTGGATCATCCTTGGAGAGCGTCAGTTGCCGAGCCGCACGTGGCCGCATTTTCGCACGGCAGTGATGGCTCGTTACGGGCCGATGATAGGCGAGGGAGCGGGCGATTTACTCCGCGATGCTAAGATCTATGAGGACATGCACCACACTCGTTACCTCAGCTACGTAGCTGATTGGCACGCGTATCCTCAGGAGACGATGGCCCATTATTGCCGACGATTCCAAGAGTCGATGCTGCCATACATTCCTCAGTATCTGCAGAGTCCCGAGCTGCAGGCCTTAGTTATTCTTAGGAATGGATTGCCTATTCAGATCCGGCAGTACGTTCCTGAACCTATGCTCGGCTTGTCAGTTGGACATATGATTGAGGCTATTTTGGGAGTCGAGGCTAACCTTCACGATATGCCAGCCCCGGATTTGGCAGAGGCTCAGCAGGCGCCAGTAGAGGACGCCGAGATGGCAGAGCCGATTTATGAGCCGGTTCCCGTTGTTCCAGAGGATCCGATTCCCGCAGCCCCAGTACCGGAGGTGCCACATCAGGAGGCCGAGTTTGATTTGGCAGATGAGGACTTTGACCCTGATGACCTCATCATTATTCCGGAGGACCCACCGGAGGATCCACCTATCATCGACATATCGAGTGATGATGAGGATGATGAGGAGCCAGATCCTGAGTTAGAGCACGCAGGTTGGCTGGACTATGAGGAGGATTTAGAAGATCCAGAGGAGATTCCGTTGGCTGACGGAGAGGGAGAGTCCGATTCTGACACATCGTCGGGGGTCACTTCTGAGCACATAGATTAGGTAGACTGTGTGTGTATCTTTTGATGCTAGACTGACATGTACTAGCTTATTCTTTTTGGATGATAGGCTTGTACACATATGTATGATGGTAAAGTGGTAGACACTTCCATCTAAAATTTTTGACCATGTAGGATGTATCTGATATGTATATAAGATATTGTAAGTATGACGTCCTTTTTGTACAAATGCAAAAGACAGTTTATGAATGAAATATTATGATACGATGAAATTTTGGAAATTATGTTATGATATGTTATGTTATGTTATGTCATGTATGAATGATATGATATGTATGAAATATGTATGCGATGATATGACTATGATCGGCTATGTATGAAAGTGTTATAGAATATTATATGCATGAAAGAAAGGATATTGACAGTATAATAATATCTTTTCTTATGTCTTATAAAGGAATTTGAAAATGGTGCGCACTCGTAAGACGGTACCAGTGAATCCTCCTGAGCCTGATATCGCGACCGTTGTAGCAAATTTACAACGGCAGTTGCTGGAGCAGCAACGTGAAACGGAAAGACTGCGAGAGCAGCTGGCTCAGATAAATGATAGACCGCGTGTGGATGAAGTTCCTCCGCATCACGACAGAGTACCCCCGGTAGTACCCCAGGTACCTGAAGCCCAACCTGAGGTCCGACAAGAGGTTCCACGGAACTTTGAAGTTCCGTTAGCACCCATTGGGAATCCAGCAAATCTACAATCGGTGCGGGAAGATTTGCTCTATGAGCGGTTTAGAAGGATGAAGGCGCCGGAATTTGATGGACTAATGGATCCGATTGCCGCGGATAATTGGTAGATAGACATCCAAGTTATCTTGGATTTCATGAGGCTTTCGGAACAAGAGAAGGTGCTTTGTGCTTCCTTCGCTTTGAAAAAGGATGCAAGGCACTGGTGGATGACCGTTCAGATACGGCGAGACGTTGCGACTATGGTTGGCAGTATTTTGTCACAGAGTTTCGCAACATGTTCTACAACAGGGAGATTTTAGCAGCTCAGCAGGACGAATTCTCCAATCTGAAGCAAAGATCGATGACTGTGATGGAAGCAGTCAAGAAATTTGAGCAGTTAGCCCGACTATGCCCTGAATTGGTACCCAACGAGACCGAAAAGGTTAGACGAATGATGAAAATGTTTCGTACCGACATTGCCAGGCAAGTGAGTGCTGGCAGTAGCCCACCTACTTTGGTGTCCGACTGTGTGAGTCGAGCCCTGAGAGCAGAATACTGGATCAACCAGGATAGGGAGGCTAGGGCTCAAATTTTTAAGGCCAGGAAGGAGGAGAAAGCCGGAGTTAAGCCAACGCCACCCAGGCAAGGTCCGGAGTTGAATCAGAAGGGTCAGATGAGTAGCCAGACCCAAGGCCCCAAGCAATTTGGAGGTTCAAGAGGAAGGGAAATTCTCTAGTCAAGGACCACAAAAGAATTTCCCTCAGAAGAGGATTTCTGGAGGAAATGAGGGAAACCGTACTGAATACCCGGTGTGCGCGAAATGTGGGAAGAAACACCCGGGGACGTGCAGAATGGGATCTAATGCTTGCTTTCTTTGCGGCAAAGAAGGGCATTATGCGAGGAATTGCACTTTAAACAATCAAGGCCAGAACCCTTCCTATCCGAACCGGAACCCCAACAGCCAACTTCATGCAGTCCAGGCAAGGCTAGAGGGACCCTCGATCACTCAGGGAAGATTAGAAGCCCCTGAACCCCAGGCCAGAATCTATGCCTATACGAAGGGAGATGCAGAAGCAGGGACTTCGCATGTGGTGACAGGTCAGATTTCTATCGCCACTCTTGATGCTGTTGCTCTATTTGATTCTGGTGCTACGCATTCTTTTGTGTCTCTGGAGTTCATCCAGAAGCTAGGAAGAGGTGTGGATGTGTTAGATCACCTTTCAAAACTTCTTTGCCATCCGGAGAATTTTTATGGTCAAATTTCTGGATTCGTGAGGCTTCTGTCATTCTCTGTAATAGAGAATTGTTTGTAGATCTCATCGCAATTAAGCTCCAAGATTTCGATGTGATCTTAGGGATGGATTTCTTAGGAAGATACAACGACCGGATTGACTGTCGGAAACGTTGCGTCACGTTCAACCTCTACGGTGAAGAAGAATTTACCTTCTACGGACAGACTCACCACTCAACCACCAGACTGATTTCGGCAATAAAGGCTTGGAGAATGTTAGCTAACGGTTGTCAAGGTTATTTAGCTAGCATGGTGGACAAAGATCGGGTATTGGAGTTGAGACCGGAAGATATTCCCATTATAAAGGAATATGTGGATGTCTTTCCAGAAGAACTGCCAGGACTTCCACTGGAGCGCGAAATATCGTTCGAGATTGAGCTACTACCTGGAACCGCACCGATATCGAAAGCACCCTACCGAATGGCACCTGCCGAGCTTAGGGAACTTCAAGTGCAGTTACAGGAACTGCTTGACAAAGGATTATTCGACAAAGCTACTCTCCATGGGGAGCCCCGGTGTTGTTCGTGAAGAAGAAAGATGGATCTTTGCACATGTGCATTGATTACCGGGAGCTAAATAAGATAACGATCAAGAACAAATATCCTCTTCCGAGGATTGATGATCTGTTCGATCAACTCAGAGGAGCAGTAGTATTTTCAAAGGTCGATCTGCACTCAGGCTACCACCAGTTGAAGATCAAGGAGTCCGATATCTCCAAGACGGCTTTTCGAACTCGTTATGGGCATTATGAGTTTTTGGTTATGCCATTTGGACTAACCAATGCCCAGCCGCGTTCATGGACCTTATGAATCGAGTATTCAAGGAATACCTGGACAAATTCGTCATCGTCTTTATTGACGATATTTTAATCTACTCGAGGTCCAACGAAGAGCATGAGCATCACCTTAGGTTGGTAATGGAAACGTTGAGAAGGAACCAGCTATATGCCAAATTCACAAAGTGTTGAATTTTGGCTGGAAAAAGTGCATTTCTTGGGCCATGTAGTGCTAAAAGGAAGGGATTTCTGTGGACCCTGCAAAGGTGGAAGCGGTCAGTACGTGGTCAGCACCCAAGAATGTCACGGAGATAAGGAGCTTTCTTGGACTAGCAGGATATTATCGACGGTTTGTTGAAGGATTCTCCAAGATTGCTGCACCCCTTACCGCCCTTACCAGAAAAGGGAAGAGTTTTGAATGGACTCAAAATGTGAGGAAAATTTCCAGGAGCTCAAGAGGAGCTAACCAGCGCACCTGTGCTAATAATTCCTGATGTAGATGCAGGGAATTCGTCATCTACAGCGATGCATCAAAAAGCGGATTAGGAGCTGTTCTGATGCAAAACGGGAAGGTATGGGCCTACGCATCCCGTCAACTGAAAGACCATGAAAGGAATTATCCTACTCATGATTTGGAGCTTGCGGCAGTAGTTTTCGCACTCAAGATTTGGAGGCACTATTTGTACGGAAACAAATGTGCTATCTATACCGATCATCAGAGCCTCAAGTACATTTTCACTCAAAAAGACTCAACATGAACAGCGTAGATGGCTGGAGCTCGTAAAGGACTATGACTGTGAAATCCTTTACCACCCTGGCAAGGCAAACAACGTAGCAGACGCCTTAAGTAGGAAAATGTTCATTTCTGCGCTGAAGGCTAGGAAATTGTTGGCAGAAGGATGTATGGGATTTCTAGCCAACATAGTGGATAAGACGCTTGAAACCGAGAGCAGACCGGAGGAAGTACCGATAGTCAGAGAATTTATAGAGGTTTTTCCTGAAGAGTTGCCAGGACTGCCACCAGAACGAGAGATCTCCTTTGAGATTGAGTTACTTCCTGGATCGGCACCAGTATCTAAGGCACCTTATAAGATGGCGCCTGCCGAACTTAAGGAACTGCAGATTCAGTTACGAGAGCTTTTGGATCGAGGATTCATTCGTTAGAGTTACTCGCCATGGGGAGCCCCAGTTCTGTTTGTTAAAAAGAAGGACGGCACTCTTAGGATGTGCATTGACTATCGGGAATTGAACAAGATAACTATCAAAACAAGTATCCCTTGCCTCGGATCGACGATCTGTTTGATCAGCTGAGAGGAGCTTCAATTTTCTCGAAGATTGACCTGCGATCCGGATATCACCAGCTTCGAATTAGGGAAGGAGACGTTCCCAAGACAGCTTTTCGAACACGATATGGACATTACGAGTTCCTCGTTATGCCATTCGGACTGACAAATGCTCCAGCAGCCTTTATGGACCTGATGAATCGAGTATTCAAGGATTACTTGGATAAATTTGTTATTGTCTTTATAGATGATATCTTGATTTATTCAAGATTAAAGGAGGAGCATGAGGAGCATTTAAGGATTGCTTTACGAATTTTAAAGCAAAATCAGCTCTACGCTAAATTCACAAAGTGTGAATTTTGGTTGAAAAAGGTCCATTTCTTAGGACATGTGGTCTCCAAGAACGGCATATCTGTAGATCCGGCCAAGATTGAGGCAGTAAGTGAATGGCCAGCTCCGAAAAATGTCACCGAAGTACGTAGTTTCCTCGGCTTGGCGGGCTACTACCGACGTTTCGTCGAAGGATTTGCTAAAATTGCAGCGCCGCTCACTGCACTTACACGGAAAGGAAAGAAGTACGAATGGACTGCAAAGTGTGAAGAGCACTTCCAAGAGCTGAAAAACAGGCTGACTCGCGCTCCGATTCTCATAATTCCGAATGTGGAAGAAGGAAACTTCGTGATATACAGCGATGCTTCTAAAATAGGATTGGGAGCCGTGCTCATGCAAAATGGAAAGGTGATCGCTTATGCTTCACGCCAGCTAAAGGATCATGAGAAGAACTACCCGACGCATGATTTGGAACTTGCGGCGGTGGTATTTGCGCTCAAAATCTGGAGGCACTACCTTTACGGCAGTAAGTGTGAAGTCTACACGGATCATCAGAGTTTGAAGTATATCTTCACACAAAAGGAGCTTAACATGAGGCAAAGAAGATGGCTCGAATTGGTGAAGGATTATGACATAGACATCTGTTACCATCCAGGGAAGGCTAACAAAGTAGCTGATGCCCTCAGTCGGAAGTCTCTTCTTCGTTAATGTCCATGCAGTCGTTAATCGAACCTCTTCAGAAGGAGCTAGTGGAAGCTGGGATAGAGCTCATCACAAGAAGTTTAGCTGCCCTAACTTTCCAACCTACCATTTTGGATAGCATGAAGGAGCGACAAGAAGGAGATGCCACTGCTCAGGACAAGGAACGAGGTCTTAGAAGGAAAGGAGTCGGACTTCAACATATCAGATGAGGGCATACTCTATCGGAAAAATAGATTATGCATCCCTAACGAGGATAAGTTGAAGGAGCAGATCATGAAGGAGGCTCATGAGACTCCATATTCCGTTCATCCAGGAGCCACAAAGATGTACCAAGACTTGAAGGAAAGCTTTTGGTGGCCCAGAATGAAGAATGACGTCGCTACATTCGTCAGTAAATGCCTTACATGTCAAAGGGTGAAAGCAGAACACCAACGTCCAGGGGGAGAATTGCAGAAAATTTCCATTCCAGAATGGAAATGGGACCAAGTGACGATGGATTTCGTGGTTGGACTACCCCGAACTCCCAACGGCAACGACGCTATTTGGGTGGTTATTGATCGTTTGACGAAGTCTGCACACTTTATCGCCATCAAGCTTAGTTTTTCGGTGGAACAGCTGGCGGAACTATACGTCGCGCAGATTGTTCGCTACCATGGGATTCCAAAGACAATCATCTCTGATCGTGATGGTCGTTTCACTTCTAAGTTCTGGAGAAGTGTACATCAAGCCATGGGTACCAAGCTTACCTTTAGTACAGCTTTTCATCCTCAAACGGACGGGCAATCCGAGAGGACCATTCAGACCTTAGAAGACATGTTGCGAGCGTGCGTGATGGACTTCAAAGGAACTTGGGATAAAAAGCTTCCTTTGATTGAATTCTCGTACAACAACAGTTTCCAAGCTTCAATTGGAATGGCTCCTTACGAAGCTCTGTACGAAGAAGGTGCAGATCTCCAGTCCATTGGTACGAGACCAGGGAAAAGGAACTTGTGTCCACGATTTTGTTCAAAAACCACTGAGGCCGTCAAACTTATACGCCGACGAATGGAGACTGCATTTAGTCGACAAAAGAGCTATGCCGACAAACGCAGAAGGCCTCTAGAATTCCAAGTAGGAGACTTGGTCTTTCTCAAAGTTGCTCCATTCAAGGGGTTATGAGATTCGGAAAGAAGGGGAAATTAAGTCCACGATACATAGGGCCATTCGAAATACTGGAAAGAATTGGCAACGTGGCCTATAGGTTGGCTTTGCCCAGGAATTAGCATATGTACACAATGTATTTCATGTGTCGATGCTAAAGAAGTACATCTCGGATCCATCCATGTATTGGACCACGAACCAATTGAGGTTCACGAAGATCTGACCTATGAGGAGAAACCAGTTCGAATCTTAGCCCGAGAAGAAAAGGTGCTAAGGAACAAGGTTATACCTTAGTTAAGGTCCTATGGCGAAATCATGAGATTGAGGAGGCAACCTGGGAACGCGAGGATGAGATGAAGAAAAGCTACCCCGAATTGTTCTGATTTTCGAGGACGAAAATTCTTTAAGGAGGGTAGATTGTAATAATCGAAATTTTCACGAACTCACAATTTTCTTGTAAATAAGAAATTTATAGTTCGTATTATGTGTTTATGTGCAATTTTATGAAAATTATGAATATTAATACAAAATTCATGATTTTATCAGTATATGATTGAGTTCTCGTAAATTAATTACGAGACTTCATGATAGGCCTTTTAAGTAAAAAGGTATGACGAAATTTCATGAATTCATGATAGTCAAATTTTGACAAGAGAGTCAATGATTGACAAGAAAGTCAATGGTTGACCCGAAAAATCGAAAATGAGGCGGTACGGTTAAATATTTTTCAGTATAAAATTGTACCGTGTAAAAACCATTTTTGGATAAAATGGTATGTTTAGGATTCAAAAACCACCATAGAAAATCAAGCACATTAATTAGGTTATCTTGGCCAAGTGGTTTCAAATTATAAGAAAAATTTTTACACAGTCCATTTTCACACAGATAAATTTTGGACTGCAGTTCAGTATAACAGTACTGAAATTATACTGTGTATTAGTGAACACAGTATTAGAAATATCTGTGTTAAGTTTAAAGTAGACTACATTAAGGAAAAAGCCAAACAAGGCTTTAAGATGACATCACCTAAGCTTGGAATTATGACATCATCCCATTTTTGATTTATGACATCATAAATGGTGGAAACAACTCACACCTAGCCACCTAGCACCATGCATGGCCGGCCACATGGAGGGTCTTTTGGCAAAATTTTGTGCAATTATTTTCTCCAAGGATTTATGAGCAAAAGGTGAACCAAAAAGATTTGCAATGTGATCCAAAACCTCACCTATAAATAGGCCAAGGGGGATGGTCGGTTTTTAGTCCAAAAAAATCAGAAAAAGCAGCCAAATTCTGCCCATTTTCCCTCTCCAAAAATCTGCAATCTCAAGTGGGTGATTGAGTGAAGAAAAAAATTGAGAAACTTAGGGGTTTTGATGTTGTAGTCTTCAGTTTTCCCTAGCAAGTTCAATCAAAAATTTTGACAGTTTTTGGTGTCCATTTTAGGGGCCAACAGCCGGCTGCCAAGGGGGGGTGAGTGAGTGAGAAAATTTGGATTTAAGAGAGCTTAGTTTAGGTGCAAGCAGCCACCAAGAATCAGCCAATTTTGGTGCCAATTGGTGCAACAAAACCGGCCTTGGGTGGTGTCCTAGGAGGAAAAGTTTTGTGAGCCAAACGCTAACCAATTTTTGGAGATAAATCAAGGTAAACCATTCTAGACCTTAATCTCTTTCAATTAAGCATTCAATTTGAAATTTACATGTATTTCAAGTTGAAATTGTAAGAGCATAAGCTCAATTTATTTTGTGCCCAAAGTTAGGAATC
>CM046374.1:11577234-11670670 GCA_025413025.1 Ficus hispida
AACCCGAAACTCAACTTGAATTAACTTGTACTGACGGGTAAACTTCATCATGTCTACCCCTTTTACTTGTTATGCCGATTATAAGGTTACCATGACCTTTTAAATCGGACCTTGGAAACATTACATCACATCCATATACAACATCATACTTAAAAACATTTGCGGAAAATATTGCGTAGTGGTATCCCACACCGCCCTTCACTCGCTGCATCGTCTCCATGGCCCATCAAGTAATGCTGCAGGCGTCTTACCTACAGTATGAATATACAAATGAGCTTTCGCCCAGCAAGTACAAACATGATCTCACAAAAATCTTTTCAAACATCAAGTAACATATCAATCATCATGTAGTTTATGCATGATCCGATTATGTCCAATTATAAATCTTTTAGGCACTTTTACTCATTATCTTGATTACATGTGGGCCCCTAGTGTCCGTACCAAAAGCGCGCAGCCTCCAGACAAAGCTAGGGTTTGCAAGGCCCTAACAGTTCTGGGAATTATAACTTGACCCTTCTCGATCACGAAGGTAAATGTCACAACTGAAACCTCTAGCCTCCTCGATCACGGGAGGTTGGTACGACACCTTACTTGATTTATCTTACCATGTGGTTCAATATTAGTGAACATGCTTCATGATGTCACAAGGTCAAATCCAACTTAACATTTGCCATATCATGGCATTCTTGAAAACATGACATTTTTAAAACCATGACATTTTAGAAAACATGGCATAATATGTAACATGTCATAGCATCACATCATTACATGGCATCTCATATCATAACATAGCATAGCATCACATAGCATAGCATATAACATAGCATAGCATTATAGCATAGCATAACATAGCATAGCATGTATACTTGGAAAATATCTTTTATTATTTTCCATACTGCAGGTGAGGTTTGTACTTACCTCTTTTACTATGTCCTACGTAAAGCTGCTCCTCTTCCGGGTAGCCGCAGGCTTCCTCCTGCTTGATGAAGGACATAGGTAAGGTCTAATTAGTATTGTGGAATGTTGGTGACCATACCAACATGGCTACGAAATTCTAGCTGTAAGTCTCCCTTATAACTTATGATGACTTACTTGGTTACTTAAGGTAACCTTGGGTATTAATCCCAATCATATATGAATAGGGTTAGGTATCATCCTAACCTTGGCCTATGCCTTGTCATTTTTAATTTAATCCTTTTTGGGTTTTAAGATCAAACTCAATTTTTGTACCTTGTTGGGTTACCTTGAGTAACCCTTGAGGTAGTCAAACTTAGTTCAATTATCTAAGTCAACTTTGGGCTTTGGACTCTATCCCGTAACGCGGTATCCTTCCCGGTTACCGTCCATCATTGTTTGTTACCAAAAGTAAGATAACTTTTGAATCCAAAAACTTGTTTTTCTCTTTGCTTTGGAAAAACTTAGTTCTCTTTGTTCAAAAATTCTAGTTTTAACTTTGAAAATTGTAATTCTTTGAGAAAGGTTTGTAAAAATTATTAACTGTTGAAAACTGCCTTTGGAGTAGTTTCCCACAGTCAAAACATTGGTGTTGGTGCAAAAATACAGTTTCCTGTATTGTTTTAGAAAATCCTGTGCAAGAATTTCTTGTTTCCTGCACACTCTATAGAAATCCGTGTCAGTTTAAAATCCATTCCGATTTTGAAAAACTTGTCTTCACGAAAGTTTTAGATCTTGAAAAAATCCTAAAACTTTTGTGTTTACGAAAAGTCCAGTTCTGCTTAGATTCGTACCAGTTTTAATTTGAAACTGGCTGACCCTGTAAACTGGGTCTGGGTAACTAGCCACGGGTTTTTGTAAAAACGGAGGCCATTGGAGCCTCAATTTGAAAAACGGTCCACGTTGCCCTCTAGGAAAAACCCTTATCTACAACTTTTAGTTTTGAGTTTCTTCAAATTCGCCTCTAAGGGCCTCAAAATACCATTTCCAGAACACTGCCCAGTCTTGACCCGAGACTGGCAGTTTCGGTTCTTAATTTCGTTTACGTCCTAAAACGTGCACGCTACCTCAACCGAACTCAGCGGGAGCCTAAAGTCACACATGCAATCATTTCTAACGTTCCAATCCATCAATCACATAATCATACATCATTCTAAAACCTATGGGAACATATAACAAACATCTAGCATGCAAAACATGCATAAGCATATAAAGCTCAAAAATCAACCACCTAACCTAATCAAGCACCATGACATAAATCTTAAACTTAGGGCAGAAAATAACTTGAGCTTAAGCTCTTACAATCCAACTTGAAATACACTTAAATTTCAAATTGAAATGCTCAATTTAAAAGGTTTAAGGGCTAGGGATGATTACCTTGATTAGCCCCAAATTTTTGGGTTAGGGTTTGGGGTCCGAAAATCTCTCCCCTTGGTTCCTAGAACAACCGGCCACTCACCCTCCAATGGCCACCGAAAATTTTCTTCTTCCTAGCACTAACACAGCCGGCCCTCTACCTCTCCAATGGGTACCAAATTTTTTTTCAGCTTTGACTTTCAAAAATCCGAACACTCATAGTGAAATCTCTCTTGGATTTTTGATTTTTGTTCTGTTTTTTCTTGGCTGCCTAGGGACGGTTTTTGGAGCTGAAAAATGGGCAGAACTTGGCTAAGTTTTCTGATTTTTTGAATAAAATCAGCACCTATTTATAGAGGTTTTGGAACTTTGCTTAAATTGCAAAATAGTCCTTCAAGAAGCAAGTATTTGCACAAATTTTGCACAAATACCCTTCAAATGGCCGGCCATCACCTTGTGGAAGAAGCAAAATTTGTTCTAGAACATGACACTTGTCATTCAAGGCTTGGTTCATGGAATTATGATGTCATAATTCCAAATAAAAATGATGTCATAATTTAAAAGGTAAATGATGTCATCTTAAAGCCTTGTTTGGCTACTTTTTGAAAAGCAAACCCATTTTAAGCTAACACAGATAAATATATACTGTGTTTACTAATACACAGTATAATTCAGTACTGTTTTACTTGACTGCAGTCCAAAATTTATCTGCGTAAAAATGGACTGTATAAAATTTTTCTTATACTTCCGAGCCTTATTGGTCTTTAATTCTCACTAGGTGTGCTTGATTTTCTAAGGTGGTTTCATAGCTTATTTAGCTATCTCAACCGTAAAGACGGTTTTCGCAGTAATTTCCAAAAATTACACTTTAGCCCCTCAAAGACAAAATATTTACATGTTAGTCCCTGTGAGGTGGCGACTAAAGTGGAGCCACTTGACTTCTAATTCATACATAATGGTCCACTTAATTCCCAAAAATCCCTAAATATAGAGATACAATCCAATTTCTCATTAATTGAAATAATACTAGTACTGTTTTTCACTTAAAACAGTACTGCCATACTGGACTACGGTCCAGAATTCAACTGCACTTAACTGAGCCAAATGGATTTTTTTCTTAGAGCTCGAAACCATTTAGTCCTTTATGTCTCAAAAAATCATGCTTAATTTTCCTCTAGCGACGTCTCAAGCCTTATTTTCGCTTAATCGTCCGAAACGACAGCTTTCTGCAGTATAGTTTCTATACCGATAATTTACACTGCGGTTTCACCTTAGTCAACTTTGACCAGAATAAAAGTCAAAATTACTATTTTGCCCCCTTTTTTCCCAAAAAGGCCTATATTTGCCTAAGCAAACTATTTTGAGTCTCGTAGCTAATTAATTGAGAACTCAAACTTATACTGATATTCCATTCCGATCATGATTCAAACTTAGGTTTCCTTGTTTCTAAGGGAATCATAAGTCATAAAAGTTTCGGGTATTACAATCTACCCTCCTTAAAAGATTTTCGTCCTCGAAAATTCGAATAATCCTAAGTGGCTTTTCTTCAATCCACTATCAATTCATAGTAACTTGTTCACATTCCCATTTGAATAACTTAATAAGATCAGGTCTTTTATATAGAACCATAATCTTCTTTCTACATCCTCATAATTCATATCCTCATACTCTCATGTTTTCATGTCCTCATACTTTTCTTTCGTACTGCATAATCTCATCATCATCATTTTTTTTTTTCGCACTGCATCACAAAAACTATTTACATGAAAAACTGTGCAAGTATATCACATAACTTGCCATGTTTGAAAAGTAGATATAACTTTTCCATACTTGAAAAGAAAACATATTGTATCTTATAATTAAGATACTTTTCTTTAACTTTATTTGAGGGCTCAGCGAATATATCATATTGAAAATATTTTTCTTTCAATTAACTAAAGCTGAGAACCCTCTGGTACAATGTTAATCTTTTGCTATTAGAACCCTTTTTCTTATCATGATGGCCCCTATCTTGGAAATATTTTTCTTCCTCAAGGATCGGCCCTTTTCTTGACATGATGGCCCCTCTCTTGGAACTCTATTCCTCAAGGGTTCAGCCCATAACATATCACAACATAACGTGAGTTGGTTCTAATAAGCATAAGATCAAGCACCATACATAAAATAACTTCTTGGAATCTTTTCCAAGTTAATCATGGAAAACAATAATAAATAGTATTATTGAAACGTATTACTGTTCGAGTGATGCAGTGAAAGATATCCTCATATCAACTAGCTACTTGTTAGCCAGTAGAAGCTTTCTCATTGCTTCGGACATTTCCTTTATAGCACATAATCATAGCTCTAAGGAATATGTAAAACTTTCCATCATCATTTCATGATTTCCATTACTTAAAAGGTCGTATATAGTCGACATTAGTCAAACCATTATATATCGACTCCAAGGTTGTTACTATTGATCTCAACCTCACTAACTTGATCATCAGACTCATAGCCATCATCATTATCATAGCCTAGTAAATTGTTGTTGGTAGCATCCAACTCATATTGGCTTAATGCCTAGTTGCTACCTCCAAACTAAGGCATCATCAAAATTTTCCCCGTATTTAATAATACTCTTATGGGGTAAAAGTTTCACAATCAGGAAACTTAACTTCCATGATATTGATCCATTCCATAGAAGGAAAATAATTTCTTAATATCACTATACCCGATATGAAGCGATAGGCTATATGATCTCGAAGCCTATTCTTTTCTTGTTGCTATTCCAGCAATTATCGTTATAACTTAATCACTATAGTTGCAAGATTAGACTCTTGCAAAAATTTGGTTCGTTCGTATGCACGATGAACCATCTTCTAATTCTAGTTCTTAATTCCTCACATTTCTAATCGAAGGAAAAATAAATTAACTTACTTGGGCACTTGCAGAAACGATGTGAAGCAAAGTGAAGTAGGCTGGCAGGATACCGCTCTGATACCAACTGTAACGCCCCGACCCGTCCACGTAGGGGCATACTACGTAAACGTGGGCCGTTACCAAACTTGCTAGACTTAAATCTTTGTTTTATCGAAAAATTTCAGGATAAAATTTTTTTTATTTTTTTTTTCTTTAAACTTTATAACTTTAAATTTTATTTTAAAAATCATAACCCGAAACTCAACTTGAATTAACTTGTACTGACGGGTAAACTTCATCATGTCTACCCCTTTTACTTGTTATGCCGATTATAAGGTTACCATGACCTTTTAAATCGGACCTTGGAAACATTACATCACATCCATATACAACATCATACTTAAAAACATTTGCGGAAAATATTGCGTAGTGGTATCCCACACCGCCCTTCACTCGCTGCATCGTCTACATGGCCCATCAAGTAATGCTGCAGGCGTCTTACCTACAGTATGGAATATACAAATGAGCTTTCGCCCAGCAAGTACAAACATGATCTCACAAAAATCTTTTCAAACATCAAGTAACATATCAATCATCATGTAGTTTATGCATGATCCGATTATGTCCAATTATAAATCTTTTAGGCACTTTTACTCATTATCTTGATTACATGTGGGCCCCTAGTGTCCGTACCAAAAGCGCGCAGCCTCCAGACAAAGCTAGGGTTTGCAAGGCCCTAACAGTTCTGGGAATTATAACTTGACCCTTCTCGATCACGGAAGGTAAATGTCACAACTGAAACCTCTAGCCTCCTCGATCACGGGAGGTTGGTACGACACCTTACTTGATTTATCTTACCATGTGGTTCAATATTAGTGAACATGTTTCATGATGTCACAAGGTCAAATCCCAACTTAACATTTGCCATATCATGGCATTCTTGAAAACATGACATTTTTAAAACCATGACATTTTAGAAAACATGGCATAATATGTAACATGTCATAGCATCACATCATTACATGGCATCTCATATCATAACATAGCATAGCATCACATAGCATAGCATTATAACATAGCATAGCATTATAGCATAGCATAACATAGCATAGCATGTATACTTGGAAAATATCTTTTATTATTTTCCATACTGCAGGTGAGGTTTGTACTTACCTCTTTTACTATGTCCTACGTAAAGCTGCTCCTCTTCCGGGTAGCCGCAGGCTTCCTCCTGCTTGATGAAGGACATAGGTAAGGGTCTAATTAGTATTGTGGAATGTTGGTGACCATACCAACATGGCTACGAAATTCTAGCTGTAAGTCTCCCTTATAACTTATGATGACTTACTTGGTTACTTAAGGTAACCTTGGGTATTAATCCCAATCATATATGAATAGGGTTAGGTATCATCCTAACCTTGGCCTATGCCTTGTCATTTTTAATTTTAATCCTTTTTGGGTTTTAAGATCAAACTCAATTTTTATACCTTGTTGGGTTACCTTGAGTAACCCTTGAGGTAGTCAAACTTAGTTCAATTATCCTAAGTCAACTTTGGGCTTTGGACTCTATCCCGTAACGCGGGTATCCTTCCCGGTTACCGTCCATCATTGTTTTGTTACCAAAAGTAAGATAACTTTTGAATCCAAAAACTTGTTTTTCTCTTTGCTTTGGAAAAACTTAGTTCTCTTTGTTCAAAAATTCTAGTTTAACTTTGAAAAATTGTAATTCTTTGAGAAAGGTTTGTAAAAATTATTAACTGTTGAAAACTGCCTTTGGAGTAGTTTCCCACAGTCAAAACATTGGTGTTGGTGCAAAAATACAGTTTTCCTGTATTGTTTTAGAAAATCCTGTGCAAGAATTTCTTGTTTCCTGCACACTCTATAGAAATCCGTGTCAGTTTAAAAATCCATTCCGATTTTGAAAAACTTGTCTTCACGAAAGTTTTAGATCTTGAAAAATCCTAAAACTTTGTGTTTTACGAAAAGTCCAGTTCTGCTTAGATTCGTACCAGTTTTAATTTGAAACTGGCTGACCCTGTAAACTGGGTCTGGGTAAACTAGCCACGGGTTTTTGTAAAAACGGAGGCCATTGGAGCCTCAATTTGAAAAACGGTCCACGTTGCCCTCTAGGAAAAACCCTTATCTACAACTTTGTAGTTTTGAGTTTCTTCAAATTCGGCCTCTAAGGGCCTCAAAATACCATTTCCAGAACACTGCCCAGTCTTGACCCGAGACTGGCAGTTTCGGTTCTTAATTTCGTTTTACGTCCTAAAACGTGCACGCTACCTCAACCGAACTCAGCGGGAGCCTAAAGTCACACATGCAATCATTTCTAACGTTCCAATCCATCAATCACATAATCATACATTCATTCTAAAACCTATGGGAACATATAACAAACATCTAGCATGCAAAACATGCATAAGCATATAAAGCTCAAAAATCAACCACCTAACCTAATCAAGCACCATGACATAAATCTTAAACTTAGGGCAGAAAATAACTTGAGCTTAAGCTCTTACAATCCAACTTGAAATACACTTAAATTTCAAATTGAAATGCTCAATTTAAAAGGTTTAAGGGCTAGGGATGATTACCTTGATTAGCCCCAAATTTTTGGGTTAGGGTTTGGGGTCCGAAAATCTCTCCCCCTTGGTTCCTAGAACAACCGGCCACTCACCCTCCAATGGCCACCGAAAATTTTCTTCTTCCTAGCACTAACACAGCCGGCCCTCTACCTCTCCAATGGGTACCAAATTTTTTTTCAGCTTTGACTTTCAAAAATCCGAACACTCATAGTGAAATCTCTCTTGGATTTTTGATTTTTGTTCTGTTTTTCTTGGCTGCCTAGGGACGGTTTTTGGAGCTGAAAAATGGGCAGAACTTGGCTAAGTTTTCTGATTTTTTTGAATAAAATCAGCACCTATTTATAGAGGTTTTGGAACTTTGCTTAAATTGCAAAATAGTCCTTCAAGAAGCAAGTATTTGCACAAATTTTGCACAAATACCCTTCAAAATGGCCGGCCATCACCTTGTGGAAGAAGCAAAATTTTGTTCTAGAACATGACACTTGTCATTCAAGGCTTGGTTCATGGAATTATGATGTCATAATTCCAAATAAAAATGATGTCATAATTTAAAAGGTAAATGATGTCATCTTAAAGCCTTGTTTGGCTACTTTTTGAAAAGCAAACCCATTTTAAGCTAACACAGATAAATATAATACTGTGTTTACTAATACACAGTATAATTCAGTACTGTTTTACTTGACTGCAGTCCAAAATTTATCTGCGTAAAAATGGACTGAATAAAATTTTTCTTATACTTCCGAGCCTTATTGGTCTTTAATTCTCACTAGGTGTGCTTGATTTTCTAAGGTGGTTTCATAGCTTATTTAGCTATCTCAACCGTAAAGACGGTTTCGCAGTAATTTCCAAAAATTACACTTTAGCCCCTCAAAGACAAAATATTTACATGTTAGTCCCTGTGAGGTGGCGACTAAAGTGGAGCCACTTGACTTCTAATTCATACATAATGGTCCACTTAATTCCCAAAAATCCCTAAATATAGAGATACAATCCAATTTCTCATTAATTGAAATAATACTAGTACTGTTTTTCACTTAAAACAGTACTGCCATACTGGACTACGGTCCAGAATTCAACTGCACTTAACTGAGCCAAATGGATTTTTTTCTTAGAGCTCGAAACCATTTAGTCCTTTATGTCTCAAAAAATCATGCTTAATTTTCCTCTAGCGACGTCTCAAGCCTTATTTTCGCTTAATCGTCCGAAACGACAGCTTTCTGCAGTATAGTTTCTATACCGATAATTTACACTGCGGTTTCACCTTAGTCAACTTTGACCAGAATAAAAGTCAAAATTACTATTTTGCCCCCTTTTTTCCCAAAAAGGCCTATATTTGCCTAAGCAAACTATTTTTGAGTCTCGTAGCTAATTAATTGAGAACTCAAACTTATACTGATATTCCATTCCGATCATGATTCAAACTTAGGTTTTCCTTGTTTCTAAGGGAATCATAAGTCATAAAAGTTTCGGGTATTACAGTAATGACGGTCAACTGCAGTATAATTTCAATACTGCTTATTATACTGCAGTACCGTCTTATACCGATCATAAGTTATTCTGGTCATGGTTATGCTAGAATAAAAACATAAATCATGATTCTGCCTTTTTACCAAAAGGCCTTATTCTTGACATAATAAACTTATTATTGAGTCTCATAGCTAATTAAACGAGAACTCAAATATATTCTAATAATAAAATTATGAATTTCACATTGATATCCATAATTTCCATGAAACATCACATACACACATAGTATGGACTTAAATTCCTTTACATATAAGGAAATCATGAGTCTGAAAAAAATTTGGTTATTACACAATACTTAGTTGTTACTCATGGATTTACACCATCTAGAATTAATATGCATTAATCCTTATTTTCAGCAAATGGTTTCTTTCTTTAAAAATCATTCTTTCCATTCTTGTATTGCTTTTAGCCGTTGGTGCTCATATAGCCGTTAGGCTCTCTTTGGTATATAAACCTGTTTTGGGTTTTGTATTAATTAAGTGTGAAATATAGCAAAGTACTCTATTTACACACATTCATCTTTCTCTTGTTATTTTCTAAAATTCATTTTGGTATCAGAGCTTCATCCCCACGCCCCAAAAAAAAAATATAGTCCCTATTTAAGCACCAAAACTCTCCATCCAATCCTTTCACTAGTGTGCTAGTTTAATCTCTATCAAACTTAACAACTCAAATTTTCTTCTTTGAAAATCTCAAATTTCACCTTTGATTCGCAATCTTGGTATCTTTCACCATATTGAAAGCTCTGAAAAGCCATCAGAAGAAATTCTTGATACATTCGGCAAGAAGGTGACAAATAAAGAATATTCCACATGGTGCGATAATGATGGGCTTCTTATTGCCTGGCTTCTAAGCAATATGATAGAGGAAGTATTCAGCATGATCTACTATGCGGATACAACATATCAAATTTGGCACTCCCTTGGTGAACAACTGTTGCCCAACACCAAAGAAAGTGAAGCTCAACTGAAGACCAGCCTATATCCACTATCAAAAGGATCGCTTTCTCTTGATGAATACATCAGGAAGTTCAAGAGTATCTGGGACAAATTGGCAGCCATGGGCAAGCCTCTGTTAGGCTTTGACAAAATTTTTGAAATCTCAAGAGGGCTTGGAAAGAAATACAAAGATTTTAAACTTGTTGTGCTATCAAAGCCTCCATATCCAACTTTTAATCAATTTATTTTGTCTTTACAGAACTATGAACATTTTTTTCTTGTGGAAGAAAAACAAGAACCTGATCATAATCAAGCATTCCTCGGTCAAAGAGATAAAGGAAGAGGGCAACGTGGAGGAGGGAGATTTAGAGGAAGAGGAGGTTTCACTCAAAATCGACCATATAATTAGAATCAACCGCAAAACTTCCCATCTTTGTCACATCGAAAGCCCAACTTCAACAACAATTGGAATTAACGACAACAAGGACAATTCAACAAAGAAAATCCCAAGGATGCTTGTCAAATTTGTGGTAGGACTAATCATACAGCCATTAAATGTTATTACAGGTACGATTATGCCAATGAAGAGGAAAATGCTCAACAAGCCTTTTCGGTCATGAACATAAACAATGAAGGAGATCCCAACTTTTATGTTGATTCTGGTGAAATAGCTCATATGACAAATCAAGGAGGTAAATTACAATTTTTAAAAGCTTATTTTGGCACTGACTCAATATTTGTTGGAAATGGACAAGCTTTACCTATTACTCACACTGGTAAAGCTGTGCTCAAAACCTCCCAAGGTAACTTAAAATTAAATGATGTATTAGTTGTGCCAAAAATTAAAAAGAACTTATTATCGGTCAACCAACTTATTGATGATAATTCTTGTATCTTTGAATTTATCTCTGATGGTTTTGTCATAAAGGATCACAATCAACAGGTTCTGGCCAAGGGACTTAGAAAAGGAAATCTATATGTGCTAGAGGAAAGCCATTGGGAAGCATTATCTGCAATTCGAAGTCCTAGAGCATCTTCTGAAATTTGGCATGCGAGACTAGGACATCCAAACTTAAAATTTCTTTAGAGCTTAGAGAAGAAAAAAGCTATTAATATTTCAAATTGGTTAAATAAGGATGTTCTTTGTACTAGTTGTCAACTTGGAAAGCGTTGTAAGCTTTCTTTTAGCAAATCAGATTCCATTTCCTCTTTTCCTCTTGAAAAAATTCATAGTGATTTATGGGGGCCTGCCCCAATATCGTCATCTCAAAAATTCAAATATTATGTTATCTTTGTTGATGATTTTACACATTATACCTGGTTATTTCGTTTAAAACATAAATCTAATTTCTTCACTTGCTTTCTTAAATTTCAAGCATTTGCAGAAAAACATTTTGATAGGAAAATCAAGGTATTTCAAAGTGATGGAGGAGGTGAGTTTACTTCTACTATTTTCTCTGAACATTTGGCACAATGTGGAATTGTTCAACAACTTTCTTGTAATAACCGAAATTTTTACGGACTCATGATTTCTTTATATGCAAAGGAATTTAAGTCCGCACTATGTGTGTATATGATATTTCATGGAAATTATGGATATCAATATTAAATTCATAATTTTATTATTAGAATATGTTTGAGTTCTCGTTTAATTAGCTATGAGACTCAATAACAAGTTTGTTATGTCAAGAATAAGGCCTTTTGGTAAAAAGGCAGAATCATGATTTATGTTTTTATTCTGGCTTAAGTATAAACAAAATAACTCATGATCTGTATAAGGCGGTACTGCAGTATAATAAACAGTATTGAAATTATACTGCAGTTGACCGTCATTACGGATGCAGAGTTAAGAATAAGGTATGGGGTACCACTTTAATATAATTGGGCCTTATACCCAAGGGTACTTATAGTAACCAAATAGGATACTATTTGACTATGTTAGGCTTGTAACTAGGGTTACTTATGGATGTTGGATTGGATGCCAACACTGAATGTTATGATTTTTAGCAAGATAGGTTGATCCTTATCTTACACCCTAATTGGTAATGAAGGTAATCTGTTGTTGGGATTCGTTGGAACAATAAACCCAGCACCTAGGATAACATGTAAGTACAAATCTCACCTACAGTATGAAAAATAGTAAATTATTTTCAAGTGTGACATGTTTACATGTATGCCATGATATGTCATGTTTATCTATATGATATGTTTTTACCATTATGCCATGAGCATGTATATGCTATATTTTATAAACATGCCACAAGTTGTTTGATGTCATTGATCTTTATGTCATGCCATATTCATGTATCGCATGCATCATGACTAGTAAGATTACAAGTTAAGAATCTTAGTCTTGAACTAGTTTTTGTTAAAGACTTCATGTGGAAGCATAATTTTAAGCATCCTGATCAAGAGTGAAATAATAAGGCTAAGACTAAGCCAATACAAGTAAAGTGTCGTACTAACCTCCCGTTGATGCGTGAGGGATTATGTATGTTTAAGAAAATTCTCAAACCTTTCGTTGATGTGTGAAGGGTTATGTACATGATTCTCAGAATTGTTAGGAACCTTGCAAACCCTAACTTTCTATGGATTGTGCGCATTTGGTATGTACACAAGGGGTCCATATGTTAAGCAAGATAATAAGTTCATAATTAAGTCCATAATGGAGTATAAGAGATTCATAAATGATCATAAATAGTTCATGCATAAGTTGCACGATATTAGTTATATTTTGTGAGATTAAGTTTGTACTTATTGAGCGTAAGCTCATTAGTATATTTCATACTTTAGGTAAAAAACCTGCAGCTTAATTGGTGGGCCATGTGGACGATGCGCCAAGTGCGGGGCGGTGTGGGATACTATTATGCAAATTTTTTCATAACCCTTTTTAAATTCTAAATATATATGTATATATATATATATATATATATAAATGAGTTGTGTTATACTATATATATGATGTTTGAAGACCTGAGTTAAATGTAAGGATTATGTATATGTATGACTTCACATTTTGGTAAACAAGTAATGTGTATGCATAGAAAGTTTACCCATATAGACTAGTATATCTATATGGTATAAAAAAAATTATCCATTGATTTTCAGTAAGTTTAAGTATTTAAGACCGATAGTTAATTTAAGTAAGCATGGTAACGGCCCTACGTAGGTCGGGGCGTTACATTTTGTAATATCCGAAAATTTACATGCACTCATGATTTCCTTATACATAAGAAATCAATGTTCATATTATGTGTTTTTGTGATATTTCATGAAAATTGTGAATACCAATGCGAAATTCATAATTTTATCAGTAAATGTTTGAGTTCTCATTTAATTAGCTATGAGACTCAATAAGCAGTTTGCTTAGCCAAGTATGTGACCTTTGAGCAAAAAGGGAAGAAAAATCCTATGATTTCATGTTGGTCAAAGTTTGACCGAAAAAGTCAAAGTTGACCAGAGAGGTCAAATAGATGAAGGTACTGAGATATGATAAGCAGTATAGAAAATATACTGCGAAAACCGTCTTTACAGACAAGATAGCATGAGTAAGATTTAAAACCGCCATAGAAAAATCAAGCACACCAAGTAGGATATTAAGGGCAAGAAAGGTTTCAAGAAATAAGAAAAATTTTATACAGTTCATTTTTACACAGATAAATTTTGGACTACAATACAGTATAAAATACTGTTATTAGTTAATAACAGCATTGGAAATATCTGTGTAGCATAAAAGTAGACTGCATTTTAAAGGAAAGACCAAACAAGGCCTTATGATGACATCACCTTATCTTGGATTTATGACATCATTCTTGATTAAAGAAAAATTGAAAAATCCTTTGAATGACACCTAGCAACTAATGGCCGGCCACTTGGAGGGTATTTTTGTAAAATTTTGTGCAAATATTCTTGTCCCAAGGGTATTTTAGCAAATTTTGGATTAAAAATAAATCCAAAATTAAAATAATTTTCAGCTATAAATAGGCTTAAAGGGGGGTCGGTTTTGGCTTCAAAAAAATCAGAAAAATTAGCCAAACTATGCCAAAATTCTCTCTCAAAAACCGAACATAAGGAGGAAAGGAAAAGTGAGAAAAAAATTGAAAACCCAAAGGGAGAAAACTTAGGGGGAGGTTGGATTTTGAACTAGAAACAGCAAGCAAGGTTCAAAAAACTTTTTGGAGCCCCATTGGAGGAGAGGGCCGGTTGTGATGGTGCTTGGAAAAAGGGGAAAAAGCTAAGTAAACCACTTGAATTGAGTAAGGTAAGCCTCTTTGGTCTTAGGCTTTTCAATTCAAGTTCCAATTTGGAGATTTAAGTGTATTTCAATGTTGGAGTTGTAAAGCATAAGCTCAATTTAATTTTCTGCCCTAGTCTAGAAATTTTAGGGTTGTGCTTGATAATTGGTGCTTAGGTGGTTTTAAATTTCAAGATATGCATGCTTATGTGATTGGTTGCATGGAAATTAGGGTTTATGCATGGTCATATGTCCCCAAATCTGCCTAAGGGTTTGAATCTGATTGTATGGATGAATGATGATGGAAAGAACGTTAGAAAGCGCTGCATGAGTGGTATAGGCTCTCGGTTGCGGCCGATTGAGGTAGTGTGTGCGTATTAGGACGTAAACCGAATCTAAGCATAAAAACTGCCAGTTCGGGTAAAACTGGCTAATTTTTTGGAAATCTGATTTTGAGGCCATTAGAGGCCGAATCTGGAAAAACTTAAAACATAAAAGTTGTAGAGAAGTATTTTTCCTAGTGGGTAACGTTGACCGTTTTGCAAAATAAGGCTCCAACGGCCTCGGTTTTGACAAAAATCCGAGCCTGACCGTGCCCAGATTTCATGCACGGCCAGGTGGGTTCAACAAGAAATAAGAGTAGGATAAAGTCCGAACTGCATTTTGAGTAAAACATGAAAGTTGTAAGGTTTTTCAATGTCTAAAACTTTCATGAAGAAAACTTTTACGGATTCGACCCATATTTCAAATACAATTGGATTTCTAAAACTGTGCAGGAAATAGGAAATTCCTGCTCAGGATTTTCTAAAACAGTGCAGGAAAAGGACATTCCTGCACATACACTGATGGTTCTACTGTGGAAAGCTGTTCCAAGGGCAGTTTTCAACACTTAATGATTTTACAAATCCTACTCAAGAATTATAATTTTTCAAAAGTTGAACAAAGGATTTTTGAATTAAAAAGGACCTAAAATGTTAAGTTTTTCCAAAGAAAAGCCAAAGAAAATTTTGGGACCCAAGAAATGGAGACTGGATTGACCAACGGTAATCTGGAAGGATACCCAGGTTATTGGACTGGACCAAAGCCCAGGGTTACCCAATGTGGCCCAACAAGATACCAAGTTTAAATATGGATTAAGACAAGTAAGATATCATGTAGGGGGACATATAACTATGGTTATGCATGAATATTGGTTAGATCCCCAACATTTTTAGATCCTTACCTATGTCCTTTATTATAGCAGGAGACAACCTGCTGTTGTGTCCGAACTTGGAGCGACACACTAGCGGACATAGTAGATGAGGTAAGTACAAACCTCACCTACAGTATGTGACATGATTACATGTTATGTTATGTTATGCCAAGTTATGTTATGTTATGTCAAGTTATGTTATGTTATGCCAAGTTATGCTATGTCATGCCATGTTACACTATGTTATGCCATGTTATGATACGATAAGCCATGTTAAGTCATGTTAAGCCATGATACATCAAGTTATGCCATGTCAAGTCTCATGTGCATCATGATTATTAAGATCACATGTAAAAATTCTTAGTCTTGGAAATATAACAAGACTAAGACTAAACCAAGTCAAGTAAGGTGTCGTACCAACCTCCTGTTGATGCAGGAGGATCATGTATGTTTCAAGTTCAAATTTATGATTATCAACCTCTCGTTGATGCATGAGGGTGGGTATAATGATAATCAACCTTCCGTTGATGCGTGAAGGGTTATGTTCATGTTTCCAGAATGGTTAAGGGCCTTGCAAACCCTGACGTTCTGAGGATTGCACGCTTTTGGTACGTACACTAAGGGCCCACATGTTAAGTAAGATAATAAGTGCAAGTCAACAATTGGTCATAAAAGATTCATAATTGATTCATGCATAAGTTGCACGATAATTATTACATTTTGTGAGATTATGTTTGTACTTGCTGAGCGAAAGCTCATCAGTATATTTCATATTGTAGGTAAGAGGCCTGCAGCTTAATTGGTGGGCCAGGTGGACGATGCGGCGGGTGAAGGGCGGTGTGGGATACCACTACGCAAAATCTTCCACAAAGTTATGTTAAGTTTGAGTTCATATATATTTTAAAGACAGTTACGTTGTATAAAAATTATGAGGATTTAAAGACTCGAACAAGTTATAAGAAATATGTATGTATGTTTTTATCTCAGTATGTATGCATGATAAGTTTCTATACAAGCAACCCTATTTTTATATGTAAGTTTGAAAAAAAAAATTTATTCTCAATTATCCAAGAAGGTTTAAGCAGTTATATAAGTTCATGTATGTATGGTAACGGCCCTACGTCGGTTGGGGTGTTACAAGTTTGGTATCAGAGAGGTATCCTGCCAGCCTACTTCACCTTGCCTCACATCACTTCCGCCACGGCCCAAGTAAGTTAAGTTATTTTTCTTATGCTTAGAAATTAGTTAGAAGCTCGCATGCTTAGTAAGCATCTCTCGTCAATGGTCACGTTGGTAACTTCTCGCACTATGGAATTAGATCGACGTTATGGAAGTTATATGTGGTATTTGTGGAACTTTGCCACATAAGAACAATATTGGATACGGGGATAATGTTGGGTGGTGCCTTTGCTTGGTGGTGGCAATTAAGTGACGTATGAACATGATGGGAAAGTTTTACACCTTCCTAAATGTTATACTTATGCATTTATGTTATGAAGCAGATATGAACAAGATTATGATGGATTCAGATATATTCCATGATTATGTTATGATATGGAATTAAGATTATGGTTCTATATAAAAGACATAATTTTATAAGTTTTCTGTGTAGAACCATGCCACCAAAGCGTAGAACGGCACCAACCCAAGACGTTGATCTTGCGGCCCAGTTAAATGAATTAAGACAGATGATGTTAGCCCAACAACAAGAGATAGGTGGGCTTAGAGCTCAATTGGCTCAACAGAATCAGGGACCTCCTGATACCGGAATACCACCAGCACCTGTGAATCAGCCTGCTGCACCGGAAATTCCTAATGCTAACCCGGTGATTCCAGAAAACCCGATAGCTCCTGAAGTGCCTGATGTGCCTTTGGCTGTTCTGCCAGCACCTTTGGTTTGAACTCCGGAACAATTATATGACAGGTTTCAGCGCATGAAGGCACCAGAATTTGAAGGATCAACAAACCCAATTGGGGCTGACAATTGGTTGATTGACCTCCAAGTTATCTTGAACTTTCTCAAGCTCGATGATGAAGAGAAAGTTCTCTGTGCATCCTTTATGCTGAGGAAAGATGCTCGCCTCTGGTGGGAAACAGTCCAGATCAGGCGAGATGTTACACGAATGACCTGGGAGGACTTTGTTGAGGAATTTAAGGAGAAATACTTCAACACCGACGTTATGGAAGCTCAACAAGACGAATTTAATAATTTCCGCCAGGGTAATCTATCGGTAGCTGAGGCGGTGAAAAAGTTTGAGCAACTAGCACGTCTTTGTCCTCACCTTCTCAGTTCCGAGAGGGATAAAGTAAGATGGATGATGAGGATGTTCCGCTCGGATTTGGCTATAGTGATTAGCAGTGGCCCCTACCCACCAATCACCGTTGCTGAATGTGTCAGCCGAGCGATTCGAGCTAAGTATTGGGTAGGTCAAAACAGGGAACAACGGGCTAAGTTCTTTAAGGAAAAGAAAGAAGAGAAGGCCCAAGTTAAGCAGATTCAAGCAAGACCAAGCCAACCCCTGCAGCAGAAAGGGCAGGGGGGATCTTTTGGTCAACACAGCAACAACAGGCAGTACGGCAATAATCAACAGAAGAGGAAGTGGAATGGAGGGGGACAGGGAAATCAACAAAATTTTTCCCAGAAGAGGAATGCCCCTGATAACAACACAAATCCCACTTGTCAGAAATGTGGGAAGAAGCACCCGGGAGATTGCCGTGTTGGAACTAATCGTTGCTTTCTGTGTGGTAAGGAAGGCCACTATGCTAGGGACTGCAATGCTAATTTTCAGAGTCCGCAGCACCAATAAAAGAGTCAAGGGTATCAGCTTCATGCAGCACAGATGAAGCTTGAAGGACCTAAAATCTCCCAAGGCAGACTTGAAGCTACAGAACCTCAAGGACGCATTTATGCTTATACTAAGGACGATGTTCAAGCTGGACCATCCACAGTGGTGACAGGTCAGCTTCCTTTCGCCCAACAAGATTGTAACGACCTGCCTAGCACAGGCCGTTACCGTACATACATACATACATAACATACATACATACTTAGCATAAACAGCGGAATTTTTTTTTTTATACGGGGTGCATGAACGATAACGATATATAAATAACGATTGTATGAACAAAACAAAAAGCGATAATCGAACACCGGATAATATATAATGTACATAAGAGACAAAAACGCGTAGCGGCAGAATATCCCACTCACTTCACAGTTCACCCTGCCCCGCTCGCCATCTCGTATCAAAAATTGCTGACAGGTTGTTTACCTACAGCATAGACGTAAGACACGTGAGCTTTCGCTGAGCAAGTACAACATAATTATCCGCAACAATTAATAATACGAAACGTAACTCAAATCTAACATAACACATTCTACCCTAATCATGCATGAGCCAATTATGTTTGATTATGCTTGCTTGGTTTTTCATAGCGTATCATACTTATCATACTAAACATGTTTATCATGCTTATGGGCCCCATAAGTGTACGTACCGGGCGCGCAACTATGGAGTGGTTGGGGCGGCCAGTCCATTTCCAACTCAATCCATAGTCCAACCCGACCTATGAGCGGGTCGGTACGACACAGGCAACTTGCTTGCCTTCATACTTATCTTTCATAATTTCTTAATCATTCTTTTTTTTTTTTTAGAGTTAGTGAACATGCTTCGTGATGTCACATATTCATAAAACACAATCCTATCATGCTTCATATCATAAATTCATACATCATAGACATATCATACATCTAAATCATAACATAACCTTTCATCATGGCATATTCATAATATATAACATTTCATAAGCATATCGCATCAACTACCATAGCATTTATCATTCATACTTAGGCAAGTATTCAACTAAAGCCTATACTGTAGGCGGAGTTGTACTTACCTTGAACTCTAAGTCCGATGCTATGCAGCTCCTGAACAGGTCGCAATAACAGATTATCACCTGTTATTACAAAGGACATAGCGTAAGGATTTCTGAAAATCCTACTTTTAAATTTGTTGGTTATCCCAACCAACATTCATTTTATTCTGCGTTTATATGCCCCCATAATCTAACTTATATACATTAGGAACGGGTTACTAAAATAACCCTGTAGGTAACCCTCGAGACAAGGCCCTATTCCATAATCTTAATTCATTATTGGGTTACGTTGGATAACCCTTGGGCTTCGGGCCCAAACCAATAACTCGGTGTCTTTTCCGGTTTATTGCTCACCGAAACTTGGTTTAAAAATCCACTTTTGAAAACTTAAGGTTTTCTTTAAAATTCCTATGAGTGGGTTCTTTATAAAAATTATTGAAAGTCAATACTGCCTTTGGAGCAGCTTCTTTCTAAAAACTTACTAATGTACGTGCAGGAAAACCCAATTCCAACACTGTTTTTAGAAATCTTGAGCAGTAACCTTCCGATCACTGCACAGTTTTTGAAATACATTTTTATTTGAAAAACTGAATTCGAATTTGAAAAAATTTCCTTCAGCAAAGTTTTAAATCTCAAAACGTTCTAAAACTTTCATGTTTTGATCAAAATCCATTTCGGACTTTAACCCACTCGTTTTCTCCTTTTAAGTTTACCTGGCCGTGCATGAAGTCTGGGCACGGTCAGCTCGGTTTTCTATAAAAACGAAGGCCGTTGGAGCCTTATTTTTAAAAACTGTCCACGTTGTCTTATAGGAAAAACTGTTCTAAACAACTTTCATGTTTTACGTTTTTCGAAAATCGGCCTCTAAGGGCCTCAAAATTTGTTTTCCATAAAACCGGGTAACTGGAACCCGAAATGGCAGTTTCAAATCCTTCATTCGGTACTCGCCCTAAAAACGTGCACACTACCTCAACCGAACCAGCGGGAGCCTAAGTCAAACAAACAGCGCCTTTCTAACGTTAATTTTTCCTTAACATAAATAAAAACTTAGCCATGCAAGCCATTATCTTATCTCAAATAATTAGGATGTGCAGATTTTTTTTCCAGCTTGCACAACATGTACCAAATCTGTTCATTACCTAATTATGCATTCAAGCTCATAACTAAACCTATTAGGAGCATATAAACTTACCATACAACTAACATACAATCCACATACATCAAACATATTTAAAATCATACTATACTACTCTAGCACATTAAATCAAGCACATACCTACCTAGGGGCCGAAAATAAAATCCGAGCTTATGCTCGTACAACCGATAACTTGTAATACAATTTAAACTTGCAAATTGAACCAAATTGAAAGCTGCAAGTTATGAGAAATTTTACCTTGATGAACCCTAAGTTTGATTAGGGTTGGTCCAAACTTCTTTCTTCCTTGGCTCCTAGTACAGCCGGCTCCTCCCTAGGCTCACCCAGAATTTTTTTTTTTTTTCTGCCTTCGGCTGCTGCTGCCCACCAAGGTCAGCCACTAAATCCGGCCACTCCCTTAAACTTCCTTCAACTTTTTCTCACCCTTTTCCAGCCCACAAACAGCCGGCCAACAAGCTAACAAAGGGGTCCAAAATTTCCAGCACTCACTATCTTCCTCCTAGCTGAAAACCGAACTACACCCAAGGGTTCCTACACTTGGATTTCTGTTTTTGTTCTTGTTTTTCTCTTGGCTGTAAGGGACGGTTTTTGAGCTGTAAATTGGGCAGAATTTGGCTGAGATTTTTGAATTTTTCTGAATAGGAATGGCCACCTATTTATAGAGGTTTGGCAACTTTGCTTAATTGCCAAAAACTCCATCAAAAATCAGCTTTTTACACCATTTTTGGTGAGGTGGCCGGCCAGCCCATGCTTAGTTGGCACCTAATACTTTCCTAATTAAGCTTAATTCCATATTATGTCATTAATAATGGATAAGGTGATGTCATTAAGGCTTGTTTGGCTTAAAGCTTTAAAAGCAATCCATTTAAAGCCAAACAGACATCGTTAATACTGTGTTACTTCATACACAGTTTCATAAATTAAATTTCATTCCAAAATTTATCTGTCATAAAATGGACGATACGAAAAACTTTTCTTTTCGCTTTGAATCCTTTGGCCCTTAATAATCTATTTATGTGCTTGAATTTTTCTAAAGCGGGTTTAGGTTTAATTCTAACTATTTTGTCCGTAAAAATTGATTTTCGCAGTACGAAACCTATACTGCTCAACATTCTTAAATTCCGTCACATAGTTGGCCTTTTTAGTCAATCTTTGACTCCTCGGGTCAACTTTGACTTTCATGGTCAACTTTGACCTTCATGGTCAACTTTGACTTTTTCGGTCAAACGTTGACTTTTTGTAAAATCATAGAGTTTGCTATCTTTTGAACCCAAAAGATCGTAGGCTTGACTAAGCGATCATATTTGAGTCTTATGACGCCATAAGAACTCATGAAAATTAATAAAAACCCTAAACCGGGCTTTTTCATAAATACCATTTCGGTACATATTAAATTTCTATACGAGAACTCAAAACGTTGAATTTTCTAGATCTTACAAAGATGCTTATGTGTTAATTGATTCTGGAGCTACGCATTCATTTACATCACCTAGGTTCGCTAAGAAACTAGGTAGAGGAAGCGATAGGATTGGAAGAACTTTCAGAACTGCATTACCCTCCGGGGAAATTTTGTTGTCTGATTATTGGATACGTCATGTTCCAATAATTATATGTAGAAGGGAAATGTATTTCAACTTGATTGTCATTGACCTATATGACTACGATGTCATATTGGGTATGGATTTCTTGGGGAAATACAACGTGGTTATAGACTGTCAATGTCGGATTGTCACGTTCAAGCCAATTGGAGGCGAGGAGTTCATTTTTAGAGGATCGACTCCGAAACAGCCGAAAATGCTCATTTCTGCACTAAAGGCTAAGAAGTTGTTGGCAGAAGGATGTATGGGATTTTTAGCCAACATGGTGGATAAGGTGCAAGAAACTAAGAGCAAGCCGGAGAAAGTACCGATAGTCAAGGATTTTATTGAAGTTTTTCCTGAGGACTTGCCAGGATTACCACCGGAGCGAGAGATCTCTTTTGAGATCGAATTACTTCCTGGATCGGCACCAGTATCCAAGGCACCTTATAGGATGGCCCCCGCCGAACTTAAGAAATTGCAACTTCAGTTGCAAGAGCTCCTGGATCGAGGATTCATCTGTCAGAGCTATTCACCATGGGGAGCCCCAGTTTTATTTGTTAAAAAGAAGGATGGCACTTTTAGGATGTGCATTGACTGTCGGGAATTGAACAAGATTACCATCAAGAATAAGTATCCATTGCCCAGGATCGATGATTTGTTCGATCAATTGAAAGGCGCTTCAATTTTTTTGAAATTTGACTTGCGATCGGGATATCATCAACTTCGAATAAGGCAAGAAGACATTCCCAGGACGCCCTTTCGTACGCGATATGGACATTACGAGTTCCTCGTTATGCTATTTGGATTGACAAATGCGCCAGCTGCCTTTATGGACCTGATGAATCGAGTATTCAAGGACTACTTGGATAAGTTTATTATCGTCTTTATAGATGATATCTTTATTTATTCAAGATCTAAGGAGGAGCACGAAGAGCATCTAAGGATTGCGTTACGGATTCTAAAGCAAAACCAGCTTTATGCTAAATTCACCAAGTGTGAATTTTGGTTGGAAAAGGTCCATTTCTTAGGACATGTGGTTTCCAAAGAAGGCATATCGGTAGATCCAGCCAAGATTGAAGCCGTAAGTAAATGGCCAGCTCCGAAAAACGTCACTGAAGTACATAGTTTCCTTGGCTTAGCAGGCTACTACCGACGTTTCGTTGAGGGATTTGCTAAGATCGCAGCGCTGCTCACCGCACTTACACGGAAAGGAAAGAAGTACGAATGGACTTCTAAGTGCGATGAACACTTTCAAGAGCTAAAAAGTAAGCTGACTAGTGCTCCAATTCTTACGATTCCAGTGGTAGAAGAAGGGAACTTCGTGATATATAACGATGCTTCCAAGATAGGATTGGGAGCCGTTGTAACGACCCGTCTAGCACAGGCCGTTACCGTACATACATACATACATACTTACGTACTTATACGTAAAACAGCGGAATATATTTTTTTTTATAAGCCGTATAAATATATATACGCACCTACGTAAATAATTATACTGAATAATTAAAACGTTGTGTAGGTATAAATAAAGCTTGTAAAATATTAACATAATAAACAAAACGTGTGGCGGCATTATTCCCACATTTCACAGTCCAGCACACCTCGCCTTCCATCTTGTATCATTGGTTGCTGGCAGGCTGCTTACCTACAGCATAGACGTAAGACAGTGAGCGAAAGCTCAGCAAGTACAACTATTAATACCGCAATATTAAAAACACAGCATAATCTAACCTAACATAACATTGTATAACATAACATAGCATACCATTTCATAACATAACTTGACATATCGTATGCATGATCCGTTTATGCTTCCTTATGCTCTCTTATCTCTCCATAACTTTCTTAACTTAACCTTACTTTTGGGCCCCATAACATGAGTGTTCGTACCGGGCGCGCTCTATGGACTTACTCTTGCCATAGCTCAACCCGACCTGACGCGGGTCGGTACGACACAGGCAATTGCTTGCCATCATAACTTAATCTTTTATTTGTTAATTAGTGAACATGCATCGTGATGTTTCACTCAATTAATCTTAACATAACTTAACCCTAATCATGCTTCTATAGACCATAGCATACAAAACATACGTTCATAACATAGAATCATAGCATTCCTAATCTAATCTATAACACTGAGCATGTAACATGTAGCATTCATAACTAGCAATCATACTTAGGCAAGTATTCACAACAAGCCTATGCTGTAGGCGGAGTTGTACTTACCTCGTTCGTAAATGCGGTGTCCAATCGTGGAGTTAGGTTCCGCTGGGACACCTCGTCGTGTAACGTTCTGAAATTAAATAAAAGTAAGGGTTAGAACTGTTGGTAGTATAACCAACATTCTTTTATAACCTTAGTTATAAGCCCTTACTTATTTTTACGTTATCCTAACTGGTTACTTTGGTAACCCTATTCGGATAGTTTTTAACTTTGGTTTTAAAATCTTATTTTTAGGAAATGAAAACCTTAATTTTTTGTATATAAACCCTTTTGTTTAATTTTAAGGATTGAAAATCTTAAAACGAGACTTATAAATTTATTGACTATTGGAAACTGCCTTTGGAACAGTTTCTCAATGTCCATTTGCAGTGAAACTGCAAAAATATGCATTTTCTGTGTCAACTTTGTAAATCCTGTACAGGATTTCCATAATTCCTGTACAGTTCTCCGAAATTCATTTTCATCTTAAAATCCAGACTGAATCTGTAAAACTTGTCTTCATGAAAGTTGTAAACATTTAAAAACTCTACAACTTTTATGTTTTGGGTAAAACCCAGTTCTGGCGTTTTCGTGGTCAAAACCCCTGAGGAACTTGTCCTGGCCGTGCTCGGGTCCTGGACACCTTAGGCACGGGTTTTGGTAAAAACCGAGGCCATTGGAGCCTCATTTTACAAAACTGTCCGCGTGTCCTCTAGGAAAAACTCTACTTAAAAACTTTCATGTTTTGAGTTTCCCCTGATTCGGCCTCTAGAAGCCTCAAAAACTGTTTTTCCCGAAACTGGCCAATTTCTACCCGAGTTGGCAGTTTTCGGTTTAAAATTTCGTTTACGTCCTAAAACGTTCACCCTACCTCAACCGAACTCAGCGGGAGCCTAAAACAGACATGCATAACGTTTCTAACGTTCGGTTTCCAACATGCAAGCCAAATTTACGTTCATCCATAACATATAAAAATCCTAGGCATTCACACAAACACCTAACATGCACATAATCAACCACCAAACCCTAAACCTAAACAAATCAAGCACATGCTTATATCTTGTAAAACAGGGCAGAACTTAAAAGTGGCTTATACCCTTACAAACCATAGCTTAAATACATTTAAATTTCTTCACACGAAATTTAAATGAAAGCTTGAATCGGTTAGGATTTTACCTCACTTTCTTGGCTCAAGGTGGGCTCGGTTTCCTCCCTTTTTCTTAACCAACAGCCGCTGGTTTTGCTTGGCTAAAAGGGTCCGAAATTTCCAGCCTTCTTTCCCTTGAAGTCCGGTCACCAACTTGCACCAAAATTTCCAGCCAATTGCTCCAAAACCCGGTTTGGATTCTTGGCTTGGTTCTCCCCCCTACAACCGGCCTTGGCTAAGGATTTGGGTTCCAAAATTTTCTCCAACTTTTTGCTTGGTTACTAACCTAAATCCGACCACCCTAAGGCCTCCCACACACTTGGTTTTGCAAATTTTTCTTCTCTCTCTCTTTCACACAAGTTCGGATTTTTGTGGAACAAAATTGCAAGAGTTTGGCTACACATCCAAATTTGTGAACAATGCCCACCTCTATTTATAGAGGTTGAGAAACTTTTTGAAATTAGATTTTGGCCCCTCAAGAAGCAACAAATCCCACAAATGGGGGACATGTGGCCGGCCAACAAAGGGGTGGAAGACAACTAATTTCCAAATTTTTTTCTTAAATTACTTAATGATGTCATAATCAAAAAGTTAATGAGGTAAGCTTATCTTAGGCTTGTTTGGCTCTTCTTGCTATGTGCAGCCCATTTTTAAGTTAATTCAGGTATTTCCAATACTGGATTTACTTAAACTCAGTATTGGTTTACCGAAATGCAGTCCAAAATTTACCGGCGTAAAAATGGACGGTATAGAATTTTCTTATTTCGTAAAACCCTTTTACCCTATACTTGAACTCAATGTACTTGATTTTCTAGGGTGGTTCTTAAGTCTTAAACATTTCTTATTATCTGAAAAACCGGTTTTCGTCCGGTACAATTTCCATACGGTTTCTTAATAAATCGTACAGACTCGAAGCATCATTTCTTGAACTTTTTGGATCAACCATCGACTTTCTTGTCGATTAGTGACCTTTTTGTCAAATTTTGACTTTCTTGGTCAACAGTTGACTTTTTGGTCAACCGTGACGTTTTTCGGTCAAAGTTTGACTTTTCAAGAAATTTTGCCATATTGCTCCTTTTGACTTAAAAGGTTGTTTTCTTAATTAATTAATCCTGTTTGAGTCTTATATAACCATAAAACTCACAAAACATAATTAAAACCCTTAACTGGGCTTTTTCCATAAATGCATTTACGGTTCAATGTAAGTTCTATACAAAGAATCGTTCAGTCATAAAAATCAGGTATTACAATCTACCCCCCTTAAAGATTTTCGTCCTCGAAAATTAGAACAAACCGGGGTAGTACTTTCTCATTTCGCTTTCTAATTCCCAGGTGGCTTCTTCTACTTTATGGTTCTTCCATAATACCTTCACCATGGGAATTGTCTTATTCCTTAGAACCTTCTCTTCTTGGTCTAGGATTCGCACAGGCTTCTCTTCATAGGTTAAGTCAGTTTGAACCTCTACTGGTTCTTGACTGAGCACATGCGAAGGATCTGACACATACTTCTTGAGCATCGATACATGGAAGACATTATGCATGGATGCTAACTCCGGCGGCAGGGCAAGCTTATAGGCCACTTTTCCAACCCTTTCCAGGATTTCAAATGGTCCAGTATACCTTGGACTAAGCTTCCCTTTCTTTCCGAATCTCATTACACCTTTCATCGGAGCTATCTTGATGAAAACCGCATCTCCGATCTGAAATTCCAAAGGCCTTCTTCGTTTATCCGCATAGCTTTTCTGACGACTGAAAGCTATGTCAAGCCTTTGTTTAATCTTCTTAATATCGTCAGAAGTCTTTCTGATGAAGTCCGTGGTCTGAAGCTGCTTCTGTCCAACTTCTTGCCAGTGAATAGGGGATCGACATTTTCTTCCGTACAGTGCTTCGAATGGAGCCATACCAATCGAAGCATGATAACTATTGTTGTAGGAAAATTCGATCAAAGACAGCTTCTGATCCCAGTTTCCTTGAAAATCCAGCACGCATGATCTCATCATGTCTTCTAGTGTCTGGATGGTCCGTTCTGACTGACCGTCGGTTTGGGGGTGAAAAGCCGTACTGAACTTCAGTTTCGACCCCATAGCATTGTGTACGCTTGCCCAAAATCGGGAAGTGAAACGTCCGTCTCGATCCGAGATGATCGATTTTGGTACACCATGCAGTCGAACGACCTGGGATACATAGACTTCGGCCAACTTCTCCACTGAATAAGTGGCTTTGATAGCGATAAAGTGGGCAGATTTGGTTAATCGGTCGACAATAACCCAAATCGTGTCATTCCCACTTGAAGTTCTTGGCAGTCCCACGACAAAATCCATGGTAATTTGCTCCCATTTCCATTCGGGGAGCTCTATTTTCTGCAACTCTCCTCCAGGATGTTGGTGTTCTGCCTTAACTTTCTGACAAGTTAAGCATTTGGACACGAACTTCGCTATCTGATTCTTCATATTTGGCCACCAGTAGTTCTCTCGGAGATCCTTGTACATCTTAGAGGCTCCGGGATGTACTGAATACGGTGTCATGTGCGCCTCTGCTAGTATCTGATCCTTCAAAAACTTGAAATCAGGAATGCAAATCCTTCTTTGAAGTAGATCATACCATCTGCAGAGGTTCTAAACTCCTTATTTCTCCCGCCAAAGAGTTGTGCCTTGATCAACAGAGAATCCTTTCCTTGAAGGTTCTTGATGGACTCCATTAAATTGGACTGGAGGGTTAAGGGGATAACTTTCCCGTTATCATCTCAAGGTTGAAGTCAGAGATTTCCTTTTGAAGCGGCTTGGGCAGCAGTACCAAAGACATCAGCACGCCAGATGACTTCCTGCTTAAGGCGTCTGCTACTTTGTTCGCCTTGCCAGGATGGTAAAGGATCTCGCAGTCGTAGTCCTTTACGAGTTCAAGCCATCTTCGCTGCCTCATATTGAGCTCCTTCTGGGTAAAGATGTATTTGAGACTTTGGTGATCGGTGAAAATCTCACATCTATTCCCATACAGGTAGTGCCTCCAGATCTTCAATGCGAACACCACCGCAGCGAGCTCTAGATCGTGCGTCGGGTAATTCTTCTCGTGATCCTTCAGTTGTCGAGAAGCATACGCGACCACTTTACCTTGCTGCATTAGGACTGCTCCTAGTCCCGTCTTAGAAGCGTCGCTGTAGATCACGAAATTTCCTCTTCAACATCTGGAATAATCAAAACAGGCGCACTTGTCAGCTTCCTCTTAAGCTCTTGGAAATTCTCTTCGCATTTAGAAGTCCATTCGTACTTCTTTCCTTTGCGCGTAAGGGTCGTGAGAGGGGCTGCTATCTTAGAAAATCCTTCAACAAAGCGGCGATAATAACCGGCTAATCCGAGGAAACTCCTTATTTCCGTTACGCTCGTGGGTCTTGACCATAAGCTAACTGCTTCTACCTTGGCTGGGTCCACAGAAATCCCTTCTTGTGACACCACGTGGCCTAAGAAATGCACCTTTTCGAGCCAAAATTCACATTTTGTGAACTTTGCGTAAGCTGATGTCGTCGTAACATTTCCATCACCATCCTTAAATGCTGCACATGTTCTTCCCGGGACCTTGAATAGATCAGGATATCGTCGATGAAGACAATGACGAACTTGTCCAGATATTCCTTGAACACTCGGTTCATCAGGTCCATGAAAGCAGCTGGAGCATTGGTTAACCCAAAAGGCATAACCAAAAATTCGTAGTGTCCGTAGCGTGTCCGAAAAGCCGTCTTGGAAATATCTGAATCTCTGATTCTGAGCTGATGATAGCCAGATCGTAGATCAACTTTCGAAAACACTCTTGTTCCTCTGAGTTGATCGAACAAATCGTCAATCCTTGGAAGAGGATACTTGTTCTTGATGGTGATCTTGTTCAGCTCGCGATAATCGATGCACATACGTAGAGATCCATCCTTTTTCTTCACGAATAACACAGGTGCTCCCCATGGAGAGTAACTCTGTCGGATGAACCCCTTATCAAGCAGTTCTTGTAGCTGCAATTGGAGTTCCCTAAGTTCGGCAGGTGCCATACGATAAGGCGCCTTCGATACTGGAGCAGCTCCGGGCAATAGCTCAATTTCGAATGAAATTTCGCGTTCCGGCGGAAGCCCTGGTAGCTCTTCTGGGAAGATATCCACATACTCCCTGATAACGGGTACGTCTTCCGGTGTCCACTTCACTTCTTGCTCCTTGTTCAACATGTTAGCTAAATACCCTTGACAGCCATTAGCTAACATTTTCCACGCCTTCATAGCTGAAACCAATCGGGTTGCTGAGCTACGAGGTTGTCCGTAGAAGCTGAATTCTTCCTCGCCATATGGGTTGAAAATCACACAACGCTTCCGACAGTCGATCTTAGCGTTGTATTTCCCAAGAAAATCCATCCCCAAGATCACATCGAAATCCTGTAGCTTGATTGCGATGAGATCTACGTACAGCTCTCTGCCACAAATAATCACGGAGGTATTTCGTATCCAACAGTTGCACCACAAAACTTCTCCAGATGGCAAGGAGGTTTTAAAAGGTTGGCTTAATCTATCCACACCTCTTCCTAATTTCTGGGCGAACTCCAATGATATAAATGAATGAGTGGCACCAGAATCAAACAGGGCAATTGCTTCATAAGTGGTGATAGAGATCTGACCTGTCACCACATGTGAAGTGCCTGCTTCCGCATCTCCCCTTGTATAGGCGTAGATTCGGGCTTGAGGCTCAGGAGCTTCCAATCTTCCTTGGCCTATGGAAGGTCCTTCTAGTCTAGTCTGGGCCGCATGAAGCTGACTGTTTGGGTTCCTGTTCTGGTACGGAGGTTCTGGCCTTGCTTATTCATATTGCAGTTCTTCGCAAAATGTCCCTCCTTTCCGCACAGATAGCACTCATTAGTCCCCATTCTGCAAACGCCCGGATGTTTTCTGCCGCACTTTGTGCATACCGGGTAGTCAGAGTTATTACCCTCATTTCCTCTATTATTCCTCTTCTGAGGGAAATTTTGTTGCTGGCCCTATCCAGAAAAATTTCCCTTTCTCTTGTTCCTCCCAAACTGTTTGGAACTTTGAGCAGGGTTATTATTCTGACCTTTCTGATTGGCCTCAGCACTCTGACGGGGCTGAGTCTGCTTAGTAACGGCCTTTTCTTCCTTCTTGGCCTTGTAAAACTGCGCCCTTGCTTCCTTGTCCTGGTTGATCCAGTATTCAGCTCGTATTGCTCTGCTCACGCAGTCGGATACCAGGGTAGGTGGGCTGCTTCCTGCACTAACTTGCTTGGATATGTCGGTCCGGAACATCTTCATCATTCTCCGAACCTTCTCTGTCTCGTTCGGTACCAGCTCCGGGCACAAGCGCGCTAGCTGTTCGAACTTCTTAACGGCTTCCATCACCGTCATAGACCCTTGCTTGAAGCTGGTGAATTCGTCCTGTTGAGCGGCAAGGACTTCTCTGTTGTAGTACATACTACGAAACTCAGTCACAAAATCCTGCCAGCTCATTGCCATGACGTTCCTACGCATCTGAACGGTTATCCACCAGTGTCTCGCGTCCTTCTTAAGAGCAAAAGAAGCACATAAGACTTTCTCCTGTTCAGTAAGCCGCATAAAGTCTAGGATAACTTGGATGTCTATCAACCAGTTGTCTGCGGCTATTGGGTCTGTTGTTCCCTCAAATTCAGGCGCTTTCATCCGCCTAAACCTCTCATATAACAAATCCTCTCTTGCCGGAGGTGGATCTGCCGGTACCCCAGCAGGTGCTACTGGTACCTCAGCATGTCGCGGAACATTGGGTACTGGAGGTGCCACTGGAGGAGCTTGCTCCGCGGGTAAGGGAACCTCGTTGACCTGAGGTCTCTGGTGTAACTGAGCTAGCTGCTCTCTCAGCTGGTTTGTCTCTTGTTGCTGCTCGAGCAACTGTCGTTGTAAATTGGCTACAAGGGTCGCTAGATCTGGCGCAGGTGGATTCACTGGTGCAGCCTTGCGCGTGCGAACCATTTTTAAATTCCTATTTAAATCATAAGAAAAGATATTACTAACTATTAATATCCTTTCTTTGCATTCATATCTTAACATATTATATCACAATATTGTCATATCATAATATAATATACTTATCATATCGTATCATAAACATTCATCACATTCATATCATATCATTCATAACTTGCTATTTCATATATTTTTCTTGTAAACTGTCTTTTTGTAAACTCACAAAAAGTACATCATATTTACTTAACTTGTAATTACTTTTCTTTACATCATGCATATCATACTTACATTATCACATTTACATTTCTTATACATATACAAAGTCAAAACTTTGAGATGGAAGTGTCTACCACTTTACCATCGTACAAAAGTACAAGCCTAATATCAAAATAAAATAAGCTAGTACATCAGTCTCTAAACATATACATATACACGTGATCTGAGCCTAATCTAACTCTGCTACCGTAACGGTGGAGATATCGGAGTCATCCTCTCCGTCATCGTCTGGGATCTCCTCGGGATCCTCCTCAAAATTATCTCCCTCGTCGGGCCATCCTACGAATCCTGGCTCGTCATCGTCATCATCCTCATCGAGCCATCCTCCGAATCCTGGCTCGTGATCGGGCTCCTCGTCATCGTCCTCGTCATCACTAGATATGACGATGATCGGAGGGTCCTCGGGCGCATCAGCATCCATGTCCTCATCAGCATCATAACCATCATCCTCGGCCTCCTGTACCGGGTCGGGTATTGGATCCTCCTGGTCGACCGGGTCGGGCTCATAAGCGGGCTCTGGCTCATATATCGGCTCCGGCTCGTAAACCGGCTCGGGCATCTCGGCGTCATCGACTGGTACCTCATGCTCTGCTACGTGAGCATCGGCCTGCAAATCCTGTGCGATGACCTCCGCAGCTAAAATGTACCCGATCATATGGGCCACTGTCATAATCTGCGTCGGTATGGGCGTGTGCTGACGGATCTGTGCAGGTAGTCCGTCCCGCAGAATCACTATAGACTGTAATCCTGAATGCGGTATGTCCAACGGAATGTGAGGTAACATAGCCTCCTGGAATCTCCGACAATAGTGATCCATCGGCTCATGTGGATAGGCTCGCTAGTCATCGACCATCATGTAATACCGCTCGTGCTGCATATCCCGATAAATCTCGGGATCTCGATAATGCTCGTCTATCCCATCGTCCAGCACCGGTCCATAGCGGTTAGTCATGCAGACACGAAAATGTGCCCACGTACGAGCAGGTAACGTCCCCTCGCCGATCGTCATCCACCATAACCGTGCATCGGCTGCCAAACATCGATTGGCCAATGAAACATGTAGATGTGGCACTATGTGGCAAAGGAGGAAAATCCTCTCCAGATCGTATAGCCAAACTGATAGAGCTACCGTTCGGGGTGTGCCGTCAAAAAGCAGGGGCCGTGACTCGTAGAACGCTGAAACCGCGCGTCGGTCCTCTTCTACGGGCTCCGAATCCATAATCGTAAATCTAATCATACATAATCGCATAATAATTATTAACATATGAAAATAAAATTTTAACTTACAATGATGGAGGCGATGGCAGGCTGACTGTGAAATTTAGTCGCAGGAAACCGCTCTGATACCAACTCTGTAACGACCCGTCTAGCACAGGCCGTTACCGTACATACATACATACATACTTACGTACTTATACGTAAAACAGCGGAATATATTTTTTTTTTATAAGCCGTATAAATATATATACGCACCTACGTAAATAATTATACTGAATAATTAAAACGTTGTGTAGGTATAAATAAAGCTTGTAAAATATTAACATAATAAACAAAACGTGTGGCGGCATTATTCCCACATTTCACAGTCCAGCACACCTCGCCTTCCATCTTGTATCATTGGTTGCTGGCAGGCTGCTTACCTACAGCATAGACGTAAGACAGTGAGCGAAAGCTCAGCAAGTACAACTATTAATACCGCAATATTAAAAACACAGCATAATCTAACCTAACATAACATTGTATAACATAACATAGCATACCATTTCATAACATAACTTGACATATCGTATGCATGATCCGTTTATGCTTCCTTATGCTCTCTTATCTCTCCATAACTTTCTTAACTTAACCTTACTTTTGGGCCCCATAACATGAGTGTTCGTACCGGGCGCGCTCTATGGACTTACTCTTGCCATAGCTCAACCCGACCTGACGCGGGTCGGTACGACACAGGCAATTGCTTGCCATCATAACTTAATCTTTTATTTGTTAATTAGTGAACATGCATCGTGATGTTTCACTCAATTAATCTTAACATAACTTAACCCTAATCATGCTTCTATAGACCATAGCATACAAAACATACGTTCATAACATAGAATCATAGCATTCCTAATCTAATCTATAACACTGAGCATGTAACATGTAGCATTCATAACTAGCAATCATACTTAGGCAAGTATTCACAACAAGCCTATGCTGTAGGCGGAGTTGTACTTACCTCGTTCGTAAATGCGGTGTCCAATCGTGGAGTTAGGTTCCGCTGGGACACCTCGTCGTGTAACGTTCTGAAATTAAATAAAAGTAAGGGTTAGAACTGTTGGTAGTATAACCAACATTCTTTTATAACCTTAGTTATAAGCCCTTACTTATTTTTACGTTATCCTAACTGGTTACTTTGGTAACCCTATTCGGTAGTTTTTAACTTTGGTTTTAAAATCTTATTTTTAGGAAATGAAAACCTTAATTTTTTGTATATAAACCCTTTTGTTTAATTTTAAGGATTGAAAATCTTAAAACGAGACTTATAAATTTATTGACTATTGGAAACTGCCTTTGGAACAGTTTCTCAATGTCCATTTGCAGTGAAACTGCAAAAATATGCATTTTCTGTGTCAACTTTGTAAATCCTGTACAGGATTTCCATAATTCCTGTACAGTTCTCCGAAATTCATTTTCATCTTAAAATCCAGACTGAATCTGTAAAACTTGTCTTCATGAAAGTTGTAAACATTTAAAAACTCTACAACTTTTATGTTTTGGGTAAAACCCAGTTCTGGCGTTTTCGTGGTCAAAACCCCTGAGGAACTTGTCCTGGCCGTGCTCGGGTCCTGGACACCTTAGGCACGGGTTTTGGTAAAAACCGAGGCCATTGGAGCCTCATTTTACAAAACTGTCCGCGCTGTCCTCTAGGAAAAACTCTACTTAAAAACTTTCATGTTTTGAGTTTCCCCTGATTCGGCCTCTAGAAGCCTCAAAAACTGTTTTTCCCGAAACTGGCCAATTTCTACCCGAGTTGGCAGTTTTCGGTTTAAAATTTCGTTTACGTCCTAAAACGTTCACCCTACCTCAACCGAACTCAGCGGGAGACTAAAACAGACATGCATAATGTTTCTAACGTTCGGTTTCCAACATGCAAGCCAAATTTACGTTCATCCATAACATATAAAAATCCTAGGCATTCACACAAACACCTAACATGTACATAATCAACCACCAAACCCTAAACCTAAACAAATCAAGCACATGCTTATATCTTGTAAAACAGGGCAGAACTTAAAAGTGGCTTATACCCTTACAAACCATAGCTTAAATACATTTAAATTTCTTCACACGAAATTTAAATGAAAGCTTGAATCGGTTAGGATTTTACCTCACTTTCTTGGCTCAAGGTGGGCTCGGTTTCCTCCCTTTTTCTTAACCAACAGCCGCTGGTTTTGCTTGGCTAAAAGGGTCCGAAATTTCCAGCCTTCTTTCCCTTGAAGTCCGGTCACCAACTTGCACCAAAATTTCCAGCCAATTGCTCCAAAACCCGGTTTGGATTCTTGGCTTGGTTCTCCCCCCCTACAACCGGCCTTGGCTAAGGATTTGGGTTCCAAAATTTTCTCCAACTTTTTGCTTGGTTACTAACCTAAATCCGACCACCCTAAGGCCTCCCACACACTTGGTTTTGCAAATTTTTCTTCTCTCTCTCTTTCACACAAGTTCGGATTTTTGTGGAACAAAATTGCAAGAGTTTGGCTACACATCCAAATTTGTGAACAATGCCCACCTCTATTTATAGAGGTTGAGAAACTTTTTGAAATTAGATTTTGGCCCCTCAAGAAGAAACAAATCCCACAAATGGGGGACATGTGGCCGGCCAACAAAGGGGGTGGAAGACAACTAATTTCCAAAATTTTTTTCTTAAATTACTTAATGATGTCATAATCAAAAAGTTAATGAGGTAAGCTTATCTTAGGCTTGTTTGGCTCTTCTTGCTATGTGCAGCCCATTTTTAAGTTAATTCAGGTATTTCCAATACTGGATTTACTTAAACTCAGTATTGGTTTACCGAAATGCAGTCCAAAATTTACCGGCGTAAAAATGGACGGTATAGAACTTTTCTTATTTCGTAAAACCCTTTTACCCTATACTTGAACTCAATGTACTTGATTTTCTAGGGTGGTTCTTAAGTCTTAAACATTTCTTATTATCTGAAAAACCGGTTTTCGTCCGGTACAATTTCCATACGGTTTCTTAATAAATCGTACAGACTCGAAGCATCATTTCTTGAACTTTTTGGATCAACCATCGACTTTCTTGTCGATTAGTGACCTTTTTGTCAAATTTTGACTTTCTTGGTCAACAGTTGACTTTTTGGTCAACCGTGACGTTTTTCGGTCAAAGTTTGACTTTTCAAGAAATTTTGCCATATTGCTCCTTTTGACTTAAAAGGTTGTTTTCTTAATTAATTAATCCTGTTTGAGTCTTATATAACCATAAAACTCACAAAACATAATTAAAAACCCTTAACTGGGCTTTTTCCATAAATGCATTTACGGTTCAATGTAAGTTCTATACAAAGAATCGTTCAGTCATAAAAATCAGGTATTACAGCCGTCCTCATGCAAAATAGAAAAGTGATCGCGTATGCTTCCCGATAGCTTAAGGATCATGAGAAAAACTATCCGACGGATGATTTGGAACTTGCGGCGGTAGTATTTGCACTCAAAATTTGGAGACACTATCTTTACGGCACTAAGTGTGAAGTCTATACGGATCATCAAAGTTTGAAGTATATCTTCACACAGAAGGAGCTTAACATGGGACAAAGAAGGTGGCTCGAATTGGTGAAGGATTATGATGTAGACATCCGTTACCATCCTGGGAAAGCGAATAAAGTAGCCGATGCTCTTAGTCGGAAGTCGTTTTCCTCGTTGAGATCAATTCAGTCATTGATCGAGCCCCTTCAAAAGGAGCTAGTGGAAGCTGGAATTGAGCTTATTACGGGAGGTTTAGCTGCCTTAACCTTCCAACCTACCATTTTGGATGGCATGAAGGAGCGTCAAGAAGGAGACGCCTCATTGCTTAGGACGAGGAACGAAGTCTTAGAAGGAAAGGAGTCAGACTTCAACATATCTGACGAGGGCATACTCTATCGGAAAAATAGACTATGCATTCCTAACAAGGACGAGTTGAAGGAGCAGATCATGAAAGAAGCTCATGAGACTCCGTATTCCGTTCATCCTGGAGCCACAAAGATGTACAAAGACTTGAAGGAAAGTTTTTGGTGGCCCAAAATGAAGAATGACGTTGCCACATTTGTTAGTAAATGCCTTACGTGTCAGAAAGTGAAGGCTGAACACCAACGTCCCGGAGGAGAATTGCAGAAAATTTCCATCCCAGAATGGAAATGGGACCAAGTGACGATGGATTTCGTGGTTGGTTTACCCTGAACTCCCAGTGGCAATGACGCTATTTGGGTGATTGTGGATCGATTGATGAAATCCGCACACTTCTTGGCCATCAAGCTTAGCTTTTCAGTGGAGCAGCTAGCGGACCTGTACGTCACGCAGATCGTTCGCTACCATAGGATCCCCAAATCGATCATCTTAGATCGTGATGGTCGTTTCACTTCAAAATTTTGGAGAAGTGTACATCAAGCAATGGGTACAAAACTCATACGGAGTTTATATGGAGGACCACAGAGGCCATAAAACTCATACGTCAACGGATGGAAACTGCATTTAGTCGACAAAAGAGTTATGCCGACAAACGCAGAAGGCCTCTAGAATTCCAAGTAGGAGACTTGGTTTTCCTCAAGATTGCTCTATTCAAAGGAGTCATGAGATTTGGAAAGAAAGGGAAACCAAGTCCGAGATACATAGGACCATTCGAAGTACTCGAAAGAGTTGGTAATGTGGCCTATAAGTTGGCTTTGACCTAAGAATTAGCATATGTGCACAATGTATTTCATGTGTCGATGCTAAAGAAGTATATCTCAGATCCCTCACATGTATTAAGTCATGACCCAATTGAGGTTCACGAGGATCTGACTTATGAGGAAAGACCGGTTCGAATTTTGGCACGAGAAGAAAAGGTGCTAAGACACAAAGTTATACCTTTAGTTAAGGTTCTATGGCGAAATCATGAGGTTGAGGAAGCAACATGGGAACGAGAAGAGGATATGAAGAAAAGCCACCCATAATTATTCTAATTTTCGAGGACGAAAATTTTGTAAGGAGGGTGGGTTGTAATATCCGAAAATTTACATGGACTCATGATTTCCTTATACATAAGAAATCTATGTTCATATTATGTATTTTTGTGATGTTTCATGAAAATTGTGAATACCAATGCGAAATTCATAATTTTATCAGTAAATATTTGAGTTTTCATTTAATTAGCTATGAGACTCAATAAGCAGTTTGCTTAGCCAAGTATGTGACCTTTGAGCAAAAAGAGAAGAAAAATCCTACGATTTCATGTTGGTCAAAGTTTGAACGAAAAAGTCAAAGTTGACCAAAAAAGTCAAAGGTTGACCAGATAGGTCAAATAGATGAAGGTACTGAGATATGATAAGCATTATAGAAAATATACTGCGAAAACCGTCTTTACAGACAAGATAGCATGAGTAAGATTTAAAACCGCCATAGAAAAATCAAGCACACCAAGTAGGATATTAAGGGCAAGAAAGGTTTCAAGAAATAAGAAAAATTTTATACAGTTCATTTTTACACAGATAAATTTTGGACTACAATACAGTATAAAATACTGTTATTAGTTAATAACAGTTTTGGAAATATCTGTTTAGCATAAAAGTGGACTGCATTTTAAAGGAAAAGCCAAACAATGCCTTATGATGACATCACCTTATCTTGGATTTATGACATCATTCTTGATTAAAGAAAAATTGGAAAATCCTTTGGATGACACCTAGCAACTAATGGTCGGCCACTTGGAGGGTATTTTTGCAAAATTTTGTGCAAATATTCTTGTCCCAAGGGTATTTTAGCAAATTTTGGATTAAAAATAAATCCAAAATTAAAATAATTTTCAGCTATAAATAGGCTTGAAGGGGGGTCGGTTTTGGCTTCAAAAAAATCAGAAAAATTAGCCAAACTATGCCAAAATTCTCTCTCAAAAACCGAACATAAGGAGGAAAGGAAAAGTGAGAAAAAAATTGAAAACCCAAAGGGAGAAAACTTAGGGGGAGGTCAGATTTTGAACTAGAAACAGCAAGCAAGGTTCAAAAAAATTTTTGGAGCCCCATTGGAGGAGAGGGCCGGTTGTTGTGGTGCTAGGAAAAAGGGGAAAAAGCTGAGCAAACCACTTGAATTGAGTAAGGTAAGCCTCTTTGGTCTTAGGTTTTTCAATTCAAGTTCCAATTTGGAGATTTAAGTGTATTTCAATGTTGGAGTTGTAAAGCATAAGCTCAATTTAATTTTCTGCCCTAGTCTATAAATTTTAGGGTTGTGCTTGATAATTGGTGCTTAGGTGGTTTTAAATTTCAAGATATGCATGCTTATGTGATTGGTTGCATGGAAATTAGGGTTTATGCATGGTTGTATGTCCCCAAATCTGCCTAAGGGTTTGAATCTGATTGTATGGATGAATGATGATGGAATGAACGTTAGAAAGCGCTGCATGACTGGTATAGGCTCTCGGTTGCGGCCGATTGAGGTAATGTGCGCGTATTAGGACGTAAACCGAATCTAAGCATAAAAACTGTCAGTTCGGGTAAAACTGGCCAGTTTTCTGGAAATCTGATTTTGAGGCCTTTAGAGGCCGAATCTGGAAAAACTTAAAACATAAAAGTTGTAGAGAAGGATTTTTCCTAGTGGGTAATGAGGACTTTTTTGCAAAATAAGGCTCCAACGACCTCGGTTTTCATAAAAATCCGAGCCTGACCGTGCCCAGATTTCATGCACGGCCAGGTGGGTTCAACAAGAAATAAGAGTAGGATAAAGTCCGAACTGGGTTTTGAGTAAAACATAAAAGTTGTAAGGTTTTTCAATATCTAAAACTTTCATGAAGAAAACTTTTTTGGATTCGACCCAGATTTTCAAATACAATTGGATTTCTAAAACTGTGCAGGAAATAGGAAATACCTGCTTAGGATTTTCTAAAACAGTGCAGGAAAAGGACATTCCTGCACATACACTGATGGTTTGACTGTGGAAAGCTGTTCCAAGGGCAGTTTTCAACACTTAATGATTTTACAAATCCTATTCAAGAATTATAATTTTTCAAAAGTTGAACAAAGGATTTTTGAATTAAAAAGGACCTAAAATGTTAAGTTTTTCCAAAGAAAAGCCAAAGAAAATTTTGGGACCCAAGAAATGGAGACTGGATTGACCAACGGTAATCTAGAAGGATACCCAGGTTATTGGACTGGGCCAATGCCCAGGGTTACCCAATGTGGCCTAACAAGATACCAAGTTTAAATATGGATTAAGACAAGTAAGATATCATGTAGGGGGACATATAACTATGGTTATGCATGAATGTTGGTTAGATCCCCAACATTTTTAGATCCTTACCTATGTCCTTTATTATAGCAGGAGACAACCTGCTGTTGTGTCCGAACTTGGAGCGACACACTAGCGGACATAGTAGATGAGGTAAGTACAAACCTCACCTACAGTATGTAAAATAGTAAGCTATTTTCAAGTATATGACATGATTACATGTTATGTTATGTTATGCCAAGTTATGTTATGTTATGCCAAGTTATGTTATGTTATGCCAAGTTATGTTATGTTATGCCAAGTTATGCTATGTCATGCCATGTTACACTATGTTATGCCATGTTATGATACGATAAGCCATGTTAAGTCATGTTAAGCCATGATACATCAAGTTATGCCATGTCAAGTCTCATGTGCATCATGATTATTAAGATCACATGTAAAAATTCTTAGTCTTGGAAATATAACAAGACTAAGACTAAACCAAGTCAAGTACGGTGTCGTACCAACCTCCTGTTGATGCAGGAGGATCATGTATGTTTCAAGTTCAAATTTATGATTATCAACCTCTCGTTGATGTGTGAGGGTATAATGATAATCAACCTTCCGTTGATGCGTGAAGGGTTATGTTCATGTTTCCAGAATGGTTAAGGGCCTTGCAAACCCTGACGTTCTGAGGATTGCCCGCTTTTGGTACGTACACTAAGGGCCCACATGTTAAGTAAGATAATAAGTTCAAGTCAACAATTGGTCATAAAAGATTCATAATTGATTCATGCATAAGTTGCACGATAATTGTTACATTTTGTGAGATTATGTTTGTACTTACTGAGTGAAAGCTCATCAATATATTTCATACTGTAGGTAAGAGGCCTGCAGCTTAATTGGTGGGCCAGGTGGACGATGCGGCGGGTGAAGGGTGGTGTGGGATACCACTACGCAAAATCTTCCGCAAAGTTATGTTAAGTTTGAGTTTATATATATTTTAAAGACAGTTACGTTGTATAAAAATTATGAGGATTTAAAGACTCGAACAAGTTATAAGAAATATGTATGTATGTTTTTATCTCAGTATGTATGCATGATAAGTTTCTATACAAGCAACCCTATTTTTATATATAAGTTTGAAAAAAACAAAATTTATTCTCAATTATCCAAGAAGGTTTAAGCAGTTATATAAGTTCATGTATGCATGGTAACGGCCCTACGTAGGTTGGGGCATTACACATTTCTTGCCCTTGCTTGCACACCTGAACAAAATGGTCTTGCCGAAAGGAAGCACTGACATATTGTAGAGACAGGGCTTACTTTGCTCTTCCATGCCAATTTGCCTCTGAAATTCTAGGTAGACGCTTTTTTAACTGCTACTTTTCTTATTAATCGTCTACCCCTCTTATCCATTGGAAAGGAAACTCCATTTTTTAAGTTGTTTGGTAAGAATCCCAATTATTCTAGCTTACATATTTTTGGTTGTCAATGTTTTCCTTATTTAAAAAGTCAAGGCTTGAATAAATCTTCTCGCATAACTATATCTTGTGTTTTTCTTGGCTATAGTCCTTTGCACAAAGGCTACAGATGTCTTGATCCACACACTCACAAAGTTTATATTTCTAGGCATGTTGTTTTCAATGAAATTTTTTTTCCATTTATTATCAAAGAACAACCTTCATCTGAGTCTTTGCAAAATCTTTCCATTAGTTCCTTTTTTGATGAGTGGATTGCTACTCCTAACACAGGTGTTCAAGACTCCACAAGTCAAGATGATAAAGCTCAAATTGATGTGGTTAACAATGCTTCAAATTTGTCATCCCATATGTCCTTTGAACCTAAAGTACAAAATTACCAAACAACTTCTTGTCTTGACTCTCCTCTGCCACTGCCTCCCACCTTACCAAATAATGATGAAACCATTCCCCAAATTTCTCCATCCCCTTCTATTGAATTATCTGACCAAGTTGTTATCAATCCTCCTCCTTCCCCTCCTTCTCAATGACCAATTCGTGATCGGCATCCTCCATCTTACCTCAAAGATTATATTTGTCCTACCACTCACTCATCAACCAACCAAAACATGGCTCTCGTTATTTCTCAAACTGAACCTTGAACTTTGAAAACTACTCTTAAGTTCACAAATTGGACTACAGCCATGAAGGAAGAATTAGATGCTCTTTATCGCAATAAAACATGGACACTCATTCCACGACCTACTGGAGCAAATATCATTGGTTCAAAATGGGTTTATAGAACAAAATTTCATGTTGATGGTAGCGTAGAAAGATTCAAAGCTCGCCTTATTGCAAAGGGATACGCACAGATTCCTGGCTTGGACTTTGGTGAAACTTTTAGTCCTGTTGTCAAACCAACCACGATTAGAGTTATTATATCACTTACAGTCCATTTTAGTTGGCCTCTCAAATAGCTCGATGTAAAAAATGCCTTCATGGTGTTCTCAACGAGCAAGTATACATGGAGCAACCCCCAGGTCTAATCGATCCATAATTTCCTAACCATGTTTATTTGCTTCATAAGTCCTTGTATGGCCTCAAACAAGCACGACGTGCTTGGTTTGAATGCCTTTCTCATTGCTTACTAACTATTGGTTTCTCTTGTAGCAAAGTAGATCCATCTCTCTTTATTTATCGTCACACTACTAACATCATTTTTCTTCTTGTTTATGTAGATGATGTTATTATCACTGGGAATAACTCACATATTATTAGTCAATGAATTCATCATCTAAACAAGGATTTTGCTCTCAAAGACCTTGGCAATTTGCATTTTTTTTCTTGGACTTGAAGTACAATTGTTTCATGCTGGTCTATTTTTATCTCAAACCAAATATGCCAAGGACCTTCTTTCCAAGTCCCAAATGCTTGAAGATTCCAAAATCAACACCCCATAGCTATCAAATCAAGCCCTCTCCCGGATGACAATGAACCCATCGATGCCATAGAATATAGTCAACTTTGCAGTTCTCTTCAAGATCCCACTTTTACTAGACCAGATATCACCCACACCGTTAACCTTGTGTGTCAACATTTTCAGAACCCAACGAACAAGGATTTACGAGCTGTGAAAAGAATTCTTAGATATATCAAGGGAACACTCACATTTGGTTTACGCTTTTTGTCTCAAAGTTCACTAACGCTTTCTGCATTTTGTGATGCAGATTGGGCTGGTTGTCCCGAGACACATCGCAGCTGTAACGACCCGCCTAGCACAGGCCGTTACCATACATACATACATACATGCGTACTTACTTATTTAGCATAAACAGCGGAATTTTTTTTTTATACGGTGTGGATAAGCGAAATGCATAATAATATAAATGATGTTTGAAATACGAAATCATATACATGAAAAGAACAAAACGCGTAGCGGCTATTGATCCCACATTTCACAGTTCGCCCTGCCACGCTCGCCATCTTGTATCAACAGTTGTCTGTAGGTTGCTTACCTACAGCATAGACGTAAGACGTGAGCTTTCGCTCAGCAAGTACAACATACATATCCGCGACAATTTAACACAAAACATAAATCATCATAACCTCATATATCATCGCATATCATACATAACTCATCGTAACATAACATAACTTAATCTGGCATAATATGCATGAATCGATTATGCTTTATTATGCTTTCTTATTCTTTCATACTTTCATTACTTATCTTATGGGCCCCTTAACATAAGTGTACGTACCGGGCGCGCAACTATGGAATGGTTGGGGCGGCTAGTACATTTCCAACTCAAACCGTAGTCCAACCCGACCTAACGCGGGTCGGTACGACACGGCAAGCTCGCTTGCCATCATTCTTGCTTTTCATGATCTTACACTTGATCTCATTCTTACTTAAGAATTAGTGAACATGCCTCTTGATGTCACATATGCATAAGTCGTAATCTTATCTCATCATTATAACTTATATCATAATCATGAACTTGATATCTCATATATCATACATAGCATCATTATTCCATAACTTAGCATCATACATCACATCACACATCATAACATACATCAAACATACTTTGGCAAGTATCACAACAAAAGCCTATGCTGTAGGCGGAGTTGTACTTACCTCGTACACTATGTCCAAAGTGGTGCTGATCCAAGTCAGGATACCGTAGCAGGCTATCTCCTGCTATTCCAAAGGACATAGGGTAAGAATTCTGTACTTATAGAATATTGGTAACCAAACCAACATTCATACTTGATTATGCTTATATGTCCCCCCCTCCCCCCCCCCCCCGAAACAATGTTTGATACTTTCTGAGTATTATTGATAACCATAAGACTTAGGGCTTATTATACTTAGAATCATAACTTGATAGGTTACTTAAAGTAATCTTGGCTACTTAAGCCTTCCATAACTATGTTAGGTTATTAAACCTGACCTTGGGTCTAAGCTTTTCTTAGAAATACATCCCATTAGGTTACTCTTGAGTAACCCTGGTTTTTAGGCCCAACTAGTCATACTTGTTATTCTATTGGGTTACGTTGGATAATCCTTGGGCTTCGGGGCCAAACCAATAACTCGGTATCTTCCCGGTTATTGCTCATTCAACTTGGTTCAAAACCCTTTTTTCTTTACTTTGGAAAACTTAGGGTTTTAAACTCACTTTTCCTCAAAATCTTTATAAAACTTGAAATCTTATGAATGGGTCTTTATAAAAACCATTAAAAACAGAAACTACCTTTGGAACAGTTTCTTATTGTTAATTAGTCGTTGTATGTGCAAAAATGTCCTTTTTCTGCACTGTTTCTGAAAATTCTGTGCAGGAATTTCCTGTTTCCCACACAGTTTTGAAATCCAATTTTTATTTAAAAAATCAAAGCCGAATTTGAAAAAGTTTTCTTCATAAAATTTTTAAAGCTTGAAAAACCCTAAAACTTTTGTGTTTAACCCGAGACCCAGATCGGTCTCTAACTCACTCATTTGCCCTGTTGAACTCACCTGGCCGTGCATAGGGTCTGGGCACAGTCAGGCTCGGGTTTTCATAAAAACGAAGGCCATTGGAGATTTATTTTTGAAATATGTCATGTTGTCCTCTAGGAAAAATCCTACTCTACAACTTTCATGTTTTAGGTTTTCCCAAAATCAGCCTCTAAGGGCCTCAAAACTGGCTTCCCAGAAAAATGGTCAGCTTGTACCCGAATTGGCAGTTTTCTTTCTTTTATTAGTTTCTCGTCCTAATTCGTGCACACTACCTCAACCGACCACAGCGGGAGCCTAGGATCAACATGCAACGTTTTCTAACGTCCCAATTTAGCTTACCTGATACCCAATCATGTCCATGCAAGCCAAACCATAAAACTGCATCACATAGGGTTAGGGTTTGCATGGTTTTGGATTTCTTCAAACCATTGCATACATATCTCATTCTAACACCCTAACATACCATTTAATTTCTGTTTAACAGATTTGGGGGACATACCATTTAACCAAGCATCTAGCATGCAACCCTATTAATCACATAACATAAGCATAATCAAAACTCATAATCAAACCACCCTTAATGCCTAATCAAGCACATAATCTAAAATCTAATTTAGGGCAGAAAATTAAATTGAGCTTATGCTCTTACAAACCAACTTGAAAATACACTTAAATCCTCAATTTAAAGCTTGAATTGAAAGCTTAGGGTCCAAGAGGATTATACCTTAATCAATTTGAGAAGTTGGTTTGTTTGGCTCCAACTATTCTCCCTTTCTCCTTGAGCACACACAACCGGCCTCCCCTAGCAATGGCTCCAAAATTTTCCAGCCACTTGGTTCCAACAAGCAACCGGCCTTCTCCTCAAGGCTACCAAAAATTTTCTATCACTTGGCGGCAGCTCCAACTACTTCAGCCACTTCTCCACACCAATCTCCCTTCACTTTTTCCTTTCCTTTTCCTATTCTCTCACAACCGGCCACTTTGGCCAAGTTGGTTCCCAAATTTTTTGGCTTGCTTTCTAGTGAAATCCGAACACTCCTAAGATCACTCCCTTGGGTTTTTCAAACTTTTTCTTTCTTTCTTGGCTACTCTTAAGTTCGGATTTTGAGAGGAAAATTTGGCATAATTTAGTTACTTTTCTCAATTTTTGTGAACAAAAAAATGTTCAAATGGCCACCTATTTATAGGTGAAGGCAAACTTCTCCATCTTGCTCAAAAGCCCTTGAAAACTTTAAAAATTGCTCAAAGGGTGTCTTAGTTGGCCGGCCACCTTGCACTCTAGAAACTTCCAAATTTCTTTCCAAATTTGATTAATTCCAATTATGATGTCATAATGTTAAGATAAGATGACATCATCATCCTAGAGGCTTGTTTGCCTTATTCTTCAATAGGCAGTCCATCTTTATGCCAAAACAGATATTTTTAATACTGTGTTCATTATTCCACAGTACTGACTGCTAAACTACAGTCCAAAATTTATCTGTCTAAAAATGGACTGTACGAAAAATTCTCTTTTCGCTTAAAGCTCTTTGGCCCTTAATATTCGATTTAATGTGCTTGATTTTTCTATGGTGGTTTTAAATCTAATTCTTACTTTCTTATCCGAAAAAATGATTTTAAATCTAATCTATCTCGTACTGTTTATCATATTTCGGTCTCATCAAACATTCGACCTTTCTAGTCAATCTTTGACCTATCAGGTCAACTTTGACTTCCTTGGTCAACTTTGACTTTCTTGGTCAACTTTGACTTTTCTTAGTCAAGCTTTGACCAACATAAAATCATAACATTTTTATACCTTTTTTACTCCAAAGGTCACATGCTTAACTAAACAATCATTTTTTAGTCTTATAAAAGTATAAGAACTCACAATTTTCAATAAAAATCCTTCATCGGATTCTTTCATAAATACCTTCATGGTACAAATTCAAATTTCTATACAAGAAATCGTATCGTTGTAAAATTCTAGTTACTACAGCAGCACTACTGGCTACTGTATCTTTCTAGGCTCCAATCTTGTCTCTTGGGTTTCCAAAAAGCAACCATCCATCTCTCTTTCAAGTGCCGAAGTTGAGTATCGATCATTGTCTACCACTGCAGTTGAAGTTATATGGTTACAATATCTTTTCAATGATTTAGGCATTACATTGTCTCGCACACCTCGCCTCCTATGTGACAACAAAAGTACCCTCCATATATCTCACAATCCTATCTTTCATGCTCGAACCAAGCATATTGAGCTCATTATCATTTTGTTCGAGAAAAGGTCATTGATGGTACTCTCACTACTGGATATGTGCCATCCTCTCGTCAAATTGCAGAAATTCTCACTAAAGCACTTCCTCAAGATTCTGTCAATACTTTCCGTTTCAAGCTAGGAGTACATTTCATTCCACTTCCTAGCTTGAGAAGGCCTAATAAAGATCCAATCCAAGGAGAGAGTGTAACGACCCGACTAACGTGGCCGTTACATTACTTATCTTATCTTACTTACTTACTAGGCGGAAATACGGAATAAATTTTTTTTTCTAACAACTTAAATCTTGGAAACTTACTCATACTATACTTACTTGTATAATTATGTATACATATACATATATATATATATAAACTGAACACCAAATTTGTTTCGGTACATATAATATTTTACGTTAACTGTCAAACATAAATAAAACAAAATGCGTAGTGGTTCCTATCCCATGATTTCACTTGCCACGCTCTACCGTCTTGCATCAAGGATTGCTGATAGGTTACTTACCTACAACATAAATGTAAGACATGAGCTTTCACTCAGCAAGTACAACTATTAATCCGCAAAACATTTCATAATGGAACAATGCATGAACCAATTATGCTTTCATTATGCTGTCTTAGATTAGCATATTTTTGACCCCCTTACTTAACAAAAATCTACGTACCGTGGCACGCAGCTATGGAGTGGTTGGAGCGGCCAGCCCAGTCCAACTCAAACCATAGACCAAACCCGACTTAACACGGGTCGGTACGACACAAGGCAAGCTTGCTTGCTATGATACTTAATTTTCATCATTTCATACTTTTGATCTTACTCTGATCATTTGAATTAGTGAACATGCTTCATGATGTTGCACATAACTAAATCATAACCATATCATGACCATTTCATAAACTTTAAACACATCATATCCTTGCATACAATACATCAAGCAAGTAACACCACAAAGAGTCTTTGCTATAGGCGGAGTTGTACTTACCTCTTATATACGTCCTGAGTTTGTTGCTTCTACTGATCGCAACAACAGGTTAACTACCTGTTATCAATAATGACGTAAGATACGAATCATCCTATCTTACTTTTTAACTATAACATTAGATGTTGGTATCCTAACCAACATCTATGAGAAATCCCTAGTTATATGTCCACCCTACATTACCTTATGATAACCGGTTTGGTTACTTAGGGTAACCCTGGGGTTTAGACCTAGTTATGCTTGGCATCCTATTAGGTTACTATTAGTAACCCTAGGTATAAGCCCAAGTTATGTTTAAATTAAAAAGCCTATTGGGCTACTAAGGCCCAATGATTAAAGTGGTATCCCTTTTGGTTACTTTAAATAATCTTGGACCCAAGGCCCAACATACAATATTTGTTCTTAAATAACTAGGTCCAATAACATTAGGTAACCTATCCGATTACGTTAGGTTACCAATTAGCCTAATTTGTTTATTTATTTCCTTTCTTATTAAACTGGGTTTGATTAACCATTTAAAACTGTCTTTAAATAAAACTGTCTTAGTTTTGTGGGAGTTTGCTGAAAACAGTCAAATTATCAATGCATGTACAGGAATTTCCTGTGCATGCACTGTTTTGAAATTTCTATGCCGAAGCTTACTATTATGATTCAGTTTTATTTTGAAATCTGTTTAGATTTTGAAAAAGTTTTCTTCACAAATGTTTTAGATCTTGAAAAACCCTATAACTTTTGTGTTCTGCTTAAAACCCAGTTCTGCATTAAACTTATACCTTTTCCTTGTTGAATCTGCCTGGCCGTGCACATGGGTCTGGGTGGTTCAGGCTCAGATTTTTTTAAAAACGAAGGCCTTTGGAGCCTTATTTTTAGAAAATGTCCACGAAGCCCCCTAGTATTTTCAATTTTCTAAAACTTTGTAGTTTTAACTTTTCTCAAATTCGGCCTTTAAAGGCCTCTAAATACCATTTCCAGAATACTGGTCAGTTCTCACCCGAACTGGCAGTTTTGGTTTCGGTTGGTTTTTACATAAAATTACGCATACCCTACCTCAAACGGTCACAACCGTGAGCCTATATCAAGCATGCAGTGTATAATCTAATGTTCTCATGATCATACATCCATTCTCAAACGTTCAATCATCTATTCAAACCCGTTTAGTGATTTTCACCAAACTTGGGTTTTTTAGGGATTTCTCGAACCCTAATTCATCATACAAGCATTCAATTCCATAATCATTCATTCAACATCATTCTTAAGAATATGGGGACATATAACAAATACCTAATGGTCGCACACATAAGCCACATAATTTCTAGGGCATACAATCCAAAACATACACCAAGCCATAACTTAAACTTGCTAAAACCTAAATCAAGCATATACTAAGCAAACCAACTAAAACAAGAACATAGTTGGTGAGCTTATGCTCTTACAACCAAATGGAAAATACACATAAACTAGGCTCAAAACTTCAATAAAAAGGCTTAGGAAGTTGAGAGGATTACCTCTAAACCATGGAGATAACTCTCAAGCTTGGATTCTGAAATTTTTTTCTAGCTTTCCTTCACTAAAAATCCGACCACTCACTCTTGGTTTTTCTTCCTATGAGGTTCAGCTGAGAGAGAGAAAGTGAGGAGAAAAATGGCCAAAGTTTTGTGGTATTTTCCAATAAAATGAACCAAATATCACCCCCCATCACCTATTTATAGGTAGATTTTTAATTTTTTTCTAGATTTATTTTTATTCTCTAATTTGCACATCAAGCCTTACCAACAAAATAATTGCTCAATGGTCCTCAAGAGGTGGCCGGCCACTAGGGGATTGCTTGTTGCCCAAGTAAGTTCAATGTAATACTTTCCAATTTTTCCAAAAAAATCAAAAATTATATATTTATCATGAGATGAGGGGTCCCTCAACTAGGGCTTCGTTTGGCTTTCTATCTTAAAAGCAGTCTATTTTCAAACTAACGCAGATATAACAAATACTTTTTTCAACTAAAACAGTATTGTCATACTGAACTGCAGTCCAGAATTCATCTGCGTTTAACTGGACTGCGTATAGGTTTTTCTTAGGACTTAAAGCTAATAAGCCCTTATTGTTCTAAATATTGTACTTGATTTTTCTAAAGTGATCCCATACGTTATTCTTACTTATCTATCCGTAATGACGGTTTTTCACTGTATAATTTCGATACTGCATGCTATACTGCAGTACCGTCATATTCATACCTTTGACTTTTCTGGTCAAATTTTGACCGGTCAAGGTCATAAATTCTAATTCTGCCTTTTTCCTCAAAAGGCATCATGCTTAACTAAACAAACTGTTTTGAGTCTTATTATACTATAAGAACTCAAATATATCTGATAAAATCATATCAGACATTTCATATAAATATTCATTTTTTCCTCAATGAGGAAATCATGAATCAATCAAAAAGGGCGGTTATTACATCCTTCCCCCCTTAAAAATTTTCATCCTCGAAAATTAAAACAAATTGGGATAATGTTTCCCTATTTCTTCTTCTACTCTTAAGTGGCTTCTTCCACAGCATGGTTTCACCATAGTACCTTAACTAAAGTAATTACCTAATTCCTTAAAACATTTTGTTCACCATCTAGAATCTGAACTGGCTTTTCTTCGCATGTCAAGTCAGTTTGAACTTGTATTGGTTCCTGACTTAGAACATGAGAAGTATTAGGTATATACTTCTTTAGCATAGAGACGTGAAAACGTCAGGCGCAGAAGCCAATTCTGGTAGCAAGGCAAACTTATAAGCTACTTTTCCAATCCTTTCAAGGATCTCATAGGGTCCTATGTACTTAGGACTGAGTTTTCCTTTCTTCTAATCCTTATAATTCCCTTCATAGGAACATTCTTAATAAAAATAGAATCTCCAACTTGGAATTCCAAAGGTCTTCGATGCTTGTTGGCATAACCTTTCTTTCGACTAAAGCTATGTCGAGTTTCTATTTAATCAACTTGATATCATCTGTGGTTTTACGGATATCATCCGTAGTTTGAAACTACTTTCATCCAACTTCTAGCCAATTAATGGGAAATCTACATTTCCTTCCATACAACGCTTCAAATGGTGCCATACCAATTGAGGCGTGATAACTATTATTATAAGAGAATTTGATCAAAAGCAGTTTCTGATCCAAACTTCCCTTGAAATCCAATACATGATCTTAACATATCCTCTAATGTTTGGATTGTTCGATCCGATTGACCATCAGTTGTGGGGTGAAAAACTGTACTAGACTTAAATTTCGCCCCCATTGCGGTGTGAACATTTGTCCAAACTCGAGAGGCCAAAGATGATCGATTTTGGCACTCCATGTACCCTAATGACCTGAGATACGTAGATTTCAGCCAAATTTTCTACTGAAAAGGTGGCCTTAATAGCCATAAAGTGGGCTGATTTGGTTAATCTATCCATAATAACCCAAATCATATCATTCCCACTTATGGTCCTAGGTAATCCTACTACAAAATCCATAGTAGTCCGCTTCCATTTCCATTCAGGAAGCTAAATTATCTAGAGATTTTCACTAAGTTGTTGGTGTTCTGCCTTAACTTTCTAACAAGTTAGGCATTTTGACACAAAATCCATAATCTCATTATTCATCTTTGGCCACCAATAATTCTCTTTAAGGTCTCTTTACATCTTGGAAACTCCAGGATGTACCTAGTATGGCATCTTATGAGCTTCTGACTTGATCTATTTCTTGAGAAACTCAAGGTTGGAACATAAATCTTTTCCTTGATGAATCTTGATGGATTCTAGGAAATTGGACTGGAGAGTTAGAAAGGACAACTTCCCAGTTATCATTTCCATGTTGAAATCAACAATTTCCTTTAAAATGGCTTGGGCAATGTCCCAATACACCTTAGTATGCAAGACGATTTCCTACTTAAAGCATCCACTACCCTGTTTGCCTTTACAGGGTAATAAAGGATCTCATAATCGTAATCCTTTACAAGCTTTAGCCATCTATTTTTCCATTCTACATTAAGACAGTCCCTAGTCCAGTTTTAGACGCGTTACTATAAATTATAAAATTCCCTACGTCCACGTCGGGAATTATCGGTGTGCTAGTAAGTCTCTTCTTAAGCTCATGGACATTTTCTTCGCACTTCTACGTCCATACAATTTATTCCCTTTTTGTGAGTGAGCGCTGTAAGAGAAGCAGCTATCTTGGAGAAGCCTTCCACTAAACGTTGATTGTATCCAGCTAGTCCAAGAGAACTTCATATCTTCGTAACATTTCTTGGTACGAGCTACTTGCCTGTCGCTTCTACTTTTGTTGGATCAACAGCAATTTCTTCCTTTGAAACAACGTGGGCTAAGAAATGAACTCTTCTTTTTCTAACCAAAATTCACACTTTGTGAACTTAGCATAAAGTTGACTTCTTCTTAACGTCTCCAACACCAACCTAAGGTGTTGCTCATACTCCTTCTTGGACCTTGAGTAAATTAGACTATCATCAATAAAGATGACAACAACTTGTCTATGTATGTAATGACCAGCTTGTTTACAAATTTTGATTTCTATAGTGAACAATCAAAGTTTGTAATTAGAAATGCTTATATGTTATGTATGTGAATGTGTTATGTTTTATCAGTAAAATTATTAAATTCTTGGTTGAGAGATTCGATAATTTACTTATGTAAGACCTTTTTGTTGTGAAAGGCAAATTTATGATCTATGATTCTCTGTTAGTAGTTTCTAATGTTAAGAGAACCCTAGACACAGTTCAGATAAATTCTGGATTATGGTCCAGTGCAGGAATACTGTTATCGACTGAAAACAGTATCTGTATATGTAAGCTAGTATGAAAGTGGACTGTGTTTAGGAGTTAAGACAAGCAAGGTCTTAAAAGGTGACACCTCATCATAAAAAGAATGACAAATGTCACTATGAAAACCGGCCACCTTGCAGGGACTAAAGTGCAAATGTTTTTGCCTTTAGGGGCCAAAGTGCAATTTTATGAAAATTGTGGTTGATAAATAAATTTGTAAATTTATGGAACTATGGATATTTCTAGTTGGATTTCCTAGTTCAATTAAGCTTATGATGATTTTTAAGTTTGGTTAACCTAGTTGGAAACCAAGGAATCAAGTTAAGTTTGATTGGTTCAAAATTAACCAATCACATGCTTACATTTGTGTTCATAAGGACCGGCCACCTCAAGGGCTAATGAGCAAATATTTTGCTCCTAAGTACCAATAGGCAAAGTATGGAAAATTGGAGGTTTACTAGAAATTGACACCTCACAATTTTAGCTTTGCTTAGTAAGCATGGTAGCTTTGCTTACTAAGCTATGTTGCAAGTTGTCATCTTGACACCTAGTAAGAATGGCCGGCCACCTCATGGATATGTTCAAGCAAATATGATGTTTTTAAGGACTGAAAAGCAAATAAGGAAATAGGTGTTTCATTGTTAGTTTGACACCTAAAAACCTAGCTTTGCTTAGTAAGCAATCTAGCTTTGCTTACTTGACTATTTGTGATGCATCAACAAGCAAAGATTTTCCATGTGGTACACTATGGAAACCGGCCATCACCTTGGCTAGACACATCATGAATTAGCCTTGGTGAGTAAGCACCATAGGTTTGCTCATGTGGCTAGCAATGGCAAGCACACTAAACCACCTAAGGCCGGCCACCATGGGGTCAAGACACCTCATGGATTAGCTAAGGTAAGTAAGCCACCCTAGCTGCCCTTACTTGGCAAGCCAAAACTCTTACACCACATCAATGATGAACTGGCCATCATGGGAGGTTGACACCTCATGGTGTAGCTTTGGTGACTAAGCTCACTAGCTGTGCTTGTTTGGTAAGCCAAGGCCTTGCCAAGCCACCCCTAAACCGGCCACCCTAGAATTAGGACACCTCGTGGCCTAGCTTGGATGAATAAGCATTCCTAGCCTCGCATCCGTGGCAAGCCGAGGTTTTGACACGTCATCACTCTAAGGGCCAGCCATCTTGAGGGCTTGACACATCGTCTAGTAGCCTTGATGAGTCAGTCCTATAGCCTTGCTTAGTCATTTCCAAGAGCCAAGCATGGCCGGCCACCACAAAAGGTTTGTTCAGCAAATAGAATTTTGCTAGAGGACTTTTTGGCAAAGGAAGAACAAGTTGTTCACCTATAAATAGGTGAAGGCTGATTCTTTATGTTTGTTTAGTGAACTTAGCAGCCAACATTTCAGTTCTCTTCCTTATAGAAACCGAACTCAAGTGAGAAAGAAAAGTGAGAGTGAAAGTGTGAAACAAATCCGGTTTTGTGGTGTTGTGTTAGCACAAAAGAAAAACTTCGAAACCCTAAGCTAGAACCTTTCTCGTGAAGCTTGAGGTAAATCTTTTAACCTCTAGCTGTTTATTTACGTTTTAGTTAAGAGAATTAAGAGTTTGATGTTGTGTAAAAGCATGAGTTATGGTTGTTTAGATTTATAAACCATACCGAATGAAAACTGCCAGTTTCGGGTCAAACTGGACAGTATTTTGGAAAGTGAATTTTGAGGCCCTTAGAGGCCGAATCATGAAAAAGTCAAAACTACAAAGTTGTAGAGAAAGGAAAATCCTAGGGGCCAACGTGAACAGTTTTTGAAAATAAGCCTCTAAGGCCTTTGTTTTTGCAAAAACCCGAGACCTATTTTAAGGTTAATAAAATGGTCGAAGAATTTTCAAAGGCAGAAACAAGTGTGTTAAAGTCAGATCTGGATTTTAAGTTTAAAATAGAAGTTGTAGGAACCTTCAAGGTCTACAACTTTCATGAAGGAAATGTTTTCAAATTCCAAACAAATTTATTAAAAAAGGATCAAATTTAAGGACTGAGTTCAAATATAGTTTTCAGAATTCAAGGTTTTAAAAGAAAGAAAAGTTTTAAAGTTTATGCTATGTTTTTGATACCCTTGTACTAAGATAAGTTATAACTAGGGTAATTATGACACTATGATAGGATGATACTTATCCTATGATTTTCTGTAAAAACAGGAAAACAACCAGTGTAGGTGGAGCACTAAATTCAAGATTTAGTGTAACTGGTAAGTACAACTCCGCCTACAGCATAAATGAAAATGTTTAATAAGTTTATGATGAATGTTTACATGATAATTAAGTTAAGCTGGTATGCTTAACGAAATTATGTTGATATGCTTACGATGTTATGTTGATATGCTTATGAAGTATGATGATTAAGTTAAGCTGATATGCTTACGATGTTATGTTGATATGCATATGAAGTATGATGATTAAGTTAAGCTGATATCCTTACGATGTTATGTTGATATGCATACGAAGTATGATGATTAAGTTTAGCTAATATGCTTATAATGTTATGTTAACATGCTTATAAAGTATGATGATCTAATTATGTTGATATGCTTCCAATGTATGTTAGCATAAGATGATCCAGTTATGTTAAAATGTTATGATGTATGCCATGAGATTATGATATCATAAGATTATACTGATATACTGATGATATATTACGATGATATGGCATCACGAAGCATGCTCATTAAAGATAACTCATTCGGTAATGAGTAAAATACGATTTCAAGTTAGAAACTGTAAATGATTCAAGTATGATGATGTGACGCCCCGACTTCCAAGCCGGGTCGACACTATACTTACTTGTACTTAACTTACTTGAAAATTTGAGAATAAATTTTTTTTTCTTTAAAACATATTTACATAAGTTATCTTATAGAGAAAAACTTGTCATGTATACATATTATACTGAAGATATCTTTTTAAGTCTTTAAACTTCATACATATTGCATAACATAATTTACTTTTGATATTCAAAAGCGGTTGCGGAAAATTTTGCGTAGTGGTATCCCACACCGCCCTTCACTCGCCGCATCGTCCGCATAGCCCATCACTTAAATTGCAGGCTTCTTACCTACAGTATGAAATATAAGAGTGAGCTTTCGCCCAGCAAGTACAAACATAATCTCACGAAATAATTCAAACACCTTAAAACATGTCCATCGTCATGTAACTTATGCATGAACCATTTATGATTGATTGAATGTCTTATGTTTCATTATAGACTCAACCTTTAACTTATCTTGTCTTAACTTGTGGGCCCATAGTGTACGTACCGAAAGCGCGCAGCCTCCAGATAAAGCTAGGGTTTGCAAGGCCCTAACAGTTCTGGGAATCATAACGTGACCCTCACGCATCAACGAGAGGTTAATATCACAACTGGTGTTAAACATGTATCCTCCACGATCACGGGAGGTTGGTACGACACCTTACTTGATTATCTTACCATGTGATTTAACATTAGTACACATACTTCATGATGTCACTATGTCATATTCAAACTTAACATTTGCCATATCATGGCATTCTTGAAAACATGACATTTTTAAAACCATGATATTTTAGAAACATGGCATAATATGTAACATGTCATAGCACATCATCGAATAACATCTCATAACATCATATAACATAGCAAGTACATTTAAATATGTAGTATAACTAGTATAGCTTAACATAGCATATATGAAAATAGTATTTACTATTTTCATACTGTAGGTGAGGTTCGATACTTGCCTGACTTATTGTAATCCAGGCTTCGTTGATTTCCACTCTGACCTCGACTGCAGGTTACTTCCTGCTATTAGAAAGAACATAGGATAAGGATCCTATAAAACGTTGGTAACCTTTACAACATTATGGTTATATGTCCTTTTACAAGCTTTGATCAACTACTAGGTTACTAATTGTAACCCTAGAGATTGTGGTTAATTATCTTGACCCATTAGGTTACTTGAGGTAACCTTGGGTATTAAACCCATATGATTAGTATTAAATTACTATTCTTATTATCGAGCCTAAGCCTTAGTAACTCGGTTATCCTTCCCGGTTACCACTCGTCATCTTTTGTTTTTACACTTTAGCTTTTAAATCTAATTTGGAAAATTGGCTAGAAAATCTTTTGTTTTACTTCAAAATTCGAGGTTTTCAAAGTAAAACTTTATAAAACTCATTTAAGGCTGAAAACTGCTTTTCAAATAGTTTTCATAGTCAAAACAGGAAATGTTGATGTAGAAATACAGTTTTTCTGTATGTTTGTAGAAAATCCTGTGCAGGAATTTCTTGTTCTCTGCACAGTTTTTATAGTTCAGGTTGTATTTAAAAATCCAAATGGAATTTGAAAAACTTGTCTTCACGAAAGTTCTTGCTCTTGAGAAATTCTAAAACTTTCATGTTTTAAGAAAAACCCAGTTCTGCTTGGATTCGTACCAGTTTTAATTTGAAACCCACTGGTCGTGTAAACTAGGTCTGGGCAGTTTAGTCTCGGATTTTCGTAAAAACAGAGGCCATTGGAGCCTCATTTTGCAAATCCATCCGCGCTTCCCTCTAGGAAAAACTGTTCCGAGCAACTTTTGTGTTTTAAGTTTTGCCTAATTCGGCCTCTAAAGGCCTCAAAATCGGCTTGCCGTAAAACTGGTCAGGATCCACCCGAGCCTGGCAGTTTTTCGGTTTAGAATTCGTTTTACGTCCTAGACGTGGAATCTAGCTCAACCAGCCACCGCGGGAGCCCTAATATCAATCATGCAGCGGTTTCTAATGTTCAATATTCAACATGCAAGCCAATTTGAACAACATTCATAACCATGCAAAACCCTAAGCATTCAATCAAACACAAAGCATGCATATAAAACCACCAACCATAAAATCCTAATTAACCAAGCACATAACCTAAATTTCTTAACTAAGGCAGGGAATTAAAGTGAGCTTATGCTCTTACAAACTTTGCTTGAAATATATTTAAATTTCTCAATTGAAATTTAAATGAAAAGTGTAGGGTTTGAGGGGATTTACCTAGCTTCCACCCAAAGGTTTGGCTTGCTAGATTTGGTTCTCCCTTGGTCCCTCCTTGCTGCCACTAGGTCCGGCCCTTTGGCTTGCTTGGCTCCAAACTTTTTCAGCCACTCTAGCACCAAGATCCGGTCACCACAACCTCAAAAATCCGGCCTCCAACTTGGTTAGCTCCTCCCTTTTTCCTTTCCCTCTACAGCCGGCCTCTTGGCCAAAAGATTGTCCAAAAATTTTCTAACTCTTTCTTGCTTGCTCTCCACACAAAATCCGACCACCCTAAGCTCTAATCACTCTTGGTTTTGGCAAAATTTCCTTTCTCTCCTTCCTTCTCACTCTCGGTTTTTGGTGAAGAAAAATTGGCAAGGGTTTGGTTGCTTTTCTCTAATTTTTTTGAATTATGGGGTCACCTATTTATAGAGGTGAGCAAAGTTTCAAAAATTGGATTTTGACCCCAAGAAAAACAAGAAATCACCCAAAGGGGAGGGTTAGGTGGCCGGCCAATGGAGAATTCTAGAACCAAAAATACTTTCCAAATTTTTTTGCTAAATCCTTAATGATGTCATTAATCAAAAGGTGGTGATATCACACTAAGGCTTTGTTTGGCTTTTCCTTAATGTAGTCCACTTTAATTCTAACACAGATATTTCAAATACTGTGTTCACTAATACACAGTACAATTCAGTACTGTTATACTGAACTGCAGTCCAAAATTTATCTGTGTGTAGTTGGACTGTATAAAACTTTTTCTTTTTATTTAAAGCCATTTGGCCTTTAATATCCTATTTTAGGTGCTTGATTTTTCTATGGTGGTTTTAAACTTTAATTATGCTATCTTGTCTGTAAGGACGGTTTTCGTAGTATATTTCCCATACTGCTTAACATTTCACAGTACCGTCTTATATTTGACCGCTCTGGTCAAACAGTGACTTTTCTGGCCAAACTTTGACCAACATAAATTTATGAAATTTCATCATACCTTTTTCCTTAAAAGATCTATCATGAAGTCTCGTAATTAATTTACTGAGAACTCAATCATATACTATAAAATTATGAATTTTGTATTAGTATTCATAATTTTCATAAAATTACACATAAACACATAGTACGAACTTTGAATTTCTTATTTACAAGAAAATCATGAGTTCTAAAATTTTGGTTATTACAGATGATAAACAGATGGTAATCTGTGAGAATACGGTTTCAAGTTGGAAACTGTTTATGATCATGAAAAATTCATGTATGATGATAATGATGATAAACAGATTTCTTGTGTCGTATCGACCCGCGAAGGTCGGGTTTGGTCCATGGTTTGAGTTGGACATGGCTGGCCGCCCCAACCACTCCATGGCAGCGCGCCACGGTACGTACACTTATGTTATGTTATGTAAGGGGCCCGGAACCAACGCTAACTCATGAATGAATAAAGAGAGCATAAAAGGTTCATGCATTGGTTATTATGAAATGATTTGCGGTGCAATTGTTGTACTTGCTGAGCAATAGCTCATGACTTACGTTTATGCTGTAGGTAAGCAGCCTTACAGCACTATCTGATGCAAGGCGGTGGGCGTGGCATGGCAAAACTGTGAAATGAAGGGTTTGGAACTACCACGCATTTTGTCAAAATTATGTTATGTTTATGTAGTATTTAAGTACTATGTTTTAGTACTACATGGGACTAAATATGTATATGTATATGTATATGCATATGTATATGTATATATATGTACATGTATGAAGTTTTAACTTTAAGTTACCCATGGTTTTGAAAGAAGAAAAAAAAAATTTAGTTCAAATTTTCGTATGTACGTATATAAGTAAGTATGGTGACGATCAGGAAAGGGCTGGTCGCTACAATGTACTCCTTAATCCTGAGCTAATGATATTCTGATTTGCAGATCGACTTTCGAAAATGCTACTACTCCCCTGAGTTGATCAAAAAGATCATTAATCCTCGGGAGGGGATACTTGCTCGTAATCGTGATCTTGTTCCGTTACTGATAATCGATGCACATTTGCAACGATCCATTCTTCATCGTAATAAACAAAACCGACGCTCCCCACGAGAGTGACTTTGTCGGATGACTCCCTTGTCACGTAATTCCTGTAACTGCACTTGGAGTTCCCCAAGCTTGGCCGGTGCCATTCGATAAGGCACTCTGGATATCGATGCACTCCGGCAATAATTCAATTTCTAATGAAATTTCCCGTTCTAACGGAGTGCAGGTAAGTCTTTCAGAAAAACATCCACATATTCCTTAATAATGGGGACATCTTTCGACCTTAGCTCCAGTTCTTGATCTTTGTCCATCATGTTAGCTAAGTATCCATGATGTCCATTAGCTAACATTTTTCAAGCCTTAATGGTCGAGACTATCTCGGTTGTTGAGCTTCAAGGTTAGCCATAGAAATTGAACGCTCCTTCTTCGCCTAGCGGACTAAATGTAACACAATGCTTTCGACAATCAATCTTAGTATTGTATTTTCCTAAGAAATCCATTCTTAGGATCACACAATAATCTTGAAGTTTGATCACAATAAGATCCACATATAATTCTCTGTCGCAATTGACTATTGGGACACTTCGTATCCAGTAGTCAGATAGAAGAATTTCTCCTAACTAAAGGGATATTCTACAAAATTGCTCTAAACTATCATCTTTTCTTCCTAATTTCTGGGCAAAATCCATTGTTACAAATGAGTGGTTAACCCCAGAATCAAGCAAAGCAAGTGCATCACAAGTGGTGACAGAAATCTAATCCATTACCACCGATGAAGTTCCGGCTTCAATGTCCCCTTTGGTATAGGCATAATACCGGGTCTGTGGTTCCGAAGCTTCCAATCTTCTTTGTGCTAGGTGTGGACCTTCAATCTTAACTTGGGTCGCATGCAGCTGACTGTTGGGATTCCTGTTCGAAAACTGAGGACTTGGGTTCTAGTTGCTCAGGGTACAATTCCTCGCATAGTGGCCTTCTTTGCCACAATTGTAGCAGGCATTTGTCCCTGATCTACATACCCCAAAATACTTCTTCCCACACTGGGCGCACACAGTATAATTATTACCATTATTATTATTACCCCATTACCTCGGTTGATCTTCTTTTGAGGGTAATTTCCCTGTTGGCCCTGACTTGTAGCATTCTCTTTCCTCTTGTTTTTCCCGAACTGTCTAGGATTCTGGCCAACATTACTGGACTGACCCTTCATATATGATTCCGGATTCTGTAGAGGCTGTGACTGCTTTACCACGGCCTTTTCTTCCTTCTTAACCTTAAAAATTTGAGCTCTTGCCTCCTTATCCTGATTGATCCAATACTCGGCTCTTATTGCCTGACTAATACAGTCGGATACCAAGGTTGGAGGGCTACTGTCAGTACTGACTTGCTTGGCAATATCTGTTCGAAACATCTTCATCATCCTCCTTACCTTTTCGGTTTCGTTCGGTATGAGTTCCGGACATAAGCGAGCTAGCTGTTCAAACTTCTTGACAGCCTCCATTACTGTCATCGATCCTTGTCTAAAACTGTTGAACTCATCCTACTGAGCTGCAAGAATTTCCCGACTGTAGTACATCGCTCTAAACTCGGTTATGAAATCTTGCCAGTTCATGGTTGTCACGTTCCTACACATTTGCATGGTCATCCACTAATGCCGTGCATCCTTCTTAAGTGCGAAGGAAGCACACATAACCTTCTCCTGTTCCGTCAGTCCCATGAAATCCAAAATTACTTGGACATCTATTAACCAATTGTCGGCCTCTATCGGGTCTGTAGGTCCTTCGAACTCAGGCACCTTCATTCGCCTAAAGCGCTTATACAACATATCCTCCCTAATCAAGGGTGGGTTCGCATGTACCCCTATGGGTGCTAGCGGAACTTCAACATTCCATGGAACTTCTTGGTGACCCTCCGGTACCTACGGAACTACTGGAGGTATAGGGTTTCCTTGAGGTGGGACTACATTATCTTGAAGTATCTAATTGAATCAGGCTATATGTTCCCGAAGCCTATTAGTTTCTCGTTGCTATTCTATTAACTGACGTTGCAACATTGTTACCACGTTTGCAATATCAGGTTCTTGTGATTTTTGATTAGCTCGAGTTCGTGGTCGTACCATCTTCTAATTTCCTATTAAAAAAGGATTTTATCATACTTTTAATATCTTTTCTTTCATTCATAACTTATCACATCATAACTTAAGTCATGTCATAATATCGTCATGACTTATCATATCGTATCATAGTATCATCGTAACATATCATAAAACATCGTATTAGAGATCCATCGTGATCTCATCTTATCATATCATGGCTACATCATGGATCCTTCATAAACCTTTCATAACTGGTACTTAATCATAACATCGTAACTTCCTTATATACAATTCATACTTAGACTTATCCTTTTGTACATCATACAAAAGTACATCATTTTGGTACCATATACATGGTCGAACATGAGATGGAAGTGTCTACCTCTTTACCATTATACGTATTGTATAAACAATCCTAAGGTCAAAAGAATAAAATAATAAAAGTTACACTTAGGTCTAAACGATCTACTCGATCGTCACATCGGCGAACACGTCCTAATCGTCATCACCAAATAAAATCTCCTCCGGGTCATTCTCAACGTCTTCTTCATTTTCATCACTGGAGATGATGATTATTGGAGAATCCTCAGGAGTAGCCAAGAAATCAGTAAGCTCCACTTTGTTGTTATCTGCGTTGGCCTCCACCTCTTGTGGCGGAATTTCCTACAGTGGAACCGCTGGGATAGGGTTCTTAGGAAAAAAAACGGACCTCCATCAAACAATGGCTCAGGAATGCCAACATCATCGATAGGCACCAGTAGATAGTCGTCCTCCGGGGTTGCTACTTGTACCATATATGCTATTATCTCTGCCTTTATGATAACATCGCATCCTGAAACCTTCGGCAGTAATGGCCCATAACGTGCTATAATAAGGGCACGAAAATCTACCCATGTTACTTCTTAGATATCGAGTAGCCCTAATGTTAGCCACCACAGCCTAGTGGTTCCAGCTAGACACCTACTGGCTAGCGCTACATGAAGGTGTCCTTTCTATGTGGCATACTCTGAAGATGATGTCCATATCATCGAACCACCCTGCTAGCAATGTAGTCTTGCGAGTCCCATCAATGAACAATGGGCTCATGCCATGAAAGACCTAGGCAGTGTTATGATCCTCGTCCATACGTCTCAGATCTATGACGTTAACTCTACCATATTACATTTACATAGTAAGTACTCATACACATAAGTAAATCCTACTTACAATGACAGTGACGCTGGTAGGTAGGCTATGAAATTAGATGGCAGGCACCCGCTCGGATACCAACTCTGTAACGACCCACCTAATGTGGCCGTTACATTACTTATCTTATCTTACTTATTTAATTACTAGGTGGAAATACAGAATAAATTTTTTTTTTTTAACAAGTTAAATCTTGGAAACTTACTCATACTATACTTACTTGTATAATTATGTACACATATACATATATATATATATATAAACTGAATACCAAACTTGTTTCGGTACATACAACATTTTACGTTAACTGCCAAACATAAATAAAACAAAATGCGTAGTGGTTTCTATCCCATGATTTCACAGGTATCCTTGCCACGCTCTACCGTCTTGCATCAAAGATTGCTGACAGGTTGCGTACCTATAGCATAAACGTAAGACATGAGCTTTCGCTCAGCAAGTACAACTATTAATCTGTAAAACATTTCATAATGGAACAATGCATGAACCAATTATGCTTTCATTATGCTGTCTTAGGTTAGCATATTTTTGGGCCCCTTACTTAACATAAGTATACATACCGTGGCACACAGCTATGGAATGGTTGGGGCGGCCAGCCCAGTCCAACTCAAACCATAGACCAAACCCGACTTAGCACGGGTCGGTACGACACAAGGCAAGCTTGCTTGCCATGATACTAAATTTTCATCATTTCATACTTCTGATCTTACGCTGATCATTTGAATTAGTGAACATGCTTCATGATGTCCCACATAACTAAATCATAACCATATCATGACCATTTCATAAACTTTAAATACATCATATCATTGCATACAATACATCAGGCAAGTAACACCACAAAGAGTCTATGTTGTAGGCGGAGTTGTACTTACCTCTTATATACGTCCTGAGTTTGTTGCTTCTACTGATCGCAATAACAGGTTAACTACCTATTATCAATAACGACGTAAGATGAGAATCATCATATCTTACTCTTAACTATAACATTAGATGTTGGTATCCTAACCAACATCTATAAGAAATCCCTAGTTATATGTCTCCCCTACATTACCTTATGATAATCGATTTGGTTACTTAGGGTAACCCTGGGTTTTAGACCCAGTTATGCTTGGCATCCTATTAGGTTACTATTAGTAACCCTAGGTATAAGCCCAAGTTATGTTTAAATTAAAAAGCCTATTGGGCTACTAAGGCCCAATGATTAAAGTAGTATCCCTTTTGGTTACCTTAAATAATCTTGGACCCAAGGCCCAACATACAATATTTGTTCTTAAATAACTAGGCCCAATAACATTAGGTAACCTATCCGATTACATTAGGTTACCAATTAGCCTAATTTGTACATTTATTTCTTTTCTTATTAAATTGGGTTTGATTAACCATTTAAAACTATCTTTAAATAAAACTGTCTTAGTTTTGGGGGAGTTTACTGAAAACAGTCAAATTATCAGTGCATGTGCAGGAATTTCCTGTGCATGCACTGTTTTGAAATTCCTATGCCGAAGATTACTATTATGATTCAGTTTTATTTTAAAATCTGTTTAGATTTTGAAAAAGTTTTCTTCACAAATGTTTTAGACTTGAAAAACCCGATAACTTTCATGTTCTGCTGAAAACCCATTTCTGCCTTTAACTTATACTTTTTCCTTGTTGAATCTGCCTGGCCGTGCACATGGGTCTTGGTGGTCCAGGCTCGAGTTTTTATAAAAACGAAGGCCTTTAGAGCTTTATTTTTAAAAACTGCCCATGTTGCCCCCTAGTATTTTCAATTTTCTACAACTTTGTAGTTTTAACTTTTCTCAAATTCGGCATTTAAAGGCCTCAAAATACCATTTCCATATTACTGCTCAGTTTTCACCCGAACTGGTAGTTTTGGTTTCAGTTGGTTTTTACGTAAAATTGCGCACACCCTATCTCAAACGGTCACAACCGTGAGCCTATATCAAGCATGCAGTGTATAATCTAATGTTCTCATGATCATACATCCATTCTCAAATATTCAATCATCTATTCAAACCCGTTTGGTGATTTTCACCAAACTTGGGCTTTCTAGGGATTTCTCGAACCCTAATTCATCATACAAGCATTCAATTCTATAATCATTCATTCAGCATCATTCTTAAGAATATGGGGACCTATAACAAATACCTAATGGTCACACACATAAACCACATAATTTCTAGGGCATACAATCCAAAACATACACCAAACCATAACTTAAACTTGCTAAAACCTAAATCAAGCACAGACTAAGCAAACCAACTAAAACAAGAACATAATTGGTGAGCTTATGATCTTATAACCAAACTGAAAATACACATAAACTAGGCTCAAAACTTCAATAAAAAGGCTTAGGAAGTTGAGAGGATTACCTCTAAACCGTGGAGATAAATCTCAAGCTTGGATTCCGAAATTTTTTTCTAGCTTTCCTTCACTAAAAATCCAACCACTCACTCTTGGTTTTTCTTCCTATGACGTTCAGCTGAGAGAGAGAAAGTGAGGAGAAAAATGGCCAAAGTTTTGTGGTATTTTCCAATAAAATGGACCAAATATCACCCCCCATTACCTATTTATAGGTGGATTTTTAATTTCTTTCTAGATTTATTTTTATTCTCTAATTTGCACATCAAGCCTTACCAACAAAATAATTACTCAATGATCCTCAAGAGATGGCCGGCCACTAGGGGATTGCTTGTTGCCCAAGTAAGTTCAATGTAATACTTTCCAATTTTTCCAAAAAAATCAAAAATTACATATTTATCATGAGATGAGGTGTCCCTCAACTAGGGATCCGTTTGGCTTTCTATCTTAAAAACAGTTTAATTTCATACTAATGTAGATATAACAAATACTGTTTTCAACTAAAACAGTATTGTCTACTGAACTATAGTCCAGAATTCATCTGCGTTTAACTGGACCGCGTATAGGTTTTTCTTAGGACTTAAAGCTAATTAGCCCTTATTGTTCTAAATATTGTGCTTGATTTTTCTAAAGTGATCCTGTACGTTATTCTTATTTATCTATCCGTAATGACGGTTTTTCATAGTATAATTTCTATACTGCATGCTATACTGTAGTACTGTCATATTCATACCTTTGACTTTTCTGGTCAAACTTTGACCGGTCAAGGTCATAAATTCTAATTCTGCCTTTTTCCTCAAAAGGCATCATGCTTAACTAAACAAGCTGTTTTGAGTTTTATTATGCTATAAGAACTCAAATATATCTGATAAAATCATATCAGACATTTCACATAAATATTCATTTTTTCCTCAATGGAGAAATCATGAATCAATAAAAAGGGCAGTTATTACAGAGAGCAACTCTAACTCCTATAATCATGGAAAACCGTTAGACATCAAGAAATTAGTCAACTTTTCTCTAACAAATTTGGCACAAGACCTAGCTGTTACTCATAGATTTACACCATCTAGAATTATCATGCTTTAATCCTTATTTTCAACAAATGGGTTCTTTCCTTTAGAAATCATTCTTTCCATTCTTCTATTGCTTTCAACTGTTGGTGCTCATATAGCTGTTAGGCTCTCTTTTGTATATAAACCTGTTTTGGGTTTTGTATTAATTAAGTGTGAAATATAGCAAAATACTTTATTTACACACATTCATCTTTCTCTTGTTATTTTCTAAAATTCATTTCTTCCGACATCTCTAGCTCATCTCCATCTAAGAAAACTTGGAAAGCTTAAAGCTCTGAATTGGGAGAGCTTTCAACACTTGACTTCTATCGTAGAGTTGATAATTGAAGGAAGCACTGAGCTCCAGTTCTTTCATGGAGAGGTGCAACCCACATCTCTGGCTTCTCTCCATTTAAGAAAACTTGCAATGCTTGAAGACCTTGGCAAGGGCCTTCAAGGCCTCATCTCCCTTACAGAGTTGCAAATCTTTGATTTTCAACGTCTCCGGCACTTGCCAGAAAATGAGCTGCCTACATCTCTAACTTCTCTCTATATGTTATCACTTCCAAGCCTTGAAGACCCAAGCAAGGGCTTCTTCCAAGACCTTGTCTCCCTTAAAGTGTTGGAAATTAAATGGTGCGGAAAATTCAAATATGGCTCGGTAGAAGAGAATGGGAAAGGGATAAACACCTTAGCTCGCTTACAAAGCTGGTTATTTGGTACTGTGAAAAGCTTCAAAGCTTGCTAGAAGAGGGATTGCCCACGTCCCTTACTTTTCTCTCTATAGCTGGTTTTCCGAAGGTTATTGAATTGAATCGTATGGGCTTTCAACACCTCAACTTGCTTCAAGAGATGGAAATTTGGTGGTGCGAAAATCTGCAGTGCATGCCTGAAGAGGGGCTGCCGTCATCTCTTTCTTTTTTGGATATCTATGGATGTCCTTTGCTGGAGCCACGGTGTCAGAAAGGGACTGGCAGTGATTAGCATAAGATTTCCCACATTCCTCGTATTGAGATTAACGGAATTAGCATTGCCTATGTAATACCCGGAATTTTGATGAACTTATAATTTCCTTTTAGATAAGGAAAATTCCAAGTTTGAATCTTGTATGTCGATATGAAACTCACGATCTGAGTTAAATATTAGTATATGTTTGAGTTCTCGTTTAATTAGCTATGAGACTCAATAAGCAGTTTGCTTAGTCATGCATGTGACCCTTAAGTAAAAAGGGAAGGAAAATTCTAAGATTTCATGATTGGTCAAAGTTTGACCGAAAAAGTCAAAGTTGACCGAAAAGACAAAGGTTGACCAGGAAGGTCAAATAGATGAAGGTACTGGGATATGGCAAAGCAGTATGAAATTACACTGCGGCAAACCTTCATTTCGGACAAATGAGCAAGCATAAGCTATGAGACCACCTTAGATAAATCAAGCACACCAAGTATGATATTAAGGGCAAGAAAGGTTTCAAGAAATAAGAAAAATTTTATACAGTCCATTTTTATATAGATAAATTTTGGACTACAATTTAGTGTACAGTACTGTGTATTAGTGAACATAGTATTGGAAATATTTGTGTTAGCCTAAAATGGACTGCATATTATGCAAAAAGGCCAAACAAAGCCTTAGGATGCTTACATCACCCTATCTCCCAATTATGACATCATAATTAATTAAGTAAATTTAGGAAAGTATTCTTTCCTTGCTCACCAAGGGATGGCCGGCCACCTAGCATGCTATTTGTGTAAAATTTTGCTTCTTGAGGGACTAATATAGCAATTTAGTAAAATTCAAAAACCTCTATAAATAGGGGTGCCATTTGTTCAAAAAAATTAGAAAAGTTAGCTAAACTATGGTCAATTTTCTGCTCAAAAAATCCAACCCTTAGGCAGCCAAGAAAGTTTAGAGCAAAAACAAAAATTCAAGAGTGAATCTCAAGGGGGAGTGTTCGGATTCAACTAGGAAGAAGATAAAAAGAGTTGAAAATTTTGGAAACCCATTTTGTGCCCAAGAGGCCGGTTGTGAGCAAGAAGAAAAAGCAGAAAAAAAAAAGTGTTAGGGAATTAGGGGGTGAGTGGCCGGATTTTGTAGGATCAACCACCAAGGGATCAAAAAGATTTGGTGCTCATTGGAGGAGCAAGGCCGGTTATGGGCAACCGAGGGTAGATTCATTTTCTTGAATCTTAAGGTAATCCTCTCCACCCTCTAAAGTTTGGTTCAAGTTTATGTGTATTTCCAGCATTAGATGTAAGAGCATAAGCTTGTCCTTTGTCCTTCTAGCAAGGCTTAAAGTGCTTGATTATGCTTGATTAGGGTTGGTGGTCTCTAGTTTACATTTTGATGCATGAAATGCTTGTGAGATTAGGTAGGTTTTGAATACGCCTACTATATGTTTGTTATATGTCCCCATAGGTTTGAATATGAATGTATGATTATGTGCATGATGGAATAGAACGTTAGAAACGCTGCATGTATGATATTAGGCTCCCGCTGTGGTCGGTTGAGGTCGTGTGCGCGTATTAGGACGAGAAATGAATTTAAGAACGAAAACTGCCAGCTCGGGTGCAAACTGGCCAGTTTTCTGGAAATGGTAATTTCAGGCCCTTAGAAGCCGAATTTGAAGAAACTTAAAACTACAAAGTTGTAGAAAAGGGAAAATCCTGGGGGGTTATGGAGACGGTTTTTAAAAATAAGGCTCCAAAAGCCTCTGTTTTTATGAAAACCCGAGGCTGGTCAGCCAGACCTAGTGTGCACGGCCAGGCAGGTTCAACAAGAAAAATGGACCGGTTAAAGGCAAAACTGGATTTTAAGTAAAACATGAAAGTTGTAGCTTTATTCGGGATCTACAACTTTTATGAAGAAAGTTTTATCAAATTCTGAACAGATTTTAAAGTAAAAATTGGATTCTAAAAACTGTGCAGGAAACAGAAATTCCAGCACAGGATTTTCAGAAAAATAGTACATAAGCAGGAAATTCCTACACATGCACAGGATTTTCTAAAACAATAAAGGAAAACTGTATTTTTCACCAACCCCAATGTTTTGACTGTGAGAACTGTTCCAATGGCAGTTTTTCAGCCTTTAACAAATTTTATAAGTTAAGCAAAGGATTTTAAGCTGAATTCAATAAATTTTTCCAAGACAAAGGAAATTGGATTTTTAAAGCCAAAGATAAGTAGCAAGACAGCAACGAATGGTAACCGGGAAGGATACCCGAATTATTGGGCTTGGTCCCAAAGCCTAAGTTTAATCTATAGAAGATTGACTTTGGTTGATCAAGTTTGACCAATGTTTATCACCTCAAAGGTTACCCATGATAACCCAGTGAGGTACCGAAATTATGATGAACTAGGATTTAGGGTTATTTGTAATAACCCAATGGATTATGGATCAAGAATGTTAAGACATGGGCCCAAGGTTAGGATAGTAACCTAACCCTACCTGTATTGGATGTGGGCTTAGTAATGAGGTTACTTATTGTAACCAAGTAAGATGTCTTGTATAGGGGGGGACATATAACTAAGATTATGAACAAATGTTGGATAGGTCACCAACATTTAATGATTATGATTATGGCAAGATAAAAGGTGTATAACTTTTATCTTACACCCTGTTGGAAACAGGAGTATGAACTGTTGTCGTTCCATGATTTGGACGATTAACCAAGAGCATAGGACAAAAAGATAAGTACAAACCTCACCTACAGTATGGAAAATAGTAAGCTATTTTCAAATATATGACTTGATTACATGTTATGCTATGCAATGCCATGTTATGCTATGCAATGCCATGTTATGCTATGCAATGCCATGTTATGCTATGTCATGCTATGTTATGATATCAAGTTATGCCATGTCTAGGCTCATGTGCATCATGATTATTAAGATCACATGTAAAGATTCTTAGTCTTGGAAATATAACAAGACTAAGACTAAACCAAGTCAAGTAAGGTGTCGTACCAACCTCTTGTTGATGCAGGAGGATCATGTATGTTACAAGTTCAAGTTTATGATTATCAACCTCTCGTTGATGCGTGAGGGTAAAGTGATAATCAACCTTCCGTTGATGCGTGAAGGGTTATGTTTATGTTTTCCAGAATTGTTAAGGGCCTTGCAAACCCTGACGTTCTGAGGCTTGCGCGCTTTTGGTACGTACACTAGGGGCCCACATGTTAAGCAAGATAAAAAGTTCAAGTCCATAATTGATTATAAAAAAAATACATAATTGATCATAATTGGTTCATGCATAAGTTACACGATGTTGGTTATGTTTTTGTGAGATTATGTTTGTACTTGCTAGGCGAAAGCTCATCAGTATATTCCATACTAGAGGTAAATGCCTGCAGCTTTACTTGGTGGGCCATGGAGACGATGCAGCAAGTGAAGGGCGGTATGGGATACCACTACGTAAGTTTTTCCGCAAATTGTTTAAATTATCAAGTTGTATATATATGTTTTAAGGAATATGTGCAATGTTATATATGCAATGTTTTTAAGTTGTGATTTTAAAATAAAGTTAAAAAAAAAAAAAAAAAAAAAGCAAAGTTTAAAGAAAGAAAAATTTATTCTGAAATTTTCTATAAGATTAAGTATTTAAGACCAAGGTTTAAGTTAAGCAAGCATGATAACGGCCCACGTTTACATAGTCGGCCCTACGTGGATGGCCGGGGCGTTACAGTTGGTATCAGAGCGGTATCTTGCCAGCCTACTTCACTCTGCTTCATATCGTTTCTCCAAGTGCCCAAGTAAGTTAAGTTATTTTCCTTTTATTAGAATTAGTTAAGATAATGTTTATGTAAGGAGCATATCTCATCAATGGTCACACGAAGGATGATACCCATGATACTTTTAATTTTTTGGGATGCATTACTGCAATCCTAAAATTACCATGATGTGTATGTGATGGATAAGGTTACGATATGATATGAAGAGATCATGATAAGTTATGATGTTTCCAAGATAGGACATGATAAGATATGAAGGAAAGAATGGACATACGAAATGTGAGGAATAAGGAACTAGAATTAAAAGATGGTTCCCCGTTCGTACGAACGAACCAAATGGTTGCAAGAGCCTAATCTTGCAATAGTAGTAGTTAAGTTATGATCGTTAGAATAGCAATAAGAAATGAATAGGCTTTAAGATCATATAGCCTATCGCCTCACCTCAGGTATAGTAATAGTAAGGAACTTTTCCTTCGAAGGAATGGATCAATACCATGGAGGTTAAGTTTCTTGATTGTGAAACTTTTGCCCCATAAGAGTATTATTAGATACGGAAAAATTTTTGACTATGCCTTAGTTTGGGGGTAGCAAATAGGCAATATGCCAATATGAGTTGGATGCTACCAACAACAATTTATTAGGCTATGATAATGATGATGACTATGAGTCTGACAATGAAGTTAATAAGATTGAGATCAATAGCAACAACTTTGAAGTCGACATATAATGATTTAACTAAGGTCGACTATGTACAATCCTTTCAGTAATGAAAATTATGCAATGATGGGAAGTTTTAGATATTCCTTAGAGTTATGATTATGACTTTGTGCTATAAAGGAAATGCTGAACGCACAAGAGAAATTTCTACTAGCTAACAAGTAGCCAGTTGATTTAAGGATACCTTTCACTGTATCACTCGAACAGTAATATGTTTTCAATAATACTATTTATTATTGTTTTCTATGAAAAGAAGATTCAAAGAAGTTATTTTATGTATGGTGCTTGATCTTATGCTTATTAGAACCAACTCATGTTATGTCATGTTATGTTATGTTATGGGCCGAAAACCTTGAGGAATAAAGTTCCAAGAAAGGGGCCATCATGAAAAGTAAAAGGCCGAAAACCTTGAGGAACAAAGTTCCAAGAAAGGGGCCATCATGAAAAGAAAAAGGGTTCTAATAGCACAAGATTAACATTGTACCAGAGGGTCCTCAGCTTCAGCTAAATTGAAAGAAAAATATTTTCAATATGATATATTCACTGAGTCCTCAATTACAGTTAAAGAAAAGTATCTTAAATATAAGATACAATATACTTTTCAAGCATGGAAAAGCTATATGATATAATATGCTTTTCAAATATGGCAAGTTATATGATATACTTGCTAAGAAATTTATGTAGATAGTTCTTGCGATGCAGTGTGAAAGAATGAAAGTATGATGATAAGGATATGAAAGGATGCATGAAAGCATGAAAGTATGAGGATAAGAATTATGATGATATAGAAATAAGATTATGGTTCTATATAAGAGACATGATCCTATTAAAAGTATAAAAATAGGAACATGAATAAGTTACGATGGATCAATAGTGGATTTGAAGAAAAGCCACTTAGAAGTATCAGAATTTTCGAGGACGAAAATTTCTTTAAGGAGGGTAGAATGTAATACCCGGAATTTTGATGAACTTATAATTTCCTTTTAGACAAGGAAAATTCCAAGTTTGAATCTTGTATGTCGATATGAAACTCACGATCTGAGTTAAATATCAGTATATGTTTGAGTTCTTGATTAATTAGCTATGAGACTCAATAAACAGTTTGCTTAGTCATGCATGTGACCCTTGAGTAAAAAGGGAAGGAAAATTCTAAGATTTCATGATTGGTCAAAGTTTGACCGAAAAAGTCAAAGTTAACCGAAAAGACAAAGGTTGACCAGGAAGGTCAAATAGATGAAGGTACTGGGATATGGCAAAGCAGTATGAAATTACACTGCGGCAAACCTTCATTTCGGACAAATGAGCAAGCATATGCTATGAGACCACCTTAGATAAATCAAGCACACCAAGTATGATATTAAGTGCAAGAAAGGTTTCAAGAAATAAGAAAAATTTTATACAGTCCATTTTTATACAGATAAATATTGGACTGCAATTTAGTGTATAGTACTGTGTATTAGTAAACACAGTATTGGAAATATTTGTGTTAGCCTAAAATGGACTGCATATTATGCAAAAAGGCCAAACAAAGCCTTAGGATGCTTACATCACCCTATCTCCCAATTATGACATCATAATTAATTAAGTAAATTTAGGAAAGTATTCTTTCCTTGCTCACCAAGGGATGGCCGGCCACCTAGCATGCTATTTGTGCAAAATTTTACTTCTTAAGGGACTAATATAGCCATTTTGCAAAGTTCAAAAACCTCTATAAATAGGGGTGCCATTTGTTCAAAAAAATTAGAAAAGTTAGCTAAACTATGGTCAATTTTCTGCTCAAAAAATCTAACCCTTAGGCAGCCAAGAAAGTTTAGAGCAAAAACAAAAATTCAAGAGTGAATCTCAAGGGGGAGTGTTTGGATTCAACTAGGAAGTAGAGAAAAAGAGTTGAAAAATTTGGAAACCCATTTTGTGGCCAAGATGCCAGTTGTGAGCAAGAAGAAAAAGCAGAAAAAAAAAGTATTAGGGAATTAGGGGGTGAGTGGCCGGATTTTGTAGGATCAACCACCAAGGGATCAAAAAGATTTAGTGCTCATTTGAGGAGCAAGGCCGGTTATGGGCAACCGAGGGTAGATTCATTTTCTTGAATCTTAAGGTAATCCTCTCCACCCTCTAAAGTTTGGTTCAAGTTTATGTGTATTTCCAGTATTGGATGTAAGAGCATAAGCTCGTCCTTTGTCTTCCTAGCAAGGCTTAAAGTGCTTGATTATGCTTGATTAGGGTTGGTGGTCTCTAGTTTACGTTTTGAAGCATGAAATGCTTGTGAGATTAGGTAGGTTTTGAATACGCCTACTATATGTTTGTTATATGTCCCCATAGGTTTGAATATGAATGTATGATTATGTGCATGATGGAATGGAACGTTAGAAACGCTGCATGTATGATCTTAGGCTCCCGCTGTGGTGGGTTGAGGTAGTGTGCGCGTATTAGGACGAGAAATGAATTTAAGAACGAAAACTGCCAGCTCGGGTGCAAACTGGCCAGTTTTCTGGAAATGGTAATTTGAGGCCCTTAGAAGCCGAATTTGAAGAAACTTAAAACTACAAAGTTGTAGAAAAGGGAAAATCCTAGGGTCAATGAAGACAGTTTTTAAAAATAAGGCTCCAAAAGCCTCTGTTTTTATGAAAACCCAAGCCTGGTCAGCCAGACCTAGTGTGCACGGCCAGGCAGGTTCAACAAGAAAAATGGACCGGTTAAAGGCAAAACTGGATTTTGAGTAAAACATGAAAGTTGTAGCTTTATTTGGGATCTACAACTTTTATGAAGAAAGTTTTATCAAATTCTGAACAGATTTTAAAGTAAAAATTGGATTCTAAAAACTGTGCAGGAAACAGAAATTCCAGCACAGGATTTTCAGAAAAATAGTACATAAGCAGGAAATTCCTGCACATGCACAGGATTTTCTAAAACAATAAAGGAAAACTGTATTTTTCACCAACCCCAATGTTTTGACTGTGAGAACTATTCCAATGGCAGTTTTTCAGCCTTTAACAAATTTTATAAGTTAAGCAAAGGATTTTAAGCTGAATTCAATAAATTTTTCCAAGACAAAGGAAATTGGATTTTTAAAGCCAAAGATAAGTAGCAAGACAGCAACGAATGGTAACCGGGAAGGATACCCGAATTATTAGGCTTGGTCCCAAAGCCTAAGTTTAATCTATAGAAGGTTGACTTTGGTTGATCAAGTTTGACCAATATTTATCACCTCAAAGGTTACCCATGATAACCCAGTGAGGTACCGAAATTATGATGAACTAGGATTTAGGGTTATTTGTAATAACCCAATGGATTATGGATCAAGAATGTTAAGACATGGGCCCAAGGTTAGGATAGTAACCTAACCCTACCTGTATTGGATGTGGGCTTAGTAATGAGGTTACTTATTGTAACCAAGTAAGATGTCTTGTATAGGGGGGGACATATAACTAAGATTATGAACGAATGTTGGATAGGTCACCAACATTTAATGATTATGATTATGGCAAGATAAAAGGTGTATAACTTTTATCTTACACCCTATTGGAAACAGGAGTATGAACTGTTGTCGTGCCATGATTCGGACGATTAACCAAGAGCATAGGACAAAAAGGTAAGTACAAACATGACCTGCAGTATGGAAAATAGTAAGCTATTTTCAAATATATGACTTGATTACATGTTATGCTATGCAATGCCATGTTATGCTATGTCATGCTATGTTATGATATCAAGTTATGCCATGTCTAGGCTCATGTGCATCATGATTATTAAGATCACATGTAAAGATTCTTAGTCTTAGAAATATAACAAGACTAATACTAAACCAAGTCAAGTAAGGTGTCGTACCAACCTCTTGTTGATGCAAGAGGATCATGTATCTTACAAGTTCAAGTTTATGATTATCAACCTCTCGTTGATGCGTGAGGGTAAAGTGATAATCAACATTCCGTTGATGCGTGAAGGGTTATGTTCATGTTTTCCAGAATTATTAAGGGCCTTGCAAACCCTGACGTTCTGAGGCTTGCGCGCTTTTGGTACGTACACTAGGGGCCCACATGTTAAGCAAGATAAAAAGTTCAAGTCCATAATTGATTATAAAAAAAATACATAATTGATCATAATTGGTTCATGCATAAGTTACACGATGTTGGTTATGTTTTTGTGAGATTATGTTTGTACTTGCTGGGTGAAAGCTCATCAGTATATTCCATACTATAGGTAAATGCCTGCAGCTTTACTTGGTGGGCCATGGAGACGATGCAGCAAGTGAAGGGCGGTATGAGATACCACTACGCAAGTTTTTCCTCAAATTGTTTAAATTATCAAGTTGTATATATATGTTTTAAGGAATATGTACAATGTTATATATGCAATGTTTTTAAGTTGTGATTTTAAAATAAAGTTTAAAAAAAAAAAAAACAAAGTTTGAAGAAAGAAAAATTTATTCTGAAATTTTCTGTAAGATTAAGTATTTAAGACCAAGGTTTAAGTTAAGCAAGCATGGTAACGGCCCACGTTTACATAGTCGGCCCTACGTGGACGGCCGGGGCGTTACAGCCTAGTGTTTTTGTCTCTGTGATCTTCACATTTTCAGGTGTTTTTGAATTTCTTCTTGATTTTTAACAACAACATTTGTTTCCTTACAATTCGAAATTTTTATTGGTTCTTTTTTCTTCATTTTGGTTATTTTCATTACTTACTTCTGTATTTGTTTGATTCTAGTATGTTATTAGTGTACTTAAACTGAAAATTAAAAAATAAAATAATTTAAAGAAAAAAACTTTCCCTGAAATACCACTTCTTTTAACATACAGAATGAAAATTTGATCTGTCAAATAACATTAGTACAATACACATGTTTCACTTTATCATCAAAAAACTAAATAAAAATAAAAATAAAAACAGTGAAGCTGATTGAGCTCCAAAAAATGCACTCTACATTAATGTTCAATCTTTCAATTTGGGAATTTTTTAATTCAAAAAATGAACTTCAAAAAATTGACTTATTACATCATAAGAAGACCATTGCTGTTTTGCTAACTAATCTGGTTAACCATATTTGCAGGAGTCATACTAGGAACAAGGGCAAGCTCTTGCTTATGACACTTAACCCACAGTCGTAATTTGCTGCTCAGATTTCGAAACTCTTTTTGAAGAAACTGTATATTTCTATTTATTGCACTTCCATGCATGATTGCTCGGAAGAAGACATCCTCATTCAAGCATATCCTGCTTTGCTTGTCAGTCTTGATTTTACGTTTAAAGAAATCGTACTAAAAGAACAAGGAAAAGAAGACAAATATTAGACTACGTGAAAAATAAAAGAGATTAAATAAGCAAGTGAAAAGAGACCAGCTTAAATATAAGAAGCATGCATTCAAAAACCAATATCAAACTATAGACCCAAAACAACCCCAATTGGTATTCAAATCAAGAAACAAAGTCAAATGCAAGACTGAATCAAAATTTTTGCTCAATGAAGAAACTAATGCTTCAGTTTCAACATCAAAAAATAAAAAAAAAATAAAAAAAAATTGTAGAAAGAGATGGTTAGCCCCAGAGAAAGAAAATGAGACGAAAAACAACAACTTCGAGAAAACACCATCACAGAAACACCCATAAATTGGGAAACGAAAGTTAAAAAGCATAACAGTTAAATTATCAAAGACACCAATCATGAACCTTCCAAGTCACATAACAAATTGTGATGACCAAATGAGTGATAGAAAAATCAGGCACCTTGGATTTTGATTTTAGGTTTAAAGAAATCCAAACATTGTCAACAACCATGAATTCACGAAAAAAAGAAAAAATCAGAACCAAATAATGGCAGCAACCAAGACCTAGAACAAACAAAATCCAGGAGTAAAAAGTACATAAACAGAAAAGAGAGAGGAACAAAATTGAAAGAAAAAGAAACGTCGACGACTGGAAATGAGAAAATCTAGTAGGGAAACATGAGAAACAAAGAATACACAACAAAAAAAAGTTACAAAGAAAGAGAAGGGAGAAGTGAAAGAAAGAAAGATAAAAAGAAAAACTCAAAAACGGCAGTAAAAGATTAATAAACATAGTTTGTCAAACCTTGAAGATTTAATTACTTGCAGTTTCTGTATCAGGATTAGCAGTTACATTTTGGTTTTAGAAGGAAAAAAAAAACTTTTCTATTTCATTTTCATGTCCCCTACAGTATACAAACAAATAATCACAGAATACAAATAAGAAAACGATGAGGAAAAAGCAGAATATTTGTGTTCCCAATGAGTTTACATGTATTTTACCTACAGCTCTTGGAAGATTTGAACTGTTGTTAGAACATCTAGATGGTTGAACTACCAGCTTCTAAAATCCTTTTATTCGCAACCTCGAGATCAAGGTTTGAGATCCCTAGAAAGATTGTATGCCAGACAAAGAAGTTAGAGTAAGTAACAAAAAGACCGACAATGTTTGACGGAATGAAGCATTTGCTCAACTACTTGCTTAATACCATGTAAAAACTTAAGCTAAATGGTAATCATATATGCTAATTCATTTGAATTAGTTGTACTTTATCTGCGCAAAGACAAATACCGACAAATGAGGTGCTTAAGGCAACAGTACTTAATCCAAAGAAAAATATACCTCTCTGGATTACATTCTAATTTTTCTTCAGTCCCAAATAACAGCAATGAACGTAAACCAAAAAAAAAAAAAAAAAAAAACAGTTCCTCTCCTCCTTTCATTAAATATCCAAGCAAAGATAGAGTGTATGTAAACAAAAGATATAGATATCTAAAGAGTGGAAGAAAACCTCCATTGTAGTTATTAGTTTTCTTAGGAAAAAATAAAAAAATAAAAAAAAAAAAAAAAAAGAGAAATCACCTTTTTACAACAAATCCTCCTGCCCAAGTGTATTTGTGATTCTTAAATGGTTTGCAGTAGCTAAATGTGTCAAAGTTAAAAAGTTGCACAGATGGTTTGAATTTTGTGCATGATTTGCAGTTGTTATTGAAGTATGCTAATCATAAAGTCAAGAAAAAAAAAAAAATAAATGAAGCTAAAATAGCATAAAATTCAGTCTCTAATTCTACTAAAGACTATTTCTCCTTTGATAAAAGTCCCTCGTTGAATCTATTCCTAAACCCAAAAATGCTCAACTTCTCATATCCCACATTTACTACTATTTTCCTATAACGTACCAGATGTAGCTTGAGGCTATTAAGCGTGCCGTCAACATTTATTTTCAGTAGTTTTGAGCTCTTTACGCACTTTCACTGTGTTTTCTTTGGAAGAAAAAAATAATAATAAAAAAAAAAAGAGCATATTAACAGATTTCCCACACTTTCTACGAATCAAAACACCTGTACCAGGGAAAAAAAACAAAATGAAATGGAATCAAGAAATTTTAAGCAGAACAGTTTCTCACCGAAATGTAATAAGTGGCGATTCTGGACGGCAAAACGAGATGGTCATTATATAAACAAAAAATCTTCCATGAGATTCTTTAATATGATTATTATTCTCTTTGTAAGTTAAGTCAAGAAGAAAAAAAGAGAAATAAAGAAAGAAAACCACCACCATAGGATTAGTATTATAATCACATATCTTTAGGAATCCCAAGACTTTGAAAACATAATATATGTGTACATTTAAATATAATGGTTTGAGAACATTAGTTCTTGATTAGCTCACTTCATCTAAGCAATACGTCTTTCAAAAGTCCAGATCTCAGCAAAACTTCTTGTAAACATTACAAATGGAGATGGATAGAGAAACAGAGATACAGAGAGAGAGAGAGAGGAAAGACTTGTATGAGAAGAAAGGAGAAAATTAATAACAAAAAATTAGGGCTTAACACTTAACAAAACAAACTTTAGCAGGATTAACCTACTTAAATAAATAAATAAATAAAAAAAAATCTTCTACCGTGACCCCTAATCAGTGGGTGAGATCAAACAAAGCTCTGGCCTGAGTGCGTTTGGCCCTCATTTCTTAAAAGTTTGGATTTGATTTGGATTTGGGATTTGGGATGGGATGCTGAATTTTTTTTTATATTTGAATAGAATATCCACGGAAGAGGAGAAGCAGGAGGAAAAACATGGCCTCATTAGCGGCTCACGGCCTCACCCACCAGCCAAAACGCTCCTTTTCGTCTTTTTCTCTTCTCTCTTCTACTTTTTGTGACCAACTGAAGTGCACTTCCTTTTTTTTCTTCTACGCAAGTAGCCACCTGGTGCGACTCGAGAGCCGCTAATGAGAACATTGCTCAATTAAGTGCACATAAACAGTGAAATAACATTACTCCACAGAGTTATCAATAAGCACATCCAAATTCGGTATCTTTAGTTATCTTCTCCGTTTTTTTGTTTTATTCCTTTCTTATTCAATTTCTATACAATTTTGGTTGCCAAATCAAGCTTTTCACATTCACTCGTTTAATATTTTCAATGCAAGAGCTCCATCTTGGCTATATCACTTTGCAGTTCCTCAAGTCCTTTGAATTATACTAAGTTTCAAAAGTCTGTAAATTCTACAAAATTGAAATGGAACCAAATGTTTCTCAAGTCGAGCTTTCGATGTAGACTCGAGTATTCAAAATGCTTCGTGCCCCAATGTGCCTTCAAACTACGACCAATGAATGCGTCTAAATTTCACGCTACGATTCCCTATTCCGAGAATTTACACAAGAACAGAGTCCTCTGTTTTCTTTTGTATTCACAACAATATTGCCCTGTTCTTTACCCAAGATCAAGGTTGATAGCTTTCATGGGACCTTTAGCATAATATATTAGATAACTTTTCTGTCTAATATTTAGCAACAATTTCATTAGAGCATGAATTTATTATTTGGATATTACAATGATTTGGATAATTAATGTGTAAATGACAAAGGAATGAGTACAAAAAAGATCATACTATATCTATTTTTCTCGGTATGATTTGCTTCTTCATCCTTGTTATTCCGTAACTTTAGGGCATGTTTGGATTTAAAAATAAAAAGTTTTCTTTGAAATAAGTGTCTTTTCATTTTAAAAATAAGATAGCATTTGGATGTATAAAAAGATTGTGAAATGATGTTTGAATAGTAAATTAAAAAGTCACTCCTTTTTAAAATGAGATGGGTTTTCTTTTTTAGGAGAAAAGAAAAGCTCAAAACATGTTATTAAATGAATTTTGAAGTCCATTTTAAAAATGGATATGCAAGACAAACTTATCATGTTTGACTCATGCTCCATTCATAACCTAATTAACCATACTCTCATTATTAAAATTTAACCATCAATTTTTCTACTTACTTGAAGAACACAATATTGATAGCACACTAATTTACTAAGTTGTGATTTTATATTGATCTCTTAGCCTGCTTGTATATAATCACCAAACTTGAACATATAAGCGCATAATCACATGTACATAATTATCATCAAAACTAATCTTAAAGCATAAAATTGAACCTAAGCTTAGAACTAGCAAATCAAGCTAACCAAAGCATAAATAGAAAGTTTTCTTTGAAATGAGAGTGTTTTCATTTTATAAATAAGATAGAGTTTGGATGTGTAAAAAAATTGTGATATGATATTTGAATAGTAAACTAAAAAGTCCTTTTTTTTTAAAATGGGATGAGTTTTCTTTTCAGGAGGAGAGAAAGCTCAAATGTGTTGTCAAACGGTTTTGAAGTCCATTTTAAAAATGGATATGTAAGACAAACATGACCAATAAAGCAAGAGTAATCTACGAGTATACCAGAAGAGAGTAATTTTGTGGAATTAAAGCTCCTATTTGGCATACCGTTTTAATCCTATTTTCAAACTTTTATCTATAACTCTTTTCTTACAAAAACTTGAATTTGTTAAATCGAATTGTGAATTTAAACTTTTGATCCAAATGGTCTTTGAATCACTATATATATATATATATATAATGGCCTTACTCTCTAAAGTGAGAAAATTTGTGAATAAAAATTTTGAGCTTACTAGACAATGGATTCTTGTGAAACAAGGCATTCTTTAATGAAGTGCATCATATTTTTACCCTCCTTTTTTTTTTTTTTCCTTTTTCTAAAAGGTACTTTCATATAACGAATGTTGATCTTGTCCTTTTTTTTTTTTTTTAAGATTCATGCTGATCGTTATAAACAGCATGTTGCCCCAAATTAGTAAGGAGATTCTTGCGATATACTGAGACCATGGAAGATGATGATGATGGAAAAAGATGGCTAATTTTGGAAAATAACACCTAGTGAAGGCAGGTATTACCTTGCATTATATAGATTGAAGGACTGGGCAGGGCGGGTCATTACCCTTATTAGACAGGGGACGGATCGCCCCAAAACGTGCCCCGTTTACACTTGCCTTTAAAAAACAAAACAAAACAAAACAAGAAAAATTCCTTGGTAATTTTATTTTCCATTTATTCCTCTAATTTCTTAATCCCTATACATAACTCAAAACTTTTTTAAACTTAAATCAAAATTATCAAACCACCATTAATTGTATTAAATTAGATTTGGTATATATATACAATTAGTTTTCAAGCCACTAAAAATGGGCGCAACTTTGATACTTAGGCCTTGTTTGGTATGCTAGATTGGATTGGATAATAAATTTAGGATTGGACTGAATAAGATAGGATTAGATTGTGTATAACCCTGTCTTGTGTTTGGCTGGCATACTATAGAATTGAACTAAATTAAAAGTTAATTTAATTAATATTTGATAAAAATTAAATTAATCAATGAAAGTTTTACCAAAACGCATACACAAAAAAATTACTAGACTACAAATTACATTCAAATTTTCCAAAAATTAACCAAATCCAACAATTGAAGGCAAAAAAAAAAAAAAAAAAAAAAAAAAAAAAAAAAGAGAGAAGAGTGGATAGGAAATGGCAATCTCTAGCAACCAGGGGGGGGGGGGTTTATCAATAGGGGTGGAGGGTTTCACGATGCCTGGGCTTCGCGATGGTAAGACAGATGTTGGTTTTCGCAATGCCTGGGCGGAGGCTATTTTTCGTGACAGCTGGGTTTCATGACAACAGGGGTGGAGGCTGGTTTCATGACACCTAGGTTTCATGATGACTAGGGAGGAGGATGGTTTCACTATCGCCTGCGTGTTTGGGTTTTCGCAATGGCAGGCTTTTGTGGTTGGCAAGATGGGCAAGCTCCAATGATTGTGGAATAGGTCAGCTCTGAGGAGGACATCAAGGCTGCCAGGAATACGTATGAATCAATTCAAGTTCCAGTTAGTCCAGTGATGAGGGCTCGATCTAAAAAACTGCGTATTCCTGACAGCCTTGATGTTCTCATCAAGCTCTAGTGAGCAACGAGCCAATGGGGTGGAGGATTTAGCGAGCGATGATGGAGAGATATGTCCACATCTATAGGGGAGGGGTGGTAAAATGGAGAAATACTCTAATCTCAAGCTCAGTACTAATTATCCCACCATTTTTTAATGGATTACTTATCCCATGAATTTGGGACTATTTTTTGGTCAATGGATAATTAATCCGGTCAATGATTTATCCCAATTCTAGTCCGAATCCGGTGTATCAAACACAGTCTTAATGATCTAGTTTTACTGGTTTCAAACCTAAAAAGTAAACTATATACATATAAAATGTGAAAATTTATTCGAATCAACGTTACTTCACTCTTCTTGAGAAACTAGTTTTTGTAAAAGACACCTTCCCTATTAATATTCTTTTATTAAAATTTTAATTCATATTATTATATATCTTATCTTATATAACACATATATATAGAATATATAAAAGAAATAAATGCTCTCCCTTCCTTTTAACACATGTCATTCCCTCCCTTTTTTTTTTTTTTTTCTTTTTAGTTCTCTTTCATTCTTCCCTTTCTCTTCTCTTTCTTTCTTTTTTTAATTACTAAAAATTCTCTTTTTTTTTCATTCAAAAATTTCTCTCATTCCCTCCTTTTTTTTTTTTTTTTTTTTTTCCTTTTTAGTTCTTTTTCATTCTTTCCTTTCCCTTTTCTTTCTTTCTTTCTTTTTTTTAATTGCTAAAAATTCTCTCTTTTTTTTCATCCAAAAAATTCTCTCAGCATACCCTTTTTTCATAATCATCTCAGATTCTCAATTTTTTTTTTTTCATAATGTTTGATATTAGTATAATTCTTTTATTTGTACTTTTTAATATTATTCTTCACTTTCGTCCACGCATCAATCTCTTTTCTGTATGCTTTCTTTCATTATTTTAAATTTTATTTTTCATTCTTTTTTGCCCATACTAAAATAAAAATTTCTAAATATATCTTTACTCAAACATTATTTTCTCATAGCATCACCTAATTAACTTTCTATGTGATTCGCTAACTTGTTTTTATCTAATTTCTTACTACTTTAATATTTTCACCTCAATGATCTTTGAACGACTATTTTCTCATTATACCTCATAATTAATTTTTATTTAACAAATTGATTAAGCACGTACATGATACATGTCTACAACTAATACTAAATAATACGATTATCAAAATGTAACATGTTTAGTTTTAGAAGAATTTTTTGGGACATTGAACTAGAGTTGTTTTGTTGGATGACTATTTTGGATTTTTTTTTAAGTTTATTTCGTGATAGAGGTTTCTATTTATGTTATTTGTAGAGATTATTTTTTGTAAAGATAAAATAGTATATTAAAAAAATTCAGAATTTCCTGGACTTTTCTGAGTATTTTTTCAATAACTTAAAAACATTGTTTCAAAATTAATCTATTTTTCATAATTTTATGAGAAGGTCAGAAAGTTAAATCAACTATAATGATATTTGAGGGGTCATCTTTTTTTTCCATTTAATCATTATTTTTTCTGAGAATTTTGCTACGTGCACTGAGAATTTAAAGAAGAGGAAAAGAATAAGAAATAAAGAACACATGAAATTTCACCAAAGTTAAACCAGAAAAGCAGGGCACTCAGAAGTAATTTTCTACTGAAAATCCAACCCATATCTTTACGGTCCAATCTTACTTTAGAGAACCTTTGTATTGCACTAACCGTCTTATTCTGGAAGCGAATCTAGAACCAACTTCAGAAGCTAAACTCGCTTTGAAGCTCAAAATTTGTAAACCATTTTTTAATATATCCAACTTCTTTGAGAATGGCTTTGAGCTGAAAGAAAGAACAACTACCAATTAATAAATGAATGTTTTAAGTAAAAAAAAATAATAATAAACACTCGTTAAAGTATGTTTTGTCAACATGGGAGGGCCAAAAACCCGAGCAAGCTGGAAAAAGAGTGTTGCAAAGATTTCTTAATGAGCTAGAAGTTTTCGGAATGCAAAGCTAATTCCAATTGCAGCTAACCCAACGGATCTGATACGCAGTTTTGTTGAATTCTTTCCATTTGCAGAAGAAACCACATAGGAAAAAAAAACAAAAAAAAAAAAGAAGTGGTAAAAAAAATAAACAAATACGTAAACACAGTAGAGAAAAGGTAAATATTGGTCATATATTAGCAGTCTTCAAACATATTGCCAATATGTTGTGCAGTATGCTTTCTTCTTCTTACTGTTAAGCAAAGCTAGAGACAAGTAATGACTTATAAGAAAACGACATGACTTGCTCTGATTAAGTAAGAAAAGGCTCAATTTCTTTTCCATTGCAGCCACTGAGATGCGAAGAAGTTCCTCTTTCTTTTTAACATAATCCAATCCCTATCCGCCACCTTCAGCAGATAACAAAACTGACAATTGCTTGTTGCTCCAATTCACCTTCCAAGAGCTTAAGTCTGTGATGGGGAACTTCTGACCCGACAACATTCTAGGAGAAGGTGGTTTTGGATGTCTTCAAAGGGTGGGTAGAGCAAAAAATATTTAAGCCTTCAAGGTAATACTGCATCCCAACATAATTCAGATGCGATATTCTCAGCAGATTTAACAAAGCATTAATGGGAAAATCTCGCTCTCTTTTGTTTCCGAATTGCTATTTCAAGCCTGCTAATTCAAGCTTCAAGCTCCAATCCTGAAGTCTCAATACCATGAAAACTACTACCATTTTCTGCCACATTTTCTTCATTGGTAAGATCAACAAGTGCTGCAGACTTCATGTTTTCAACAGAACACTTCCTCATCTTGAACAGCCGGCCATCTATCTCCGACATCACTTCCTCCAAGACACCACCTTCTTCCGGGACATGATTATCATCGTGAATTCTCGTTGGCGTGGTTCTAGGATCCACTTCTTCACTCATCTGGTAATTAGTGGAATCTCCAAGTTCAACAGGTCTGATGCTTGCATCGCCACCAATATGTTTTTGGTCCGCTGCCGCTCTATCATCAGGTGTATGACAACCAACATTGGTATGAGCAACCAGTGCCGTGAGCAATCAGGGGGTGTACTATTCATGTATATCTATATTGCAATGAAATAGATGATGTAACCAAATACACATTGTATTGAATTGGGATAACAATATATAGTGAATTTGTCATTCAAACACCACCTAATTTCTAGCGAAAAACCAGTTTCACTATCCATATCTTTAAATCTTTTTTAAAAATTGAAATTTTGAAAAGTCCATAACTTTCTTATTTCAAGTCGAAATGAGATTTTTTTTTTTTTTTACATTACATAAAATGACGAGATGAACAAAACGACATCTATATTACTATTTTTTTTTCTAAATATCTATCAAGTTTTTATATTTTTAACTCCCAACAGTTCAATTTCAACCAACTGTACATCTTCAAAAATTCACTTTGTTCCATTCAAAACATTTCCAAAATTTCAATTGGTGTGTATGCTCCAAACGACCTATAAATAATAATAGACTGATTGTCTAAGCAACACTAGTTAAGTATTTGTTTGGATGAACTACTATATTTCAATGTTCATTTAACTTAATGTTTGCTTTTAAATCTAGATTTTGAATTGTATATTTAAATGAAATATGTATTTGAATATATATATATATATATTATGATAAATATAGCATTTGAATAGTTTAAATATATAAAAATGAGCAGTACAGATTATTAAAATGTGAAAAATCTTAGATTTGCACTTGTATTGAATTGTTGTGATGCTGCACTCCATTAGTTATGTAACCAAACACACGTAATTCATCCAACGAATGCTAATGAACTATGAATGTATTAAATGTGATTCATCCATCTTATTAGAAGTGCTATTTAGTATTGACGGATGGTGTCACCTGGTTCTTTCCAACTTAAAAGAACACTTACTTTAGCTTTTGAATTTTGAATTTAGAATTTGTTCTACTTCACCCCTTTTATTAAAATTTCGTAAAAACAAAACAGAAAAAGAGAGATAATTAAACTCACGTAGCCCTTTTATTTGAAATTCTAATAAAAATTGTTGAAATGTAAAATTACTATTAGTCCATCTTCTAGCAGCTTAAGCTTTTATCCCAGTAACTTAATCTTTTGAGAGAATTGGTCAACTAATATGGTATCAGAATAAGAGATCCTAAATTTGAACCCCTACAATTATATTCTTTATAATCCCTTTATTATCATTTATGTGTTGGGCCTTTAATATATTTTAGGTAGATTCTTAAATATTTGTGTTCGACTTTCAATTTAATAGTTATCCACACATTTACCTATTGTCTAGTCTACAAGTGAAGGGAAGTGTTACAATATAAAACTATTCCTGGTTCACCTCTCAAATAACTTAAGCTTTTTGAAGAAGTGGTAAACTAACAAAAAAAGATAACGAAAATACCATGCAATCGCATCTATTCCTTTTTTTTTTTCTTTCGTCTGTTCTTTAATTGAATTTTTAAAGGTGTTAAATTTAGACAGTGAGGTTAAATTTTAAGTGAGGTTTAATTCTTAATGCATGCAATAAAATTTAAGTTTTTTAAATTAAAATGGTAAGTGTGAATGATCCTAAAGTGAATGGGCACATATATTAGAGAATATTTAATCCAAAAGAAAAGAAAGAGAGCATATGGGATTTTTTTAGCACAACTGGTGTCCTGAACTAATTATAAAGGACAATTCCATCCCTAAGTTTTTTCTTAGATTAAAAGTTTATGAAGGAAAGTGTCACCTATTGAAGAGTTGGGGATCATTTGCGCTAAAAGCCCCTTTCTTCCTCCACCCTTAAGTTGGGATTTGCAAGTTGAATTAAAAGGCACTTTTTTAACTAATAATGGGTAAATCAGTCATGCCAACTATATATATATATATATATATATATATATATATATATTTTTTTTTTTTTTTTTTTACCCATTGCAGGGATAATTATGTCATTATCAAAGCATCAGAATATTTTTGTCTTTTCAATAACAAAGAGTGGAAACCTGCCTTTAGCATTAAATATAGGTTTTTTTTTTTTTTTTTTTTTTTTTTGTAATTAATCGCATAACGTGTTGCCCAATTCTAATGTCGTGTCGTTTAATAATTCAAACAAAATTTGGTCCTGCCACCTAGAAAACAATTGTCGTATAGTTTTTGGTGTTTGCTATTGTTTTCAAGTGATTCCGCAAGTCTTTCAAGACGGAAAAATGAAAACGTTTTCTAAATAGGTACGAATCTCACATCTTGTATCGTATCAAAAACAACACTAACAAGAGGACAGGTATTGCTTCATGTCGCAGCTTGGGTGGAAAGTAACACAGACGAGCAGAGTTTGGCAGACATTAAGTAAGTGAAGCGAATCGTTTGACTTGAGGCCGAAAAGGTAATATGAAGAATAATAAAAAAAATAATAATCAGCTGTAGTAATTTAGATGTGTTTGGTGTCTTGACATTATCAGAATGCATGTTTTCAAATTATAATGATATCACCGTTAAACGAATTCTAATGATACAATTATATCACAATTATACGAATCACAATTATATCATTATATACAATATTACAAATAATAATTATATTATTATGGCTTGCTAAGTCCTAAATTTCGGGGGGAAAAAAAGTATAAGTTTTACTTTTTTTTTTTTTTGATATGTTATTTATATATCGTATTTGTAATTTAGGGAATTATGTTATTGCAAGTTATGATTTTTGCCATCATTAAATTTTTGTGTATTTTTTTTGTTCTATTTCAACTCCAAATATTAAATTGGCCATTTGCAAGCCTTAAAATTTGAGATTGTCTACTTCACAAGGAGAATTTGATTACTATGCCATTGCAAGTAAATAAAAACAACAATGAAATCAAGCCAAAAAGAAAATCTCATCAAGTTCATTCAATATCTGCCAGTTTCACAATCTTCTTCCCTTTGTTAGTACCATGGAATAGCCCAACAAAAGCTGGTGGAATGCTTTCCACACCACTTGAGATATCTTCAAGCGTCTGAATTGTGCCCGTGCGGAGGTGATCCACGGTAGCAGAGAGAAAATCTGGATAGAGATTCATGAAATCGACCACCAAAAATCCACGGATCGTGATCCTCTTGTACACAATATCTAGCATATCCAGCACAGCTCGCTTCCCATCATCTATGTACTCAGAGATCACCCCGCAGGCAGCAATCCGACCGCCGATGTTCATGTTGGCTACTGCTGCTTCTAGCATCTCACCTCCCACATTGTCAAAGTAGACATCTATTCCATCAGGGAAGTACCTGCAGAGAATTATGTGCAGAAAGTAATTATAGTAGAGTCAACAAAGTTATTGTAGTTTTACTTTCTTAACCTCTATTAGAGGGAGACTTATTTTAGAAACATGCATTTTCCAACTTCAAATCACATAAAAATAATGTCAAGATGAAGAAATATACACATTGACAAATTCGATGACTATATAATGATTCAAAATTGCATAATATCCACAGTATTTTTTTTTTGGTGGTACCTATGGAAAAATTATCCTCGTATGTTTTATTTGTTGCGCGTTTATACACGTATATTCTTAGACTTCATTTGGATCACATGTTCAAAACCACAATTCCAATAGTAAATTCAAAATTTTATGAGAGGAAAATACCATAGAAAAAAGGGCTTTTTATACAGATGTCCCTGAATTTTTTGAATTTGACAATTTAATTCTTAAATTTTTTTTTTCTTGTCACACCCCTTAAACTTAAATTTTTTTTTGCATATTCAATTCTTATTGCTCACTTATGTTAAAATTAAGATGGAGGTTTGCATATAGCTTGATGTGTTAGCCTAGTCATTTTTATATAATTTCAATCCAAATTCATTTGAAATCTTAAACTTGAAGATAATTCAATTGAAACTCAAACTTAAATCTAAACTTTAAAAGGAATTTATATTGAAGTTAAGTACACATAATAACAAGCAATGCCCTTCCTGGGTTGTTATGTTCAAGTGACATACAAAAAAAAAGATCCAGATTTTAATGAAACTGAGCAAAAATACTAAATGAGCCAAAAAAAATTATAAAAGTTTAGGGGTTGATTTTCAAGAACAAAAATTTAGGACTAAATTTCCAAATTTAAAAATCTCAAGGGGTGTTTTTTTAAAAAGAAAAAATTTTTAAAAGTGGATGTCAAACAAGAATAGATATGTAAATATGGTCCGGTTAGACGGGCTAACCTATAGTCCGTCTCTTCGGCCCATACGCCGGCCTATCCTGCATACAGTCTTGAACTAAGTACGCCTGAGCCTATATTCAGGCAGGAATGCGGTGAGGTTCTAGGCCCATGGACGGAACAAGGCCCCATATAAAATCCTTTAAAGTAAATATATATATATATATATATATATTTTTTTTTTTTTAACTTTACATATAAAAACACCATATTTTTCTATAAATTTGTCGGTTGGACTTGGACCCAACCCAACTTGTTTGTTTTTTTTTATGGTCTAGCCCGGCCCATATTTTTGTTTCGGCCCGCTCGAGCCGTTCGCCCATATTTGCTGATAAGCTTAAAAGCACAAAATATAGGACTTTAACCTTTTGAGAGCTGATTTCAAGTCAGTTTCTTCCTTATAGTTGAAGGCATCATCAAATCCAAGTTTCTCCTTCAGCAAAGCCACCTATTTTAACAGAAGAGTTTGAAACACTTTTCATATGTGAGATACAAGATTCCAATATCAATTTACTAACAAAAGGGTAATCCAATGGGTTACCTTTTCTTTGCTTCCAGCACAGCCAACAACACAGCAACCAAATTGCTTAGCATACTGTCCAACCAAATGACCTACTGAACCAGAAGCTGCAGACACAAACACCTTTTCACCCTTTTTGGGCTTGCCCACTTCAAAAAGTCCCGCGTAGGCCGTCAGACCACTAAACCCTGCGAGAACAAACAAACAAATCGAACCAGATTGAGCAACTTCTTTAGAGTTTTCCTTTCAAACAAGTTAAGGCCACGGTTGAAAATTCGTAAAAATTTCTGATTCCTTGACATAAGAGATGTCATAGAGACGGGGCAAATTACCAAAGATTCCGACATGGTAAGAGAGAGGAAATTCCATGGGATCCAGTTTCCTCAACATGTACTCTCCCTTTAGAACACAATATTCTCCCCAAGTAATCATTCCAACTACCAACTCGCCCTTTCTAAATTCAGGATTCCCAGATGCCACAACTTCGGCCACTCCATAAGCATCAAAAACCTGTCCAAAACAAACAAAAACATTGTAGGCTTAGTAATAGTAGGGATATTGATAAGATCCACTCCTGTGTTCGATCGAAAATACATAAATCAATCTTATGTTTTCGAAAAATTTTAAATAGTTTTAAAAAGTCAAACAATTCAAACCAGTGAACAAACGCAACCTAAGACTATCACTTAAAAGATGAGCTTCACCTGCCGTGTTTTTCTAACCACACAAAATCCACTCTTAACCTTTATTTCTAGCAAAATTAGTCACGTAAAATCACAAAAAAAATCGCGTAAGTATCATTCATAAAGAAAGAAAGAAAGGCAAATTAGCCTTGTTTGGTAACATTTATTTCGAAATTGTGGATGAAAAATCTTCATCATTCTTCGTCCACTCTTGTTAGACAAAAAAAGAACTTGATACAAATAAACTTTCAAGGCCATGGATTTTTATGGCGGCTTACCTCGCCGGGATTAACCGCAACAGCATTACTTGTAGTCTTATGAGACGAACTCTGGCGCTTGATGCGGTTTATCTGGTACGGATCGATCGAAACGTATAGATTCTTCAGTACAATATCGTTGGAACCAGGCTGAACGGATGTTGAAATTATTGAAGATTTGATCTTCAAGTCAGACTCTGTTAATTTCCCCTCAAAATGAGCCTTTATTGCTATGAATCTATTGGCAACTTTCATTCTCAGTTTGCCGTTTGCCGTTGCTAAGCTTAGAGGACTAGATATTTATCTGTCTATATGATATGTGGATGTGGTGTTTGTTTTAAAGCTTTTGAAAAAAGCCCATGATAGGATTTTACAATCATTGAAAAGGACAAATCTTTGTGAACCACATAATTATCTTTACAAAATATGCTTCGAGGAGGCAGAGGAGAGGAGATTGTACTAGTTTGTGTTCTATTTTTTTCAATTACTGATAGATTATAAATAATGTATATACGTATGTATACATGTATGTATATATACATATATGTGTGTGTGTGTATGAGCCCACCATACTATGCTCTTTTGGGATCAGCTCTTGGGAGATTCGGATGGCAGCCTAGAGGAGGAATGTGGATTTGGATGTGGAGAAGTGTGTGACTACGTTTGATATAATTTATTTGAAAGATATGTGAGCAAATAGTCTTTTCTTTTCTTTTTTTTTTTTTTTTTTTTTTCAAAGAAGTTTTTAAATAAATAATCGAAGTTTTATAAAATTAGAAATATGATCATTTTTTTTAAATGACCAATCAATGATTAATTAATTTACTGATCGACTATGATAAATTAGTGATTGATGGATATTAATATATATATATTTCACCAATTGATTATAATTAATCACTGATTAAGTACGATCAATCACTTATTGATCACAATTAATCACTGATTAACGATTATTTTTCAGCCATTTATTTAATTAAGGGTAGTTCTATTGACAACCCCTTCTAAAC
>CM046374.1:11670770-11730126 GCA_025413025.1 Ficus hispida
AAATAAATAAATAAAATCTTCTACCGTGACCCCAAATCAGTGGGTGAGATCAAACAAAGCTCTGGCCTGAGTGCGTTTGGCCCTCATTTCTTAAAAGTTTGGATTTGGGATTTGGGATTTGGGATGGGATGCTGAATTTTTTTTTATATTTGAATAGAATATCCACGGAAGAGGAGAAGCAGGAGGAAAAACATGGCCTCATTAGCGGCTCACGGCCTCACCCACCAGCCAAAACGCTCCTTTTCGTCTTTTTCTCTTCTCTCTTCTACTTTTTGTGACCAACTGAAGTGCACTTCCTTTTTTTCTTCTACGCAAGTAGCCACCTGGTGCGACTCGAGAGCCGCTAATGAGAACATTGCTCAATTAAGTGCACATAAACAGTGAAATAACATTACTCCACAGAGTTATCAATAAGCACATCCAAATTCGGTATCTTTAGGTTATCTTCTCCGTTTTTTTGTTTTATTCCTTTCTTATTCAATTTCTATACAATTTTGGTTGCCAAATCAAGCTTTTCACATTCACTCGTTTAATATTTTCAATGCAAGAGCTCCATCTTGGCTATATCACTTTGCAGTTCCTCAAGTCCTTTGAATTATACTAAGTTTCAAAAGTCTGTAAATTCTACAAAATTGAAATGGAACCAAATGTTTCTCAAGTCGAGCTTTCGATGTAGACTCGAGTATTCAAAATGCTTCGTGCCCCAATGTGCCTTCAAACTACGACCAATGAATGCGTCTAAATTTCACGCTACGATTCCCTATTCCGAGAATTTACACAAGAACAGAGTCCTCTGTTTTCTTTTGTATTCACAACAATATTGCCCTGTTCTTTACCCAAGATCAAGGTTGATAGCTTTCATGGGACCTTTAGCATAATATATTAGATAACTTTTCTGTCTAATATTTAGCAACAATTTCATTAGAGCATGAATTTATTATTTGGATATTACAATGATTTGGATAATTAATGTGTAAATGACAAAGGAATGAGTACAAAAAAGATCATACTATATCTATTTTTCTCGGTATGATTTGCTTCTTCATCCTTGTTATTCCGTAACTTTAGGGCATGTTTGGATTTAAAAATAAAAAGTTTAGGGCATGTTTGGATTTAAAAATAAAAAGTTTTCTTTGAAATAAGTGTCTTTTCATTTTAAAAATAAGATAGCATTTGGATGTATAAAAAGATTGTGAAATGATGTTTGAATAGTAAATTAAAAAGTCACTCCTTTTTAAAATGAGATGGGTTTTCTTTTTTAGGAGAAGAGAAAAGCTCAAAACATGTTATTAAATGAATTTTGAAGTCCATTTTAAAAATGGATATGCAAGACAAACTTATCATGTTTGACTCATGCTCCATTCATAACCTAATTAACCATACTCTCATTATTAAAATTTAACCATCAATTTTTCTACTTACTTGAAGAACACAATATTGATAGCACACTAATTTACTAAGTTGTGATTTTATATTGATCTCTTAGCCTGCTTGTATATAATCACCAAACTTGAACATATAAGCGCATAATCACATGTACATAATTATCATCAAAACTAATCTTAAAGCATAAAATTGAACCTAAGCTTAGAACTAGCAAATCAAGCTAACCAAAGCATAATAGAAAGTTTCTTTGAAATGAGAGTGTTTTCATTTATAAATAAGATAGAGTTTGGATGTGTAAAAAAATTGTGATATGATATTTGAATAGTAAACTAAAAAGTCCTTTTTTTTTAAATGGGATGAGTTTTCTTTTCAGAGGAGAGAAAGCTCAAATGTGTTGTCAAACGGTTTTGAATCCATTTTAAAAATGGATATGTAAGACAAACATGACCAATAAAGCAAGAGTAATCTACGAGTATACCAGAAGAGAGTAATTTTGTGGAATTAAAGCTCCTATTGGCATACCGTTTTAATCCTATTTTCAAACTTTTATCTATAACTCTTTTCTTACAAAAACTTGAATTTGTTAAATCGAATTGTGAATTTTAAACTTTTGATCCAAATGGTCTTGAATCACTATATATATATATATATATATATATATTATATTATAATGGCCTTACTCTCTAAAGTGAGAAATTGTGAATAAAAATTTTGAGCTTACTAGACAATGGATTCTTGTGAAACAAGGCATTCTTTAATGAAGTGCATCATATTTTTACCCTCCTTTTTTTTTTTTTTTCCTTTTTCTAAAAGGTACTTTCATATAACGAATGTTGATCTTGTCCTTTTTTTTTTTTTTAAGATTCATGCTGATCGTTATAAACAGCATGTTGCCCCAAATTAGTAAGGAGATTCTTGCGATATACTGAGACCACGGAAGATGATGATGATGGAAAAAGATGGCTAATTTTGGAAAATAACACCTAGTGAAGGCAGGTATTACCTTGCATTATATAGATTGAAGGACTGGGCAGGGCGGGTCATTACCCTTATTAGACAGGGACGGATCGCCCCAAAACGTGCCCCGTTTACACTTGCCTTTAAAAAACAAAACAAAACAAAACAAGAAAAATTCCTTGGTAATTTTATTTCCATTTCTTCCTCTAATTTCTTAATCCCTATACATAACTCAAAACTTTTTTAAACTTAAATCAAAATTATCAAACCACCATTAATTGTATTAAATTAGATTTGGTATATATATACAATTAGTTTTCAAGCCACTAAAAATGGGCGCAACTTTGATACTTAGGCCTTGTTTGGTATGCTAGATTGGATTGGATAATAAATTTAGGATTGGACTGAATAAGATAGGATTAGATTGTGTATAACCCTGTCTTGTGTTTGGCTGGCATACTATAGAATTGAACTAAATTAAAAGTTAATTTAATTAATATTTGATAAAAATTAAATTAATCAATGAAAGTTTTACCAAAACGCATACACAAAAAAATTACTAGACTACAAATTACATTCAAATTTTCCAAAAATTAACCAAATCCAACAATTGAAGGCAAAAAAAAAAAAAAAAAAAAAAAGAGACAAGAGTGGATAGGAAATGGCAATCTCTAGCAACCAGGGGGGGGGGGGGGTTTATCAATAGGGGTGGAGGGTTTCACGATGCCTGGGCTTCGCGATGGTAAGACAGATGTTGGTTTTCGCAATGCCTGGGCGGAGGCTATTTTTCGTGACAGCTGGGTTTCATGACAACAGGGGTGGAGGCTGGTTTCATGACACCTAGGTTTCATGATGACTAGGGAGGAGGATGGTTTCACTATCGCCTGCGTGTTTGGGTTTTCGCAATGGCAGGCTTTTGTGGTTGGCAAGATGGGCAAGCTCCAATGATTGTGGAATAGGTCAGCTCTGAGGAGGACATCAAGGCTGTCAGGAATACGTATGAATCAATTCAAGTTCCAGTTAGTCCAGTGATGAGGGCTCGATCTAAAAAACTGCGTATTCCTGACAGCCTTGATGTTCTCATCAAGCTCTAGTGAGCAACGAGCCAATGGGGTGGAGGATTTAGCGAGCGATGATGGAGAGATCTGTCCACATCTATAGGGGAGGGGTGGTAAAATGGAGAAATACTCTAATCTCAAGCTCAGTACTAATTATCCCACCATTTTTTAATGGATTACTTATCCCATGAATTTGGGACTATTTTTTGGTCAATGGATAATTAATCCGGTCAATGATTTATCCCAATTCTAGTCCGAATCCGGTGTATCAAACACAGTCTTAATGATCTAGTTTTACTGGTTTCAAACCTAAAAAGTAAACTATATACATATAAAATGTGAAAATTTATTCGAATCAACGTTACTTCACTCTTCTTGAGAAACTAGTTTTTGTAAAAGACACCTTCCCTATTAATATTCTTTTATTAAAATTTTAATTCATATTATTATATATCTTATCTTATATAACACATATATATAGAATATATAAAAGAAATAAATGCTCTCCCTTCCTTTTAACACATGTCATTCCCTCCCTTTTTTTTTTTTTTTTCTTTTTAGTTCTCTTTCATTCTTCCCTTTCTCTTCTCTTTCTTTCTTTTTTTTAATTACTAAAAATTCTCTTTTTTTTTCATTCAAAAATTTCTCTCATTCCCTCCTTTTTTTTTTTTTTTTTTTTTTTTTAGTTCTTTTTCATTCTTTCCTTTCCCTTTTCTTTCTTTCTTTCTTTTTTTTAATTGCTAAAAATTCTCTCTTTTTTTTCATCCAAAAAATTCTCTCAGCATACCCTTTTTTCATAATCATCTCAGATTCTCAATTTTTTTTTTCATAATGTTTGATATTAGTATAATTCTTTTATTTGTACTTTTTAATATTATTCTTCACTTTCGTCCACGCATCAATCTCTTTTCTGTATGCTTTCTTTCATTATTTTAAATTTTATTTTTCATTCTTTTTTGCCCATACTAAAATAAAAATTTCTAAATATATCTTTACTCAAACATTATTTTCTCATAGCATTACCTAATTAACTTTCTATGTGATTCGCTAACTTGTTTTTATCTAATTTCTTACTACTTTAATATTTTCACCTCAATGATCTTTGAACGACTATTTTATCATTATACCTCATAATTAATTTTTATTTAACAAATTGATTAAGCACGTACATGATACATGTCTACAACTAATACTAAATAATACGACTATCAAAATGTAACATGTTTAGTTTTAGAAGAATTTTTTGGGACATTGAACTAGAGTTGTTTTGTTGGATGACTATTTTGGATTTTTTTTTAAGTTTATTCCGTGATAGAGGTTTCTATTTATGTTATTTTGTAGAGATTATTTTTTGTAAAGATAAAATAATATATTAAAAAAATTCAGAATTTCCGAGAATTTTCTGAGTCATTTTTTCAATAACTTAAAAACATTGTTTCAAAATTAATCTATTTTTCATAATTTTATGAGAGATGAAGATCAGAAAGTTAAATCAACTATAATGATATTTGCGGGGTCATCTTTTTTTTCCATTTAATCATTATTTTTTCTGAGAATTTTGCTACGTGCACTGAGAATTTAAAGAAGAGGAAAAGAATAAGAAAGAAAGAACACATGAAATTTCACCAAAGTTAAACCAGAAAAGCAGGGCACTCAGAAGTAATTTTCTACTGAAAATCCAACCCATATCTTTACGGTCCAATCTTACTTTAGAGAACCTTTGTATTGCACTAACCGTCTTATTCTGGAAGCGAATCTAGAACCAACTTCAGAAGCTAAACTCGCTTTGAAGCTCAAAATTTGTAAACCATTTTTTAATATATCCAACTTCTTTGAGAATGGCTTTGAGCTGAAAGAAAGAACTACCAATTAATAAATGAATGTTTAAGTAAAAATAATAATAATAAACACTCGTTAAAGTATGTTTTGTCAACATGGGAGGGCCAAAAACCCGAGCAAGCTGGAAAAAGAGTGTTGCAAAGAGTTCTTAATGAGCCAGAAGTTTTCTGAATGCAAAGCTAATTCCAATTGCAGCTAACCCAACGGATCTGATCCGCAGTTTTGTTGAATTCTTTCCATTTGCAGAAGAAACCACATAGGAAAAAAAAAAAAAAAAAAAAAAGAAGTGGTAAAAAAAATAAACAAATACGTAAACACAGTAGAGAAAAGGTAAATATTGGTCATATATTAGCAGTCTTCAAACATATTGCCAATATGTTGTGCAGTATGCTTTCTTCTTCTTACTGTTAAGCAAAGCTAGAGACAAGTAATGACTTATAAGAAAACGACATGACTTGCTCTGATTAAGTAAGAAAAGGCTCAATTTCTTTTCCATTGCAGCCACTGAGATGCGAAGAAGTTCCTCTTTCTTTTTAACATAATCCAATCCCTATCCGCCACCTTCAGCAGATAACAAAACTGACAATTGCTTGTTGCTCCAATTCACCTTCCAAGAGCTTAAGTCTGTGATGGGGAACTTCTGACCCGACAACATTCTAGGAGAAGGTGGTTTTGGATGTCTTCAAAGCGTGGGTAGAGCAAAAAATATTTAAGCCTTCAAGGTAATACTGCATCCCAACATAATTCAGATGCGCATTCTCAGCAGATTTAACAAGGCATTAATGGGAAAATCTCGCTCTCTTTAGTTTCCGAATTGCTATTTCAAGCCTGCTAATTCGAGCTTCAAGCTCCAATCCTGAAGTCTCAATACCATGAAAACTACTACCATTTTCTACCACATTTTCTTCATTGGTAAGATCAACAAGTGCTGCAGACTTCATGTTTTCAACAGAACACTTCCTCATCTTGAACAGCCGGCCATCTATCTCCGACATCACTTCCTCCAAGACACCACCTTCTTCCGGGACATGATTATCATCGTGAATTCTCGTTGGCGTGGTTCTAGGATCCACTTCTTCACTCATCTGGTAATTAGTGGAATCTCCAAGTTCAACAGGTCTGATGCTTGCATCGCCACCAATATGTTTTTGGTCCGCTGCCGCTCTATCATCAGGTGTATGACAACCAACATTGGTATGAGCAACCAGTGCCGTGAGCAATCAGGGGGTGTACTATTCATGTATATCTATATTGCAATAAAATAGATGATGTAACCAAATACACATTGTATTGAATTGGGATAACAATATATAGTGAATTTGTCTTTCAAACACCACCTAATTTCTAGCGAAAAACCGGTTTCACTATCCATATCTTTAAATCTTTTCTAAAAATTGAAATTTTGAAAAGTCCATAACTTTCTTATTTCAAGTCGAAATGAGATTTTTTTTTTTTTTTTACATTACATAAAATGACGAGAGGAATAAAACGACATCTATATTATTATTTTTTTTTCCTAAATATCTATCAAGTTTTTATATTTTTAACTCCCAACAGTTCAATTTCAACCAACTGTACATATTCAAAAATTCACTTTGTTCCATTCAAAACACTTCCAAAATTTCAATTAGTGTGTATGCTCCAAACGACTTATAAATAATAATAGACCGATTGTCTAAGCAACACTAGTTAAGTATTTGTTTGGATGAACTACTATATTTCAATGTTCATTTAACTTAATGTTTGCTTTTAAATCTAGATTTTGAATTGTATATTTAAATGAAATATGTATTTGAATATATATATATAATGATAAATATAGCATTTGAATAGTTTAAATATATAAAAATGAGCAGTACAGATTATTAAAATGTGAAAAATCTTAGATTTGCACTTGTTTTGAATTGTTGTGATGCTGCACTCCATTAGTTATGTAACCAAACACACGTAATTCATCCAACGAATGCTAATGAACTATGAATGTATTAAATGTGATTCATCCATCTTATTAGAAGTGCTATTTAGTATTGACGGATGGTGTCACCTGGTTCTTTCCAACTTAAAAGAACACTTACTTTAGCTTTTGAATTTTGAATTTAGAATTTGTTCTACTTCACCCCTTTTATTAAAATTTCGTAAAAACAAAACAGAAAAAGAGAGACAATTAAACTCACGTAGCCCTTTTATTTGAAATTCTAATAAAAATTGTTGAAATGTAAAATTACTATTAGTCAATCTTCTAGCAGCTTAAGCTTTTATCCCAGTAACTTAATCTTTTGAGAGAATTGGTCAACTAACATGGTATCAGAGTAAGAGGTCCTAAGTTTGAACCCCTACAATTATATTCTTTATAATCCCTTTATTATCATTTATGTGTTGGGCCTTTAATATATTTCAGGTAGATTCTTAAATATTTGTGTTCGACTTTCAATTTAATAGTTATCCACACATTTACCTATTGTCTAGTCTACAAGTGAAGGGAAGTGTTACAATATAAAACTATTGCTGGCTCACCTCTCAAATAACTTAAGCTTTTAGAAGAAGTGGTAAACTAACAAAAAAAGATAAAGAAAATACCATGCAATCGCATCTATTCCTTTTTTTTTTCTTTAGTCTGTTCTTTAATTGAATTTTTAAAGGTGTTAAATTTAGACAGCGAGGTTAAATTTTAAGTGAGGTTTAATTCTTAATGCATGCAATAAAATTTAAGTTTTTTAAATTAAAATGGTAAGTGTGAATGATCCTAAAGTGAATGGGCACATATATTAGAGAATATTTAATCCAAAAGAAAAGAAAGAGAGCATATGGGATTTTTTTTTAGCACAACTGGTGTCCTGAACTAATTATAAAGGACAATTCCATCCCTAACTTTTTTCTTAGATTAAAAGTTTATGAAGGAAATTGTCACCTATTGAAGAGTTGGGGATCATTTGCGCTAAAAGCCCCTTTCTTCCTCCACCCTTAAGTTGGGATTTGCAAGTTGAATTAAAAGGCACTTTTTTAACTAATAATGGGTAAATCAGTCATACCAACTATATATATTTTTTTTTACCGATATTGCAGGGATAATTATGTCATTATCAAAGCATCAGAATATTTTTGTCTTTTCAATAACAAAGAGTGGAAACTGCCTTTAGCATTAAATATAGGTTTTTTTTTTTTTTTTTTTTTTTTTCGTAATTAATCGCATAACGTGTTGCCCAATTCTAATGTCGTGTCGTTTAATAATTCAAACAAAATTTGGTCCTGCCACCTAGAAAACAATTGTCGTATAGTTTTTGGTGTTTGCTATTGTTTTCAAGTGATTTCGCAAGTCTTTCAAGACGGAAAAATGAAAACGTTTTCTAAATAGGTACGAATCTCACATCTTGTATCGTATCAAAAACAACACTAAACAAGAGGACAGGTATTGCTTCATGTCCAGCTTGGGTGGAAAGTAACACAGAGAGTAGAGTTTGGCAGACATTAAGTAAGTGAAGCGAATCGTTTGACTTGAGGCCAAAAGGTAATATGAAGAATAATAAAAAAATAATAATCAGCTGTAGTAATTTAGATGTGTTTGGTGTCTTGACATTATCAGAATGCATGTTTTCAAATTATAATGATATCACGGTAAACGAATTCCAATGATACAATTATATCACAATTATACGAATCACAATTATATCATTATATACAATATTACAAATAATAATTATATTATTATGGCTTGCTAATCTTTTCGAAAAAGTATAATTTTACTTTTTTTTTTTTTGATATTTATTTTATAATCGTATTGAATTTAGGAATTATTTTATTTGCAATTATGATTTTTCCCATCATTAAATTTTTGTGTATTTTTTTGTTCTATTTCAACTCCAAATATTAAATTGGCCATTTGCAAGCCTTAAAATTTGAAAGATTGTCTACTTCACAAAGAATTTACTTTTGAACTATATAGGCCATTGCCAACTAAAATTAAAATCTAACAAGTATCACAAGCATTTTTCTATCAAAAATTCAACTTAGGGAGAAATCTATAAATGAGATCGAGAGGAAAGATTCACAATCTTCTTCCCTTTGTTAGCACCATGGAATAGCCCAACAAAAGCTGGTGGAATGCTCTCCACACCACTTGAGATATCTTCAAGCGTCTGAATTGTGCCCGTGCGGAGGTGATCCACGGTAGCAGAGAGAAAATCCGGATAGAGATTCATGAAATCGACCGCCAAAAATCCACGGATCGTGATCCTCTTGTATACAATATCTAGCATATCCGCACAGCTCGCTTCCCATCATCTATGTACTCGGAGATCACCCCGCAGGCAGCAATCCGACCGCCGATGTTCATGTTGGCTACTGCTGCTTCTAGCATCTCACCTCCCACATTGTCAAAGTAGACATCTATTCCATCAGGGAAGTACCTGCGAGAATTATGTGCAGAAAGTAATTATAGTAGAGTCAACAAAGTTATTGTAGTTTTATTTCTTAACCTCTATTAGAGGGGACTTATTTTAGAAACATGCATTTTCCAACTTCAAATCATATAAAAATATGTTAAGATGAAGAAATATGCACATTGACAAATTCGACGACTATATAATGATTAAAATTGCACAATATCCACAGTATTTTTTTTTTTGTGTACCTATGGAAAAATTATCCTCGTATGTTTTATTTGTTGCGCGTTTGTACACATACATTCTTAGACTTCATTTGGATCACATGTTCAAAACCACAATTCTAATAGTAAATTCAAAATTTTATGAGAGGAAAATACTATAGAAAAAAGGGCTTTTTATAGATGTCCTGAATTTTTTGAATTTGACAATTTAATTCTTAAATTTTTTTTTCTTGTCACAACCCTTAAACTTAAATTTTTTTTCATATTCAATTCTTATTGCTCACTTATGTTAAAATTAAGATGGAGGTTTGCATATAGCTTGATGTGTTACCTAGTCATTTTTATATAATTTCAATCCAAATTCATTTGAAATCTTAAACTTGAAGATAATTCAATTGAAACTCAAACTTAAATCTAAACTTAAAAGGAATTTATATTGAAGTTAAGACACATAATAACAAGCAATGCCCTTCCTGGGTTGTTATGTTCAAGTGACATACAAAAAAAAGGATCCAGATTTTAATGAAACTGAGCAAAAATACTAAATGAGCCAAAAAAAATTATAAAAGTTTAGGGGTTGATTTTCAAGAACAAAAATTTAGGACTAAATTTCCAAATTTAAAAATCTCAAGGGGTGTTTTTTTAAAAAGAAAAAATTTTTAAAAGTGGATGTCAAACAAGAATAGATATGTAAATATGGTCCGGTTAGACGGGCTGACCTATAGTCCGTCTCTTCGCCCATACGCCGGCCTATCCTGCATACAGTCTTGAACTAAGTAGGCCTGAGCCTATATTCAGGCAGGAATGCGGTGAGGTTCTAGGCCCATGGACGGAACAAGGCCCCATATAAAATCCTTTAAATATATATATATATATATATTAACTTTACATATAAAAACACCATATTTTTCTATAAATTTGTCGGTTGGACTTGGACCCAACCCAACTTGTTTGTTTTTTTTATGGTCTAGCCCGGCCCATATTTTTGTTTCGGCCCGCTCGAGCCGTTCGCCCATATTTGCTGATAAGCTTAAAAGCACAAAATATAGGACTTTAACCTTTTGAGAGCTGATTTCAAGTCAGTTTCTTCCTTATAGTTGAAGGCATCATCAAATCCAAGTTTCTCCTTCAGCAAAGCCACCTATTTTAACAGAAGAGTTTGAAACACTTTTCATATGTGAGATACAAGATTCCAATATCAATTTACTAACAAAAGGGTAATCCAATGGGTTACCTTTTCTTTGCTTCCAGCACAGCCAACAACACAGCAACCAAATTGCTTAGCATACTGTCCAACCAAATGACCTACTGAACCAGAAGCTGCAGACACAAACACCTTTTCACCCTTTTTGGGCTTGCCCACTTCAAAAAGTCCCGCGTAGGCCGTCAGACCACTAAACCCTGCGAGAACAAACAAACAAATCGAACTAGATTGAGCAACTTCTTTAGAGTTTTCCTTTCAAACAAGTTAAGGCCACGGTTGAAAATTCGTAAAAATTTCTGATTCCTTGACATAAGAGATGTCATAGAGACGGGGCAAATTACCAAAGATTCCGACATGGTAAGAGAGAGGAAATTCCATGGGATCCAGTTTCCTCAACATGTACTCTCCCTTTAGAACACAGTATTCTCCCCAAGTAATCATTCCAACTACCAACTCGCCCTTTCAAATTCAGGATTCCCAGATGCCACAACTTCGGCCACTCCATAAGCATCAAAAACCTGTCCAAAACAAACATAAACATTGTAGGCTTAGTAATAGTAGGGATATTGATAAGAACCACTCCTGTGTTCGATCGAAAATACATAAATCAATCTTATGTTTTCGAAAAATTTTAAATAGTTTTAAAAAGTCAAACAATTCAAACCAGTGAACTAAACGCAACCTAGACTATCACTTAAAAGATGAGCTTCACCGCCGTGTTTTTCTAACCACACAAAATCCACTCTTAACCTTATTCTAGCAAAATCAGCACGTAAAATCACAAAAAAATCGCGTAAGTATCATTCATAAAGAAAGAAAGAAAGGCAAATTGGCCTTGTTTGGTAACATTTATTTGAAATTGTGGATGAAAAATCTTCATCATTCTTCGTCCACTCTTGTTAGACAAAAAAAGAACTTGATACCAAATAAACTTTCAAGGCCATGGATTTTTATGGCGGCTTACCTCGCCGGGATTAACCGCAACAGCATAACTTGAGTCTTATGAGACGAACTCTGGCGCTTGATGCGGTTTATCTGGTACGGATCGATCGAAACGTATAGATTCTTCAGAACAATATCGTTGGAACCAGGCTGAACGGATGTTGAAATTATTGAAGATTTGATCTCAAAGTCAGACTCTGTTAATTTCCCCTCAAAATGAGCCTTTATTGCTATGAATCTATTGGCAACTTTCATTCTCAGTTTGCCGTTTGCCGGTGCTAAGCTTAGAGGACTAGATATTTATCTGTCTATATGATATGTGGATGTGGTGTTTGTTTAAAGCTTTTGAAAAAGCCCATGATAGGATTTTACAATCATTGAAAAGGACAAATCTTTGTGAACCACATAATTATCTTTACAAAATATGCTTCGAGGAGGCAGAGGAGAGGAGATTGTACTAGTTTGTGTTCTATTTTTTTCAATTACTGATAGATTATAAATAATGTATATACGTATGTATACATGTATGTATATATACATATGTGTGTGTGTGTATGAGCCCACCATACTATGCTCTTTTGGGATCACTCTTGGGAGATTCGGATGGCAGCCTAGAGGAGGAATGTGGATTTGGATGTGGAGAAGTGTGTGGACTACGTTTGATATAATTTATTTGAAAGATATGTGAGCAAATAGTCTTTTCTTTTCTTTTTTTTTTTTTTTTTTTTTCAAAGAAGTTTTTAAATAAATAATCGAAGTTTTTAAAATTAGAAATATGATCATTTTTTTTAAATGACCAATCAATGATTAATTAATTTACTAATTGACTATGATAAATTAGTGGTTGATGGATATTAATATATATATATTTCATCAATTGATTATAATTAATCACTGATTAAGTACGATCAATCACTTATTGATCACAATTAATCACTGATTAACGATTATTTTTCAGCCATTTATTTAATTAAGGGTAGTTCTATTGACAACCCCCTTCTAAACACATAGCCCTCTTAAATAAAAAAAAATGATTAAATTTGCTTGTTATACACCCGTTCTATTCCAATATTACCCCTAACAACTTCTATAAAATTAAAAAAAATTTCTATCACTTTTCATACCCACCTTTAAAAATGATAATAATAATAATAATAATAACTTCTCTATTTTTGAATATCTACAAAGAAAAAAGCATAAAATTAGTAGATCCAAAAAAAAAAAAGTGTCATGTTGTAACCTATAATTCATATATTCCTTAAAGCAAAACAAACAAATAAAAAAAAAATCATAGGTTGGGGTATTTTATATCACATGAGAAGTGATATTGTGTAATCTCTGTTGTAATTATAGAATTATTATGTTGAGAAGAGACACCAGTAAATACATTGATACATTCAAATTAGAAGCGCACACTTAATTTAAAAAAAATGACAAACTAACATAAGAGATTCATATATATATATATATATATATAAGTGTTTAAAAAACTGTCGATTTATTTAGATAAATATATCCTCAATTTCGGATTTATTTTTGAAACACATGCAGTTTACTTTTGATCTCTTAAATATATATATATATAACAAATATTTTGAGTGTATATTAACTTTATTATAATTAATATAATAATAATAATAATAATATTAGAGATATCAATTATAATCTTAATTTTTTAAGATAAAAAACAAACTTTAGTTGGAAAAAAATGTGAGCACGTTGGCTCAATCTTAGGTCTTTTTTTATGCTTTTCTCATCTCCCCAGGGAAAAAAAAAGTCGTAAAGGATTCTTCTTATTGAAGAGAGAGAGAGAGAGAGAGAGAGCAAATGATGAGGTAATAGAAAATGATGATACTCTTAAATATATATATATATATGCACACAAACATTCTGAGTGTATATTAACTTTATAATTAATAATAATAATAATAATAAGAAAGAAGTTAGGGATATCAATTATAATCTTAATTTTTTAAATAAAAAACAAATTTTAGTTGGAAAAAATTGTGAGGCACGTTGGCTCAATCTTAGGTCTTTTTTAATGCTTTTCTCATATTCCGAAGGAAAAAAAAAAGTCGTAAAGGATTCTTCTTATTGAAGAGAGAGAGAGAGAGCAAATGAGAAATAGAAATGATGAGCAAATGTGAGATAATAGAAAATGATGGGAGCAAATGTTGAGATAATAGAAAATGATGGGAGCAAATGATGAGGTAATAGATGATGATATTCTTTCTTCCGCGAGATGCCCATCTTACTTTTATCTCACGATGTTGAGTGCTTTTTGCTGGATGAGATTTCTGATTGTATTTCTGATGTTCTTATCATTGATTTATCATAAATGAAATCAGCCATTACAATTTTTTCAAAAATAAATAAATAAATAAATAAATGAGGTAATAGAAAGTGATGAGAGAAAAACGTAATTTTATAATATTAATGTAAAAATGGGGATTAGAAATGTGTAAAATTTACTTAAAACTCATTTTTTTGGTTGATAAATAAAGGTTAAAACATCATTTAAAAACTCCATATATAGCTTAAAACAATTTTAGTGTAGTTAACCCAAAATTTTAAAACCCCACTGCCCTGTTACCTTTTGCAATCAAAATGACTGCTCCATATAGATGTATACGAATAATCTCAAATCCCACACCTTTTTATAAAGCACATTTGTAACTTTTTTTCAAGGTTAATATATAATAATAAGTTGAATATTTCTATCATGTTCTTTGTACTAATAATTCTAAATGATAATATGATACAAATAATTTTACATAAGGTTATATATAAATCAACTAGTTATTACATGATTTTAAATAAAATGTTATAAGTACTATAAGACTTGTCCCGGTTATCGAACTTGAGACATTTGAGATATTTTCATATGTATGTTTTGTTTATTTCAATTATAGTTATATGAAGATCGAAGATATTATAAGATTGAGATACACATCGAACACGAAGAAAAAAAAAGTTCATGTGACAGTTAGTAAGGAAAATTATTATTCTGTATATAACAATTCTTATTAGGAAATTTTCATTTATTTATAATTATTATCACTTAGGATATGTCTTGGTTTTAGTAGATTTGTTAGTATCAGGTAACTTATCTAATTATGTATATTTGTAATTTGCATTTACATTTGAACTCATACATAGTGTTCCTTAATAATAAATTCTTTGTTTTTAGTCTATAAACACAAATACAATCACTTTAAATATCTTTGTATTTGTGTTTGTCTATAAACACAAACACAAACACATACATAGTGTTGGGCTTTACACGACGGTTCCAATGGAACCGTCATGTAATCTACCTTTTGTAGTAGTGGTCATTTCTCACTCCCTTCCCCTTTCTTCATAACTTAAATATCCAAAGCAAAGATAGAGTGGTATGTAAACAAAAGATATAGCTAATGAGAACATTGCTCAATTAAGTGCACATAAACAGTGAAATAACATTACTCCACAGAGTTTTCAATAAGCACATCCAATTCGGTATCTTCATGTTATCTTTTCCGTTTTTTTGTTTTATTCCTTTCTTATTCAATTTCTATACAATTTTGGTTGCCAAATCAAGCTTTTCACATTCACTCGTTTAATATTTTCAATGCAAGAACTCCATCTTGGCTATATCACTTTGCAGTTCCTCAAGTCCTTTGAATTATACTAAGTTTCAAAAGTCTGTAAATTCTACAAAATTGAAATGGAACCGAATGTTTCTCAAGTCGGGCTTCCGATGTAGACTCGAGTATTCAAAATGCTTCGTGCCCCAATGCGCCTTCAAACTGCGACCAATGAATGCGTCTAAATTTCACACTACGATTCCCTATTCTGAGAATTTACACAAGAACAGAGTCCTCTGTTTTCTTTTGTATTCACAACAATATTGCCCTGTTCTTTACCCAAGATCAAGGTTGATAGCTTTCATGGGACCTTTAGCATAATATATTAGATAACTTTTCTGTCTAATATTTAGCAACAATTTCATTAGAGCATGAATTTATTATTTGGATATTACAATGATTTGGATAATTAATGTGTAAATAACAAAGAAATGAGTACAAAAAATATCAGACTATATCTATTTTTCTCGGTATGATTTGCTTCTTCATCCTTGTTATTCCGTAACTTTAGGGCATGTTTGGATTTAAAAATAGAAAGTTTTCTTTGAAATAAGTGTCTTTTCATTTTAAAAATAAGATAGCATTTGGATGTATAAAAAGATTGTGAAATGATGTTTCAATAGTAAATTAAAAAGTCACTCCTTTTTAAAATGAGATGGGTTTTCTTTTTTAGGAGAAGAGAAAAGCTCAAAACGTGTTGTTAAATGAATTTTGAAGTTCATTTTAAAAATAGATATGCAAGACAAACTTATCGTGTTTGACTCATGCTCCATTCATAACCTAATTAACCATACTCTCATTCTTAAAATTTAACCATCAATTTTTCTACTTACTTGAAGAACACAATATTGATAACACACTAATTTACTAAGTTGTGATTTTATATTGATCTCTTAGCCAGCTTGTATATAGTCACCAAACTTGAACATATAAGCGCATAATCACATGTACATAATTATCATCAAAATTAATCTTAAAGCATAAAATTGAACCTAAGCTTAGAACTAGCAAATCAAGCTAACCAAAGCATAAATAGAAAGTTTTCTTTGAAATGAGAGTGTTTTCATTTTATAAATAAGGTAGAGTTTGGATGTGTAAAAAACTTGTGATATGATATTTGAATAGTAAACTAAAAAGTCCTTTCTTTTTAAAATGAGATGAGTTTTCTTTTCAGGAGGAGAGAAAGCTCAAAATGTGTTGTCAAACGGTTTTGAAGTCCATTTTACAAATGGATATGTAAGACAAACGTGGCCAATAAAGCAAAAGTAATCTACTAGTACACCAGAAGAGAGTAATTTTGTGGAATTAAAGCTCCTATTTGGAATACCGTTTTAATCCTATTTTCAAACTTTTATCTATAACTCTTTTCTTACAAAAACTTGAATTTGTTAATCGAATTGTGAATTTAAACTTTTGATCCAAATGGTCTTTGAATCACTATATATATATATATATATATATATATATAATGGCCTTACTCTCTAAAGTGAGAAAATTGTGAATAAAATTTTGAGCTTACTAGACCAATGGATTCTTGTGAAACAAGGCATTCTTTAATGAAGTGCATCATATTTTTACCCTTTTTTTTTTTCTTTTTCTAAAGGTACTTTCATATAATGAATGTTGATCTTGTGTTTTTTTTTTTTTTTTTAAGATTCATGCTGATCGTTATAAACAACATGTTACCCCAAATTAGTAAGGAGATTCATGCGATATACTGAGACTATGGAAGATGATGATGATGGAAAAAGATGGCTAATTTTGGAAAATAACACCTAGTGAAGGCAGGTATTACCTTGCATTATATAGATTTCAGGACTGGGCAGGTCGGGTTATTACCCTTATTAGACAGGGGACGGATTGCCCCAAAACATGCCCCATTTACACTTGCCTTTAAAAAACAAAACAAAACAAAAAAAATTCCTTGGTAATTTTATTTTCCATTTCTTCCTCTAATTTCTTAATCCCTATACATAACTCAAAACTTTTTTAAACTTAAATCAAAATTATCAAACCACCATTAATTGTATTAAATTAGATTTGGTATATATATACAATTAGTTTTCAAGCCACTAAAAATGGGCGCAACTTTGATACTTAGGCCTTGTTTGGTATGTCAGATTGGATTGGATAATAAATTTAGGATTGGACTGAATAAGATAGGATTGGATTGTGTATAACCCTATCTTGTGTTTGGCTGGCATACTATAGAATTGAACTAAATTAAAAGTTAATTTAATTAATATTTGATAAAAATTAAATTAATTAATGAAAGTTTTACCAAAACGCATACACAAAAAAATTACTAGACTACAAATTACATTCAAATTTTCCAAAAATTAACTAAATCCAACAATGAAAAAAAAAAAAAAAAAAGACAAGAGTGGATAGGAAATGGCAATCTCTAGCAGCAAGGGGGGGTTTATCAATAGGGGTGGAGGGTTTCACGACGCCTGGGCTTCGCGATGGTAAGACAGATGTTGGTTTTCGCAATGCCTGGGCGGAGGCTACTTTTCGCGACAGCTGGGTTTCATGACAATAGGGGCGGAGGCTGGTTTCACGACACCTAGGTTTTGTGATGACTAGGGTGGAGGATGGTTTCACTAGCGCCTGTGTGTTTGGGTTTTCGCAATGGCAGGCTTTTGTGGTTGGCAAGATGGGCAAGCTCTAATGATTATGGAATAGGTCAGCTCTGAGGAGGACATCAAGGCTGCCAGGAATACGTATTAATCATTTCAAGTTTCAGTTGGTCCGGTGATGAGGGCTCGAGCTAAAAGACTGCGTATTCCGGGCAGCCTTGATGTCCTCATCAAGCTCTAGTGAGCAACGAGCCAATGGGTGGAGGATTTAGCGAGCGATGATGGTGAGATCTGTCCACATCTATAGGGGAGGGGTGGTAAAATGGAGAAATACTCTAATCCCAAACTCAGTACTAATTATCCCACAATTTTTTAATGGATTACTTATCCCATGAATTTGGGACTATTTTTTGGTCAATGGATAATTAATCCGGTCAATGATTTATCCCAATTCTAGTCCGAATCCGGTGTATCAAATACAGTCTTAATGATCTAGTTTTACCGATTTCAAACCTGGAAAGTAAACTATATACATATAAAATGTGAAAATTTACTCGAATTAACGTTACTTCACTCTTCTTGAGAAACTAGTTTTTGTGAAAGACACCTTCCCTATTAATATTCTTTTATTAAAATTTTAATTCATATTATTATATATCTTATCTTATATAACACACACATATATAGCATATATAAAAGAAATAAATGCTCTCCCTTCCTTTTAACACATGTCATTCCCTCCCTTTTTTTTTTTTAGTTCTCTTTCATTCTTCCCTTTCTCTTCTCTTTTTTCTTTTTTTTAATTGCTAAAAATTCTCTTTTTTTTTTTCATTCAAAAATTTCTCTCATTCCCTCCTTTTTTTTTCTTTTTTCTTTTTTCTTTTTAGTTATCTTTCATTCTTTCCTTTCCCTTTTCTTTCTTTCTTTCTTTTTTTTTAATTGCTAAAAATTCTCTCTCTTTTTTCATCCGAAAAATTCTCTCAGCATACCCTTTTTTCATAATCATCTCAGATTCTCAATTATTTTTTTTTTCATAATGTTTGATATTAGTATAATTCTTTTATTTGTACTTTTTAAAATTATTCTTCACTTTCATCCATGCATTAATCTCTTTTCTGTATGCTTTTTTTCATTGTTTTAAATTTTATTTTTCATTCTTTTTTGCCCATACTAAAATAAAAATTTCTAAATATATCTTTACTCAAACATTATTTTCTCATAGCATCACCTAATTAACTTTCTATGTGATTCGCTAACTTTTTTTATCTAATTTCTTACTACTTTAATATTTTCACCTCAATGATCTTTGAACAACTATTTTCTCATTATACCTCATAATTAATTTTTATTTAACAAATTAATTAAGCACGTACATGATACATGTCTACAACTAATACTAAATAATACGATTATCAAAATGTAACATGTTTAGTTTTAGAAGAATTTTTTGGGACATTGAACTAGAGTTGTTTTTGTTGGATGACTATTTTGGATTTTTTTTAAGTTTATTTCGTGATAGAGGTTTCTATTTATGTTATTTGTAGAGATTATTTTTTGAAAAGATAAAATAGTATATTAAAAAAATTCAGAATTTCCTAGAATTTTTTGAGTCATTTTTTCAATAACTTAAAAACATTGTTTCAAAATTAATCTATTTTTCATAATTTTATGAGAGATAAAGGTCAGAAAGTTAAATCAACTATAATGATATTTGCGGGGTCATCTTTTTTTTTTTTTTTCCATTTAATCATTATTTTTTCTGAGAATTTTGCTACGTGCACTGAGAATTTAAAGAGGAAAAGAATAAGAAATAAAGAACACATGAAATTTCACCAAAGTTAAACCAGAAAAGCAGGGCACTCAGAAGTAATTTTCTACTGAAAATCCAACCCATATCTTTACGGTCCAATCTTACTTTAGAGAACCTTTGTATTGCACTAACCGTCTTATTCTGGAAGCGAATCTAGAACCAACTTCAGAAGGTAAACTCGCTTTGAAGCTCAAAATTTGTAAACCATTTTTTAATATATCCAACTTCTTTGAGAATGGCTTTGAGCTGAAAGAAAGAACAACTACCAATTAATAAATGAATGTTTTAAGTAAAAAAAATAATAATAAACACTCGTTAAAGTATGTTTTGTCAACATGGGAGGGCCAAAAACCTGAACAAGCTGGAAAAAGAGTGTTGCAAAGAGTTCTTAATGAGCTTGAAGTTTTCTGAATGCAAAGCTAATTCCAATTGCAGCTAACCCAACGGATCTGATCCGCAGTTTTGTTGAATTATTTCCATTTGCAGAAGAAACCACATAGGAAAAAAAAAAAAAAAAAGAAGGGGTAAAAAAAATAAACAAATACGTAAACACAGTAGAGAAAAGGTAAATATTGGTCATATATTAGCAGTCTTCAAACATATTGCCAATATGTTGTGCAGTATGCTTTCTTCTTCTTACTGTTAAGCAAAGCTAGAGACAAGTAATGACTTGTAAAGAAAACGACATGACTTGCTCTGATTAAGTAAGAAAGGCTCAATTTCTTTTCCATTGCAGCCACTGAGATGCGAAGAAGTTCTCTTTCTTTTTAACAAATCCAATCCCTATCCGCCACCTTCAGCAGATAACAAAACTGACAATTGCTTGTTGCTCCAATTCACCTTCCAAGAGCTTAAGTCTGTGATGGGGAACTTCTGACCCGACAACATTCTAGGAGAAGGTGGTTTTGGATGTCTTCAAAGGGTGGGTAGAGCAAAAAATATTTAAGCCTTCAAGGTAATACTGCATCCCAACATAATTCAGATGCGTATTCTCAGCAGATTTAACAAGGCATTAATGGGAAAATCTCGCTCTCTTTAGTTTCCGAATTGCTATTTCAAGCCTGCTAATTCGAGCTTCAAGCTCCAATCCTGAAGTCTCAATACCATGAAAACTACTACCATTTTCTACCACATTTTCTTCATTGGTAAGATCAACAAGTGCTGCAGACTTCATGTTTTCAACAGAACACTTCCTCATCTTGAACAGCCGGCCATCTATCTCCGACATCACTTCCTCCAAGACACCACCTTCTTCCGGGACATGATTATCATCGTGAATTCTCGTTGGCGTGGTTCTAGGATCCACTTCTTCACCCATCTGGTAATTAGTGGAATCTCCAAGTTCAACAGGTCTGATGCTTGCATCTCCACCAATATGTTCTTGGTCCGCTGCCGCTCTATCTTCAGGTGTATGACAACCAACATTGGTATGAGCAACCAGTGCCATTAGCCTGGACTCAACCCGAGAAATCTGTACAATAAGCCTGGCCTCCATCTGAGTACTAATCCTCTCAATTTGAGCAGCATTCTGCGCCATCTGCGCAGCTATCTGCGACATAGGCCTAGATTCCATTTGAGGAAGACGCTCATCAAAGTCTTGACTACATTGGTTCGAGCTCGCTATTGGCTCAGCTTGAATTGGAGTTCTTGAGGAGGTGATGCACCATCCCTCATGGTCATAGGTGGGGGAGGGGGTGTAACGACCCGCCTAGTACAAGCCGTTACCATACATACATACATACATACATACATACTTATTTAATTGACATAAATAGCGGAAATTTTTTTTTTATACAGTGCATATATGCGGAATGCATAATCATATAAACAATCTTCGAAGTACTAAATCATATACAAAACAAGAACGAAACGCGTAGCGGCTATTGATCCCACATTTCACAGTTCGCCCTGCCATGCTCACCATCTTGTATCATCAGCTGCCCGTAGGTTGCTTACCTACAGCATAGACGTAAGACGTAAGCTTTCGCTCAGCAAGCACAACATACATATCCGCAACAAAACAACTCAACCATAATTCATCATAACCTTTCATAACATATCTTTAAATACCATAGCATATCATGCATGTCATACTTCATCATAACATACAAATCATAGCTTAGCCTAGCATCACATAGTATATGCATGAACCGATTATGCTCTTATTATGCAATCTTATGATTCTTAACTTATCTTACTTATGGGCCCCTTATCTTGAGTGTACGTACCGGGCGCGCAACTATGATTTGGTTGGGGTGGTCAGTCCATTTCCAACTCAAACCACATTCCAACCGACCTAACGCGGGTCGGTACGACACAGGCAAGCTTGCTTGCCATCATACTTACTTTTCATAATCTCATACTTGATCTTATTAGTGAACATGCTTCATGATGTCACTATACATAAATCATGCTCATATCTTTGCATTATACCTTAATCACATAATCATGAACTTAACATAGTCATATCATAAACATAACATCATCATGTCATACACACCAACCATACTTGGGTAAGTATTCAACAGTAAGCCTATGCTGTAGGCGGAGTTGTACTTACCTCATACACTATGTCCAGAGAGGTGCCGATCCAAATCAGGATACTGCAGCAGGCTATCTCCTGCTATATCAGAGGACATAGGGTAAGAATTCTGTTCTTATAGAATGCTGGTAATCAAACCAACATTCATTCCTAATCATAGTTATATGCCCCTTTCTTAAACATTGCCGGATACTTTCTCATATTGCGGATAACCCTAGAGATTAGGGTCTACTACACTTAAAGCGTAACTTGATTGGTTACTTAAAGTAACTTTGGCTAAACAGCCTTTCATAACTGCTTAGGTTTTAAACCTAACTTGGGCCTAAGCCTTTTAAAACACAACCCCAATAGGTTACTCTAAGTAACCCCAGGTTTTTAGGCCCCATTAGTCATACTTACTATTCAGTTGGGTTACGTTGGATAACCCTTGGGCTTCGGGCCCAAACCAATAACTCGGTATATTCCCGGTTATTGCCCATTCAACTTGGTTTAAAACCCTTTTTCTTTACTTTGGAAAACTTGGGGTTTTAAACTCACTTTTCCTCAAAATCTTTATAAAACTTAAAATCTTATGAATGGGTCTTTATAAAAACCATTAAAAATGGAAACTACCTTTGGAACAGTTTCTTGTAATAAATTTGTCAGTGTATGTGCAGAAATGTCCTTTTCCTGCACTGTTTTAGAAAACTCTGTGCAGGAATTTCCTGTTCACTGCACAGTTTTGAAATCCAATTTTCTATTTAAAAATCAAAGCCGAATTTGAAAAAGTTTTCTTCATAAAAGTTTTAAAGCATGAAAAACCCTAAAACTTTTGTGTTTAACTTGAGACCCATATCGGTCTCTAACCCACTCATTTTTCTTGTTGAACTCACCTGCCGTGCATAGGGTCTGGGCACAGTCAGGCTCGGGTTTTATTAAAAACGAAGGCCAGTGGAGCCTTATTTTTGAAAACTGTCCATGCTGTCCTCTAGAAAAAATCCTACTCTACAACTTTCATGTTTTAGGTTTTCCCAAAATCAGCCTCTAAGGGCCTCAAAACTGCTTTCCAAATAACTGGCAGCTTAAACCCGAATTGGTGTTTTCTATCTTCATAAATTTTTTCGTCCTAAATCGTGCACACTACCTCAACCGCCCACAGCGGGAGTCTAGGATCATCATGCAACGTTTTTTTACCATCCCAAATTAACTTACATGAACCCCAACATGATCATGCAAGTCAAACAACAAAATTGCATCAATTAAAATTACGGTTTTGCATGGTTTTATCCTAATTCAAACCATGGCATTAATAATTCAATCTAATACCCTAACATGCCATTCATAATCTGTTTGACAGATTTTTAGGGGACATATAACCAACTAATCTTTCTAACATGCAACCCTAGGAATCAACAAACATAAACATAGTCAAACTATCAATCAAAACCATCATTCAAAACCACACTTAACTAATCAAGCACATAAACCCTTAAATCTAGGCTAGGGCTCGGAAATTTAAATGGAGCTTATGCTCTTACAAGCCAACTTGAAATACACTTAAATCTTCAATTTAAAACTTGAATCGAAAGATTTAAGGTTCAAGAGAATTTTTACCTCACTTAATTTGAGAATGGGTTTGCTTGGCTTCAAACCTATCTTTCCCTTTTTCCTTGATCTAACAACCGGCCTTGCTCTTCCCAATGAGCACCAAAATTTTCCAGCCACTAAGGGGTTGTTCCTACAATTCTCCGGCCACTCAACACAAGATCAGCCGCCTTCCAACACCATTCCCTTTCACTTTCTCTTCTATTTTCTCTGCTGCCTCACAACCGGCCACCAAAGGCCAAGTTGGTTTCCAAATTTTTTCCAACTTCCTAGCTTGCTTCCTAGTGAAACCCGAACTCTCCTAAGACTATTTTCTTAAGTTTTTTTTTTAACTTTTTCTCTCTTTTGGCTGCTGTCAAGGTTCGGATTTTGGGAGGAGAAAATTGGGCAAAGTTTGGCTATGTTTTCCAATTTTTGTGAACAAAAATGTTCAAATGGCCACCTATTTATAGGTAAGGAAAACTTCTTCCATTTGCTCCAAAAACCCTCCAAAAATTTCAATTTTTGCACCAAGCCCTCTTAGTTGGCCGGCCACCTTGCACTCTAGAACAATCCATATTACTTTCCATAATTTCCTTAATTATGGAAATGATGTCATAATTTTAAAGTTAAGTGATATCATCCATAAAGGCCTTGTTTGGCTTTTTCCTTAGTAAACAGTCCATTTTAATGCCAAACAGGTATTTTTAATACTGTGCTCTCTTATACACAGTACAATCTTCTGAACTACAGTCCAAAATTTATCTGCATAAAAATGGACTGTACGAAACTTTTCCTTTTTGCTCCAAGCCCTTTGGCCTTTACTATCCTACTTAATGTGCTTGATTTTTCTATGATGGTTTTAAAACTTATTCTTACTATCTGCTTCGTAAAAATGGCTTTCCGCAGTATATACCTCATACTGCATAACATACTTAAGTTTCGACATCTAGTTGACCTTTTTAGTCAATCTTTGACTTCTCTTAGTCGACGTTGCCTTTCTTGGCCAACGTTGACTTTCTTGGTCAACTTTGACTTTCGTGGTCAACTTTGACGTCTTTTGGTCAAACTTTGACCAACATAAAAATCATCACGTTTTTATACCTTTTTACTCAAAAGGTATCATGCTTGACTAAGCAATCATTTTTTAGCCTTATAACGCATAAGAACTCACAAATTTAATAAAAACCTAAACCGGGCTTTTGCATAATACCTTCACGGTACAATTCAAATTTCTATACAAGAAATTGTAACATAGAAAAATTCTAGTTATTACAATCTACCCCCCTTAAAAATTTTCGTCCTCGAAAATTAGAACAAACTGGGGTAGTTCTTTCTCATCTCATCCTCCAACTCCCAGGTTGCTTCTTCAACCTTGTGGTTTCGCCACAACACTTTAACCATGGGAATGGTTTTATTCCTCAGGACCTTTTCTTCCCAATCCAGATTTTGGACGGGCTTTTCTTCATAGGTTAAGTCCGTTTGAACCTCTACTGGCTCTTGACTGAGCACATGGGAAGGATCCGATATATACTTCTTTAGCATCGACACATGGAAAACATTATGCATCAAAGCTAATTCGGGCGGTAGGGCAAGCTTATAGGCTACTTTTCCAATCTTTTCCAGGATCTCAAATGGTCCCGTATACCTTGGACTAAGCTTCCCCTTTTTCCCAAAGCGCATTACTCCTTTCATAGGAGCAATCTTGATGAAGACCGCATCTCCCACTTGGAACTCCAAGGGCCTCCTACGTTTGTCGGCATAACTTTTCTGTCTACTAAAAGCTATGTCGAGCCTCTGCTTGATTTTCTGAATGTCCTCAGAGGTCTTTTTGATGAAATCGGTAGTTTGTAGCTGCTTCTGCCCCACTTCCTGCCAGTGGATAGGAGATCGACATTTTCTTCCATATAATGCTTCAAATGGAGCCATACCAATCGAAGCATGATAACTATTGTTATATGAAAATTCGATCAGAGGCAGCTTCTGATCCCAGTTTCCTTTGAAATCCAGCACACATGACCTTAGCATATCTTCCAGTGTCTGGATGGTTCGTTCAGATTGTCCGTCAGTTTGGGGGTGAAATGCCGTACTGAACTTCAATTTCGACCCCATGACATTGTGAACACTAGTCCAAAATCGAGAGGTGAAACGTCCATCACGGTTCGAGATGATCGATTTTGGTACTCCATGGAATCTGACGATCTGGGATACGTAAATTTCAGTCAATTTCTCCACAGAAAAGGTGGCCTTAATCGCAATAAAGTGAGACGATTTGGTTAATCTATCCACAATAACCCAAATCGTGTCACTCCCTTTGGTAGTCCTGGGTAGTCCTATTACAAAATCCATAGTAATTTGCTCACATTTCGATTCAGGAAGCTCTATTTTCTGCAGTTCTCCGCCAGGATGTCGATGTTCAGCCTTAACTTTCTGACAAGTCAGGCATTTCGACACATATTCTGCTACCTCATTCTTCATGTTGGGCCACCAATAACTTTCTCGGAGGTCCTTGTACATCTTAGAAGCTCCTGGATGTACTGAATACGGCGTCTTGTGTGCCTCAGATAAGATCTGGTCCTTAAGAAATTCAAAGTTAGGAACACAAATCCTTCCTTTGAAATAAATAGTACCATCTTCAGAGACCTTAAACTCCTTGTTCTTCTCATCAAAGAGTTGCGCCTTCAGCAAAGAGGAATCTTTTCCTTGATGTGACTTGATGGTCTCTAGAAGATTGGACTGGAGGGACAGAACAGACAGTCTTCCCGTTATCAATTCCAAGTTGAACTCAGAAATCTCCTTTTGTAATGGCTTAGGAAACATTCCAATAGACATCAGCAGGCCTACGGATTTCCTGCTTAAGGCATCCGCTACTCTGTTCGCCTTTCCAGGGTGATAAAGGATCTCACAATCATAATCCTTTACAAGTTCCAGCCATCTACGTTGTCTCATGTTGAGCTCTTTCTGAGTTAAAATATACTTAAGGCTTTGGTGATCGGTGTAGATTTCACACTTATTCCCATATAAATAGTGTCTCCAAATTTTAAGTGCGAAAACTACTGCCGCGAGCTCTAAGTCATGCGTGGGATAATTCCTTTCGTGAATCTTCAGCTGTCGGGATGCGTAGGCAACCACCTTCCCATTTTGCATTAAGACGGCTCCTAATCCATTTTTAGAAGCGTCACTATAAATCACGAAATTTCCTGCCTCTACATCAGGAATTATCAACACAGGTGCACTTGTTAACTTCCGCTTGAGCTCTTGGAAATTCTCCTCACATTTCTGAGTCCATTCGAATTTCTTTCCCTTACGAGTAAGAGTGGTGAGGGGTGTAGCAATATTTGAAAATCCCTCGACAAATCGTCGGTAGTAGCCGGTTAATCTCAGGAAACTTCTTATTTCCGTAACATTCTTGGGTGCTGGCCATGCACTAACCGCTTCCACCTTAGCAGGGTCTACTGAGATTCCTTCCTTTAACACTACATGACCCAAGAAATGGACCTTTTCCAGCCAGAATTCACATTTTGTGAATTTGGCATACAACTTATTTCGTCTAAGCGTCTCCATCACCAACCTAAGGTGATGCTCATGTTCCTCCTTGGACCTTGAGTAAATCAGAATATCGTCAATAAAAGCAATGACGAACTTATCCAAATACTCCTTGAATACTCGATTCATCAGGTCCATGAATGCAGCTGGGGCATTGGTTAAACCAAAGGGCATAACCAAAAACTCATACTGCCCGTAACGTGTACGAAAAGCCGTCTTGGAGATATCTGCCTCCTTAATCCTTAGCTGATGATAACCTGACCGTAGATCGACTTTCGAAAATACTATCGCTCCCCTGAGTTGATCAAAAAGATCATCAATCCTTCGGAAGGGGATACTTGTTCTTGATCGTAATCTTATTCAGCTCACGATAGTCGATACACATACGTAGTGATCCATCCTTCTTCTTGACAAACAATACAGGTGCTCCCCATGGAGAGTAACTTTGTCGGATGAATCCTTTGTCCAGTAGTTCTTGTAACTGCACTTGCAGTTCCCTAAGCTCGGCAGGTGCCATACGGTAAGGCGCTTTTGATACCGGTGCCGCTCCAGGTAGCAATTCGATTTCGAACGAAATTTCGCGTTCCGATGGAAGTCCTAGTAAATCCTTCGGAAATATATCCACATATTCCTTTATGATGGGAACATCCTCCGGTGTCAATTCTACTTCACAATCTTTATCCACCATGTTAGCTAAATATCCTTGGCAGCCATTAGCTAACATTTTCCAAGCCCTCATTGCTGAAACCAGTTTGGTTGCTGAGCTCCGAGATTGCCCGTAAAAATTAAACTCCTCTTCTCCGTACGGGTTGAACGTTACACAACGTTTTCGGCAGTCGATCCTTGCATTGTATTTATCTAAGAAGTCCATCCCTAAGATCACATCGAAATCCTAAAGCTTGATCGCGATGAGATCTACAAACAATTCTATGCCACAGATAGTCACGGAAGTATTTTGTATCCAGAAATTGGACCACAAAATCTCTCCGGATGGCAAAGAAGTTTTGAAGGGTTGGTCTAGACTATCCACACCTCTTCCTAATTTCTGGGCGAACTCCAAGGATACAAATGAGTGAGTAGCACCAGAATCAAACAAGGCGATAGCATCGTAGGTGGCGATAGAAATCTGACCTGTCACCACATGTGAAGTCCCAGCTTCAGCATCACCCCTGGTGTAAGCATAGATCCTGGCTTGAGGTTCAGGAGCCTCTAATCTGCCTTGGGTGATTGAGGGTCCTTCAAGCCGTGCTTGGACAGCATGCAGCTGACTGTTTGTGTTCCGGCTCTGGTACGGAGGGTTCTGGCCTTGATTATTCAGATGGCAATTCTTCGCATAATGCCCCTCCTTGCCACACAAGTAGCAGGCATTCGACCCCATTCTACAAACTCCCGGGTGTTTCCTTCCACACTTAGCACACACGAGGTAGTCAGTGCTATTACCCTCATTTCCTCTATTGTTCTTCTTCTGAGGGTAATTCTTTTGTTGCCCCTGACCAGAGAAACTTCCCTTTCTCTTGTTCCTCCTAAAATGTTTGGAACCTTGGCCAGGGCCACTAACTTGTCCTTTCTGGGGCATTTCAAAGCTCTGACGAGGCTGAATCTGCTTAATCACGGCTTTTTCCTCCCTTTTTGTCTTGAAAATCTGAGCCCTTGCTTCCTTATCCTGGTTTATCCAATATTCGGCTCTTATCGCCCGACTCACACAGTCGGATACCAGGGTAGGTGGGCTACTGCCAGCACTAACTTGTTTGGCAATATCAGTTCGGAACATCTTCATCATCCTTCTAACCTTTTCCGTCTCATTTGGAACCAGTTCTGGGCATAATCGGGCCAACTGTTCAAATTTTTTACAGCCTCCATCACTGTCATTGACCCTTATTTCAAGCTGGCGAATTCATTCTGCTGCGCTGCCAGGATTTCCCTGTTGTAGAACATAGTGCGGAATTCCGTCATAAAGTCTTGATAGCTCATGGTGGTAACATCGCGACGCATCTGTACAGTCCTCCACCAATGTCTGGCGTCCTTCCTAAGTGCAAAGGAAGCACATAGGACATTTTCCTGTTCTGATAACCTCATGAAATCCAAAATGACCTGGATGTCGATCAGCCAATTATCTGCGGCGATCGGGTCCATCAATCCTTCGAATTCAGGCGCCTTCATTCGCCTGAATCTTTCATACAGTAAGTCTTCCCGCACTGGCGGCATATTTACTGGAATCCCATAATTCCTTAAATCTTCTTGTTGCATCTCTGCTTGAACTTTGGTACCGGGGGTGCCCTATTCTGTTGAAGAGGAACCTCCTCAGCTCGAGGTCCTGGTTCAAATGAGCTAACTGCTCCCGCAATCTATTAGATTCTTGCTGCTGTTCCAGCAGCTGTCATTGCAAATTTGCTACGATGGTTGCGAGATCCGGCTCTGGTGGATTCACAGGCACTGCTCGACGAGTACGAACCATTTTCTAGCTCCTATCAAACCATAAGAAAAGATATTGTCATACTAGAATATCCTTTCTTTCATACGTTGTTTGCTTTTTTTTAATCGTAAAATAACACGTCACATCATATCAATATCATCGTACTATAGCACATAACAACTCGTAACATGCTTTTCATAATCGTTCATATCACTTATACTTGAACTGGCTTTTTGTGTTCTTACAAAAAGTACATTTTATTTACAATCTCGTAAATACATTTTGATACGATCGCTATACATACATGGTCAAAATTTCTGATGGAAGTGTCTAACACTTTCTCATCATACAACAGTACAAGCCTATAGTCATAAAAATATAAGCTAGTACATATCAGTCGTGAAATAAAAGCAAAATACATATACATGGTTAGCCTAATCTATGGACTCGATCGTAACTACGGAGGATACATCGGAGTCTGACTCCTCAACTCCGTCGAGAAGCAAAATCTCCTCCGGGTCGTCATCAAAATCGTCCATATCGTCCTCATCCAGTAGCCAGCCAGCATGCTCAAACTCAGGCTCTGGCGCCATGTCCTCCTCATCATCGCTAGAAATGTCGATGATCGGGGGGTCCTCTGGCTGAACCTCCGGAAGGACTATGAGGTCATCCGGATCAAAATCGTCGGCAACCACATCCGCCTCGGCGTCCTGGGGCTGCATCTCCTGTACTGGATCTGCTGGAACCTGATCCTCAGGAACAGCCGGACCAACCTCAAAAATCGGCTCTCCGTCCTCAGCATCATCGACTGGAGCCTGCTGATCACCCGCAGCCCCAGCGGCCTGCATGGCGTGCATCACAGCCTCAGCCTCTAAAATATCAGCTATCATGTGCTCCACGGTCGTGCCAGGTATCGGCATGGGGACATACTGCCGGATCTCCTGAGACAGTCCGTCCCGAAGCGTCTGGGGTGCAAATGCAATCGAGTTAACCAAGTCCTGCAGGACATATGGCAACATCTCCTCTTGGAACCGCCGACAATAATGGCTCATGGGCTCCTGTGGGAAGGCATGCCAGACTACTGCAAAACTAAGGTATCGAGCGTGTAATAACTAGAATTTTTCTATGTTACAATTTCTTGTATAGAAATTTGAATTGTACCGTGAAGGTAGTTATGCAAAAGCCCAGATTAGGGTTTTTATTGAAATTTGTGAGTTCTTATGCGTTATAAGACTCAAAAATGATTGCTTATTCAAGCATGATACCTTTTGAGTAAAAAGGTATAAAAACGTGATGATTTTTATGTTGGTCAAAGTTTGACCAAAAGACGTCAAAGTTGACCACGAAAGTCAAAGTTGACCAAGAAAGTCAACGTTGGCCACGACTAAGAGAAGTCAAAGATTGACTAAAAAGGTCAACTAGATGTCGAAACTTAAGTATGTTATGCAGTATGAGGTATATACTGCGAAAAGCCGTTTTTACGAAGCAGATAGTAAGAATAAGTTTAAAACCATCATAGAAAAATCAAGCACATTAAGTAGGATAGTAAAGGCCAAAGGGCTTGGAGCAAAAAGGAAATGTTTCGTGCAGTCCATTTTTACACAGATAAATTTTGGATTGTAGTTCAGAAGATTGTACTATGTATAAGAGAGCACAGTATTAAAAATACCTGTTTGGCATGAAAATGGACTTTTTACTAAGGAAAAAGCCAAACAAGGCCTTTATGGATGATATCACTTAACTTTAAAATTATGACATCATTTCCATAATTAAGGAAATTATGGAAAGTAATATGGATTGTTCTAGAGTGCAAGGTGGCCGGCCAACTAAGAGGGCTTGGTGCAAAAATTGAAATTTTTGGAGGGTTTATGGAGCAAGTGGAAGAAGTTTTCCTCACCTATAAATAGGTGGCCATTTGAACATTTTTGTTCACAAAAATTGGAAAACATAGCCAAACTTTGCCTAATTTTCTCCTCCCAAAATCCGAACCTTGACAGCAGCCAAAAGAGAGAAAAAGTTTTAAAAAAAACTTAAGGAAATAGTCTTAGGAGAGTTCGGGTTTCACTAGGAAGCAAGCTAGGAAGTTGGAAAAAATTTGGAAACCAACTTGGCCTTTGGTGGCCGGTTGTGAGGCAGCAGAGAAAATAGAAGAGAAAGTGAAAGGGAATGGTGTTGGAAGGCGGCTAATCTGTGTTGAGTGGCCGGAGAATTGTAGGAACAACCCCTTAGTGGCTGGAAAAATTTTGGTGCTCATTGGGAAGAGCAAGGCCGGTTGTTAGATCAAGGAAAAAGGGAAAGATAGGTTTGAAGCCAAGCAAACCCATTCTCAAATTAAGTGAGGTAAAAATTCTCTTGAACCTTAAATCTTTCAATTCAAGTTTTAAATTGAAGATTTAAGTGTATTTCAAGTTGGCTTGTAAGAGCATAAGCTCCATTTAAATTTCCGAGCCCTAGCCTAGATTTAAGGGTTTATGTGCTTGATTAGTTAAGTGTGGTTTTGAATGATGGTTTTGATTGATAGTTTGACTATGTTTATGTTTGTTGATTCCTAGGGTTGCATGTTAGAAAGATTAGTTGGTTATATGTCCCCTAAAAAAATCTGTCAAACAGATTATGAATGGCATGTTAGGGTATTAGATTGAATTATTAATGCCATGGTTTGAATTAGGATAAAACCATGCAAAACCCTAACTTTAATTGATGCAATTTTGTTGTTTGACTTGCATGATCATGTTGGGGTTCATATAAGTTAATTTGGGATGGTAGAAAAACGTTGCATGATGATCCTAGACTCCCGCTATGGGCGGTTGAGGTAGTGTGCACGATTTAGGACGAAAAAATTTATGAAGATAGAAAACTGCCAATTCGGGTTTAAGCTGGCCAGTTATCTGGAAAGCCAGTTTTGAGGCCCTTAGAGGCTGATTTTGGGAAAACCTAAAACATAAAAGTTGTAGAGTAGGATTTTTCCTAGGATTTTTCCTAGTAGGATTTTCCCAGTAGGATTTTGGGAAAACCTAAAACATAAGTAGTGTTTTCGAAAGTCGATTTACGGTCAGGCTATCATCAGCTCAGGATCAAGGAGTCAGATGTCTCCAAGACAGCTTTTCGTACACGTTACGGGCATTATGAGTTTTTGGTTATGCCCTTTGGTTTAACCAATGCCGCTGCATTCATGGACCTGATGAATCGAGTATTCAAGGAGTATTTGGATAAGTTCGCCATTGTTTTTATTGACGATATTCTGATTTACTCAAGGTCCAAGGAGGAACATGAGCATCACCTTAGGTTGGTAATAGAGACGCTTAGACGAAATCAGTTGTACGCCAAATTCACAAAATGTGAATTCTGGCTGGAAAAGGTCCATTTCTTGGGTCATGTAGTGTTAAAGGAAGGAATCTCAGTAGACCCTGCTAAGGTGGAAGCGGTTAGTGCATGGCCAGCACCCAAGAATGTTACGAAAATAAGAAGTTTCCTAGGATTAGCCGGCTACTACCGACGATTTGTCGAGGGATTTTCAAATATTGCTACACCCCTCACCGCTCTTACCCGTAAGGGAAAGAAATTCGAATGGACTCAGAAATGTGAGGAGAATTTCCAAGAGCTCAAGAGGAAGTTAACAAATGCACCCGTGTTGATAATTCCTGATGTAGAGGCAGGAAATTTCGTGATTTATAGTGACGCTTCTAAAAATGGATTAGGAGCCGTCTTAATCAAAATGGGAAGGTGGTTGCCTACGCATCCCGACAGCAGAAGATTCACGAAAGGAATTATCCCACGCATGACTTAGAGCTCGCGCAGTAGTTTTCGCACTTAAGATTTGGAGACACTATTTATATGGGAATAAGTGTGAAATCTACACTGATCACCAGAGCCTTAAGTATATTTTTACTCAGAAAGAGCTCAACATGAGACAACGTAGATGGCTGGAACTTGTAAAGGATTATGATTGTGAGATCCTTTACCACCCTGGAAAGGGAACAGAGTAGCGGATGCCTTAAGCAGGAAATCCGTAGGATGCTGATGTCTATTGGAATTTCCTAAGCCACTACAAAAGGAGATTTCTGAGTTCAACTTGGAATTGATAACGGGAAGATTGTCTGTTCTGTCCCTCCAGTCCAATCTTCTAGAGACCATCAAGTAACATCAAGGAAAAGATTCCTCTTTGCTGAAGGCGCAACTTTTGATGAGAAGAACAAGGAGTTTAAGGTCTCTGAAGACGGTACTATTTATTTCAAAGGAAGGATTGTGTTCCTAACTTTGAATTTCTTAAGGACCAGATCTTGTCTGAGGCACACAAGACGCCGTATTCAGTACATCCAGGAGCTTCTAAGATGTACAAGGACCTCCGAGAAATTATTGGTGGCCCAATATGAAGAATGAGGTAGCAGAATATGTGTCGAAATGCCTGACTTGTCAGAAAGTTAAGGCTGAACATCGACATCCTGGCGGAGAACTGCAGAAAATAGAGCTTCCTGAATGGAAATGGGAGCAAATTACTATGGATTTTGTAGTAGGACTACCCAGGACTACCAAGGGAGTGACACGATTTGGGTTATTGTGGATAGATTAACCAAATCGCTCACTTTATTGCGATTAAGGCCACCTTTTCTGTGGAGAAATTGGCTGAAATTTACGTATCCCAGATCGTCAGATTCCATGGAGTACCAAAATCGATCATCTCGGACCATGATGGACGTTTCACCTCTCGATTTTGGACTAGTGTTCACAACGTCATGGGGTCGAAATTGAAGTTCAGTACGACATTTCACCCCCAAACTGACGGACAATCTGAACGAACCATCCAGACACTGGAAGATATGCTAAGGTCATGTGTGTTGGATTTCAAAGGAAACTGGGATCAGAAGCTGCCTCTGATCGAATTTTCATATAACAATAGTTATCATGCTTCGATTGGTATGGCTCCATTTGAAGCATTATATGGAAGAAAATGTGATCTCCTATCCACTGGCAGGAAGTGGGGCAGAAGCAGCTACAAACTACCGATTTCATCAAAAAGACCTTGAGGACATTCAGAAGATCAAGCAGAGGCTCGACATAGCTTTTAGTAGACAGAAAAGTTATGCCGACAAACGTAGGAGGCCCTTGGAGTTCCAAGTGGGAGATGCGGTCTTCATCAAGATTGCTCATATGAAAGGAGTAATGCGCTTTGGGAAAAAGGGGAAGCTTAGTCCAAGGTATACGGACCATTTGAGATCCTGGAAAGGATTGGAAAAGTAGCCTATAAGCTTGCCCTACCGCCCGAATTAGCTTTGATGCATAATGTTTTCCATGTGTCGATGCTAAAGAAGTATATATCGGATCCTTCCCATGTGCTCAGTCAAGAGCCAGTAGAGGTTCAAACGGACTTAACCTATGAAGAAAAGCCAGTCCAAATTCTGGATTGGGAAGAGAAGGTCATGAGGAATAAAACCATTCCCATGGTTAAAGTTTATGGCGAAACCACAAGGTTGAAGAAGCAACCTGGGAGCTAGAGGATGAGATGAGAAAGAACTACCCCAGTTTATTCTAATTTTCGAGGACGAAAATTTTTAAGGGGGTAGATTGTAATAACTAGAATTTTTCCATGTTACAATTTCTTGTATAGAATTTGAATTGTACCGTGAAGGTAGTTATGCAAAGCCGGTTTAGGGTTTTTATTGAAATTTGTGAATTCTTATGCGTTATAAGACTCAAAAATGATTGCTTAGTCAAGCATGATACCTTTTGAGTAAAAAGGTATAAAAACGTGATGATTTTTATGTTGGTCAAAGTTGACCAAAGACGTCAAGTTGACCACGAAAGCCAAGTTGGCCAAGAAAGGTAACGTCGACTAAGAGAAGTCAAAGATTGACTAAAAAGGTCAACTAGATGTCGAAACTTAAGTATGTTATGCAGTATGAGGTATATACTGCGAAAAGCCGTTTTTACGAAGCAGATAGTAAGAATAAGTTTTAAAACCATCATAGAAAAATCAAGCACATTAAGTAGGATAGTAAAGGCCAAAGGGCTTGGAGCAAAAAGGAAAAGTTTCATACAGTCCATTTTTACGCAGATAAATTTTGGACTGAAGTATGGTATATGGTACTGTGTGTAAGTGAGCACAGTATAAAAAATACCTGTTTGGCATTAAAGTGGACTGTTTACTAAGGAAAAAGCCAAACAAGGCCTTTATGGATGATATCACTTAACTTTAAAATTATGACATCATTTCCATAATTAAGGAAATTATGGAAAGAATTATGGAATGCTCTAGAATGTGAGGTGGCCGGCCAACTAAGAGGGTTTAAGGGAAATTTTTAAAATTTGGAGGGTTTTTGGAGCAATTTGAAGAGTTTTCCTTCTCCTATAAATAGTAGACCCATTTGAAAATTTTGGCTCACAAAAATTGAGAAAAGCAACTAAACTTTGCCCAATTTTCTCCCTCCCAAAATCCGAATCTTGACAGCAGCCAAAAGAGAGAAAAAGTTTAAAAAACTTAAGGAATTGATCTTAGGAGGGTTCGGTTTTCACTAGGAAGCAAGCTAGGAAGTTGGAAAAAATTTGGAAACCAACTTGGCCTTTGGTGGCCGGTTGTGAGGCAGCAGAGAAAGTAGAAGAGAAAGTGAAAGGGAAAGGTGTTGGAAGGTGGCTGATCTTGTGTTGAGTGGCCGGAGAATTGTAGGAACAACCCCTTAGTGGCTGGAAAAATTTTGGTGCTCATTGGGAAGAGCAAGGCCGGTTGTTAGATCAAGGAAAAAGGGAGAGATAGGTTTGAAGCCAAGCAAACCCATTCTCAAATTAAGTGAGGTAAAAATTCTCTTGAACCTTAAATCTTTCAATTCAAGTTTTAAATTGAAGATTTAAGTGTATTTCAAGTTGGCTTGTAAGAGCATAAGCTCCATTTAAATTTCTGAGCCCTAGCCTAGATTTAAGGGTTTATGTGCTTGATTAGTTAAGTGTGGTTTTGAATGATGGTTTTGATTGATAGTTTAACTATGTTTATGTTTGTTGATTTCTAAGGTTGCATGTTAGAAAGATTAGTTGGTTATATGTCCCCTAAAAATCTGTCCAACAGATTATGAATGGCACGTTAGGGTATTAGATTGAATTATTAATGCCATGGTTTGAATTAGGATAAAACCATGCAAAACCCTAACTTTAATTGATGCAATTTTGTTGTTTGACTTGCATGATCATGTTGGGGTTCATGTAAGTTAAATTGGGACGTTAGAAAAATGTTGCATGTTGATCCTAGGCTCTCGCGGTGGCTGGTTGAGTTAGTTTGCGCGATTAGGATGTAAAATCAACTTAAAATCCGAAAACTGCCAATTCGGGTTCAAGCTGGCCAGTTTTCTGGAAAGCCAGTTTTGAGACCATTAAAGGCTGATTTTGGGAAAACCTAAAACATGAAAGTTGTAGAGTAGGATTTTTCCTAGAGGACAACATGGAAATTTTTTCAAAATAAGGCTCCAATGGTCTTCGTTTTTAAGAAAACCCGAGCCTGACTGTGCCCAGACCCTATGCACGGCCAGGTGAGTTCAACAGAGAAAATGAGTGGGTTAGAGACCGATATGGGTCTCGAGTTAAACACAAAAGTTTTAGGGTTTTTCATGCTTTAAAACTTTTATGAAGAAAACGTTTTCAAATTCGGCTTTGATTTTTAAATAGAAAATTGGATTTCAAAACTGTGCAGTGAAGAAGAAATTCCTGCACAGAGTTTTCAAAAACAGTGCAGGAAAAGGACATTTCTGCATATACACTGACTAATTCACAGTAAGAAACTGTTCCAAAGGCAGTTTCCATTTTTATTGGTTTTTATAAAGACCCATTCATAAGATTTAAAGTTTTATAAAGATTTTAAGGAAAAGTAAATTTAAAACTCTAAGTTTTCTAAAGTTAAGAAAAAGAGTTTTTAAACCAAGTTGAATGAGCAATAACCGGGAAGGTACCGAGTTATTGGTTTGGGCCCAAAGCCCAAGGGTTATCCAACGTAACCCCATAGAATGCTAAGTATGACTAGTTGGGCCTAAAAACCAGGGTTACTCAAGAGTAACCCAATGGATAGAATTTCTAAGAAAGCTTAGGCCCAAGGTCAGGTCTAATGACCTAACACAGTTATGAAAGGCTGTTTAGCCAAGGTTACTTTAAGTAACCAATCAAGTTACGCTTTAAGTGTAGTAGACCCTAATCTCTAGGGTTATCCGCGATACTGAGAAAGTATCCGGCAATGTTTAAGAAAGGAGGCATATAACTATGATTAGGGATGAATGTTGGTTTGATTACCAGCATTCTATAAGAACAGAATTCTTACCTTATGTCCTCTGATATAGCAGGAGATAGCCTGCTGCAGTATCCTGATTTGGATCGGCACCTCTCTGGACATAGTGTACGAGGTAAGTACAACTCCGCCTACAGCATAGGCTTTTGTTGTATACTTGCCCAAGTATGTTTGATGTATATGATGTGATGAGGTTATGTTTATGATATGATTATGTTAAGTTCATGATTATGAGATTATGGTATGATGCTAAGATATGAGCATGATTTATGTATAGTGACATCATGAAGCATGTTCACTAATAAGATCAAGTATGAGATTATGAAAAGTAAGTATGATGGCAAGCAAGCTTGCCTGTGTCGTACCGTCCCGCGTTAGGTCGGGTTGGACTGTGGTTTGAGTTGGAAATGGACTGGCCGCCCCAACCAAATCATAGTTGCGCGCCCGGTACGTACACTCAAGATAAGGGGCCCATAAGTAAGATAAGTTAAGAATGCATAAGATGGCATAATAAGAGCATAATCAGTTCATGCATATACTATGCGATGCTAGGCTAAGCTATGATTTGTATGTTATGATGAAGTATGACATGTATGATATGTTATGACATTTAAAGATATGTTATGAAAGGTTATGATGAATTATGGTTGAGTTGTTTTGTTGCGGATATGTATGTTGTACTTGCTGAGCGAAGCTCACGTCTTATGTCTATGCTGTAGGTAAGCAACCTACGGGCAGCTGATGATACAAGATGGTGAGCGTGGCAGAGCGAACTGTGAAATGTGGGATCAGTAGCCGCTACGCGTTTCGTTCTTGTTTTGTATATGATTTAGTATTTCGAAGATTGTTTATATGATTATGCATTCCACGTATATGTACTGTATAAAAAAAAAAAAAAATTTCCGCTGTTTATGTCAATTAAGTAAGTAAGTATGTATGTATGTATGTATGGTAACGGCCTGTGGTAGGCGGGTCGTTACATTGACGAACCTCCGGTACTTGAGGCACTACCGGGGGTGCAATGTTATCCTATGGTGGAATTTCGTTCGCGTGGGGTATCGGGTGCAATCGGGCTATCTACTCATACAGCCGATTCGTTTCTTGTTGCTGTTGTAGCAATTGCTGTTGCAAATTGGCTACAACATTCGCAAGATCCAGTTCTTACGGATTATAGTTAGCTTGCTTTCGTGTACGTACCATCTTAGTACTCCTAATAAATTTCAAGAAAAGATTTCGTTATCCTCCGAAAATCTTTCCTTTCATTCATTTCATGTTAAGCACATCATATCATGTCATACCATACTTAATCATATCGTAAAATATTATACAGAAATCCTTCGTGATTTCTTCATAATGTTTCATATCATAATCTTATCATATCATACTTGTCATAGAAACTTTTTATCGTGATATCATAGTCATCATGATATTCGTTTCGTATAAAACTTATCATTTTATACCTTTTCAAAAATAGGTCGTTTTTACTATATACGTAGTCAAAATAAGATGGAAGTGTCTACCATTTTACCATCATTCCTATCCTATATACAATCCTAACGTCAAAACAACAAAAAATCGGAGTTAGATCTAAAACTATCTACTGGGTCGTCGCGTCGGAAAATACGTCCCAATCCTCGTCGTCGAATGGAATCTCCTCGGGAACTTCCTCCTGCTCCTCGAGATCCTCTAGCTCCTCCTCCTCTATATCCTCAAACTCTTCCCATACTTTTTGTTCCTCATCATCACTCTCGATGAGGATTACCAGAGGATCTTAAGCGTTTTCCCCGGGGTTGTCCGGAGCCTCCGCAGGATCCATATCGTCATCTGGTCCTGCCTCTACCTCCTATGGAGGTATCTGCTAAAGTGGGACCGCTGGAATCGGATCCTCAGGCATAACCGGAACTTCCTCGAGTACTGGCTTTGGAATGCTGGCATCGTCGACCGGATCAACGTAGTAAACATCCTCTGGTTCGGCTTCCTGTACCATATAGGCTACTATCTCCGTTTCCATAATAGTATCAATCATGTCCTCCAAATATACTCCAACAACTAGAGCGGGGACATAATTCTTAACTTTCGGAGGTAGCCCGTCCCTAATGAGGTGCAATGCTCGCCACTTCGGATCACCAAGCTCCTAAGGAATACAGGATAATATTGCCTTTCAGAACCTACGGCAATAGTGGCCCATAATCTCATCCGGGTTGTAACGACCCGCCTAGCACAGGCCGTTACCATACATACATACATACATGCGTACTTATTTATTTGGCGTAACGTAAGCAGCGGAAATTTTTTTTTTTTTTTATACAGTGCGGATACTTGCAATATATAACGATGTTTGCATATAAAATAATTTACATAACAAAAATCAAAACGCGAAGCGGTTATAATCCCCACATTTCACAGCTTGCCCTGCCTCGCTCGCCACCTTGCACCATCAGTTGCCTGTAGGTTGCTTACCTACAGTATAGACGTAAGTCACGTGAGCTTTCGCTCAGCAAGTACAACATATACATATCCGCAACAATTTAACATAAACATAACTTATCATACATAACTTTTCATAGCATACATAACATACTCAACTCATACATAACATCTTGAACTTATCATAACATCGCATAATATATGCATGAACCAATTATGCTCTTATTATGCCATCGTATTCATTCTTAACTTATCTTACTTATGGGCCCCTTATCATGGGTGTACGTACCGGGCGCGCTCTATGGACTTACTCTTGCCATAGCTCAACCCGACCTGACGTGGGTCGGTACGACACAGGCAAGCTTGCTTGCCATCATACTTACTTTTCATGAACTCATACTTGTTCTTTTTAGTGAACATGCTTCGTGATGTCACTATTCATAAATCATACTCATATCTTGACATTATATCTTTTTCTCATGCTAATGAACTTAACATAGTCATATATTAAACACAGCATCACTTACAGCAAACATACTTGGCAAGTATACAACAAAAGCCTATGCTGTAGGCGGAGTTGTACTTACCTTGAGTACTATGTCCTGAGACTTGTTGATCCACTTCAGGATGCCTCAGCAGGCTATTCCCTGCTATATCAGAGGACATAGAGTAAGAATTATGTTCTTACAGAATGTTGATAATCAAATCAACATTCATACCTAATTATAGTTATATGTTCCCCCTTCTTAAACAAGGCCGGATACTTTCTCAGTATCACGGTTAGCCCTAGAGATTAGGGTTTACTACACTTAAAGTGTACTTGATTGGTCACACAGGGTAACCTTGGCTAAACAGCCTTTCTAAGTAGCGTTGGACTACTATTCTTAAATCTTGGGCCTACGCCTTCTAAAATACAACTCAAAGGATTATTTCAGATAATCCGAGTTTTTAGGCCCAACTAGTCATTTTCACTATTATATTGGGTTACGTTGGATAACCCTTGGGCTTAGGGCCCAAACCAATAACGCGGTACCTTTCCCGGTTATGGTTCATTTAACTCGATTTAAGTTCTTTCTTTATTTCGGAAAAACTTAGAGTTTTAAGATCATTTTATTAAAACTCAGAATCTGATGAGTGGGTCTTTGTAAAAATCATTCAAAACATAAACTGCCTTTGGAACAGTTTCTCACTGAGAATTAGTCAGTGGATGTGCAGAAATGCCCTTTTTCCTGCACTGTTTTAGACATCCCTGTGCAGAAATTTCTTGTTCACTGCACAGTTTTGAAATCCAATTTTCTATTTAAAAATCAAAGCCGAATTTGAAAAAGTTTCTTCATGAAAGTTTTAAAGCATTCAAAATCCTAAAACTTTCGTTTCGAACTCGAGACCCAAATCGGTCTCTAACCCACTCCTTTAACCTGTTAAACTCACCTGGCCGTGCATAGGGTCTGGGCACGGTCAGGCTCGGGTTTTCACAAAAACGAAGGCCTTTGGAGCCTTATTTTTGAAAACTGTCCAAGCTGCCCACTAGGAAAAATCCTACTCTACAACTTTCATGTTTTACGTTTTTCCAAAATCAGCCTCTAAGGGCCTCAAATTTCGGTTTCCAGAAAACTGGGCAGATCTAACCCGAATTGGCAGTTTTTGTTCATTTCTTGGTTTCTCGTCCTAATTCGTGCACACTACCTCAACCGAACACAGCGGGAGCCTAAAATCACCATGCAATGTTTTTCAATCGTCCCATTTTGACTCACATGAAGCTCAAACCCGTCCATGCAAGTCAACAATCAAATGGCCATTTAAGGGTTAGGGTTTTGCTTGTTTCTAGCTTTCTACCAACATAGCATACATATTTCCATCTAACACCCTAACATGCCATTTAAATGTTGTTGGGCAGATTTGGGGAAACATACAACCCTTAATTAATCTAGCATACAATCATACTCATAAGCACATATAATTGCACAATTAAGCATGAAACAAAACACAACTTAAAACACTAAATCAACCACCCTAACTAATCAAGCACACATGCACTAATAAAAATTCTGACCTAGAGCAGAATTTAAATTGAGCTTAGGCTCATTACAAATTAGCTTGTAATACATTTAAATCTCTAATCTAGAACTTGAATTAAGAGATTTAAGGGCCAAGAGAAATTTTTACCTTGCTTAGTCCAATGTGGGTTTGGTTTGGCTCAATTTCTCTCTTCCTTTCCCCTTGGTGCAGCCGGCCTTTAGCTCCTCCAATGAGCCTGAAATTTTCCAGCCACCTAGGGAGGACTCCTACCAATGCTCCAATCACTTCACACCACAACTCAGCCACCTCCCTTCTTGGTTTCCCCTTCAATTTCTCTCCCCCCCTGCTGCTGCCACAGAACCGGCCAGCAATGGCCAATCTTGGTTCCAAAATTTTTCTAGCTTCTTGGCTTGCTTCCTAGTGAATGCCTAACACTCCTAAGACTAATTCCTTGGTTTTCCAAAGTTTTTCTTTCTCTTTGGCAGCTCCCTAAAGTTCGGATTTTTGGGCAGAAAATTGGCCAAAGTTTGCTTAGATTTTCCAATTTTTGTGAATAGGAAGCACTCCTATTTATAGGCAATTTTGAACTTTTTAAAATTGCAAAATAGTCCTTCAAAGTTAGCCAATTTGCACAAAAAGGGGGTGAGGTGGCCGGCCAAGTAGTTCTAGAACCAACTAAAATTCTTTCCAAATTTTTATTAAATCCCTAAAATGATGTCATAATTCAAAAGGTATGTGACATCACCATTAAGGCCTCATTTGGCCTAATTCTTCATTAGACAGTATAACTCAATACTAAACAGATATAGTTGATACTGTGGTCTTTGATTCACAGTACCGGCTATTAAAATGCAGTCTAAAATTTATCTGTCTAATAATGGACTATACGAAAAATTCTCTTTTCGCTTCGAGCCTTTTGGCCTTTAATCTCCTACTTAGTGTGCTTGATTTTTCTATGGTGGTTTTGAATCTAACTTAAACCATTTTATCTGAAAAATTTGGTTTTCCGCAGTATACTTCCTATACCGCTTACCATTTTTCGATATCGTCAAAGAATTGATCTTTCTAGCCAATCTTTGACTTTCTTAGGTCAATGTTGCCTATTCTGACAACGTGGACTCTCTTGGTCAACTTGACGGTTTCTGGTCAAACTTTGACTTTCTGGTCAAACTTTGACTCTCGGGTCAAACTTTGACTTTTGTAAAAATCATAGCGTTTTCATACCTTTTTCCTCAAAAGGTCGTATGCTTAACTAAGCAATCATTTTTGAGTCTTATAAAAGCATAAGAACTCACAATTCCGAATAAAAACCCTAAACCGGGTTTTTGCATAACTACCTTCACGGTACAATTTAAATTTCTATACAAGAAATTGTAACATAGAAAAATTCTAGTTATTACAATCTACCCCCCTTAAAAATTTTCGTCCTCGAAAATTAGAACAAATCAGGGTAGTTCTTTCTCATCTCATCTTCCAACTCCCAGGTTGCTTCTTCGACCATGTGGTTTCGCCACAATATTTTAACCATGGGAATGGTTTTGTTCCTTAAGACCTTCTCTTCCCGATCCAGAATTCGAACTGGCTTTTCTTCATAGGTTAAGTCTGTATGAACCTCCACTGGTTCCTGACTAAGCACATGGGAAGGGTCTGGCACATACTTCTTTAACATCAACACATGGAAAACATTATGCATCGAAGCTAACTCAGGCGGTAAGGCAAGCTTATAGGCAACTTTTCCAACTCGTTCAAGAATTTCAAATGGTCCAGTATACCTCGGACTAAGCTTTCCCTTTTTACCAAATCGCATTACTCCTTTCATAGGAGTAATCTTGATGAACACCGCATCTCCCACCTGGAATTCCAAGGGCCTCCTACGTTTATCGGCATAACTTTTCTGTCTGCTAAAAGCTATGTCGAGCCTCTGCTTGATCATCTGAATATCCTCAGAGGTCTTCTTGATGAAGTCTGTAGTTTGCAGCTGCTTCTGCCCCACTTCCTGCCAGTGGATAGGCGATCGACATTTTCTTCCATACAATGCTTCAAATGGAGCCATACGAATCGAAGCATGATAACTATTGTTGTAGGAGAATTCGATCAATGGCAGCTTTTGATCCCAATTTCCTTTGAAATCCAGCACACATGACCTTAACATATCCTCCAGTGTCTGGATGGTTCGTTCTGATTGACCGTCAGTTTGGGGGTGAAATGCCGTACTGAACTTCAATTTCGACCCCATGGCATTGTGAACACTAGTCCAAAATCGTGAAGTGAAGCGTCCATCACGGTCCGAAATGATCGATTTTGGTACTCCATGAAATCTGACGATCTGGGATACGTAGATTTCAGCCAATTTCTCTACTGAGAAGGTGACCTTAATCGCAATAAAGTGGGCTGATTTGGTTAATCTATCCACAATAACCCAAATCGAGTCATTCCCACTTGAGGTTCTGGGTAGTCCTACTACGAAATCCATAGTAATTTGCTCCCATTTCCATTCAGGAAGCTCTATCTTCTGTAGTTCTCCACCTGGATGTCGATGCTCCGCCTTAACTTTCTGACAAGTTAGGCATTTTGACACAAATTCTGCTACCTCATTCTTCATATTAGGCCACCAATAATATTCTCGGAGGTCTTTGTACATCTTGGAAGCTCCTGGATGTACTGAATACGGCGTCTTGTGTGCCTCAGACAAGATCTGGTCCTTAAGGAATTCAAAGTTAGGAACACAAATCCTTCCTTTGAAGTAAATAGTACCATCCTTGGAGACTCTAAACTCCTTGTTCTTCTCGTCAAAGATTTGTGCTTTCAGCAAAGAAGAATCTTTCCTTTGATGTGACTTGATGGTTTCTAGAAGATTGGACTGGAGGCACAGAGCAAACAATCTTCCCATTATTAATTCCAAGTTGAACTCAGAAATCTCCTTTTGTAGTGGCTTTGGAAACGTTCCAATAGACATCAACATGCCTACGGATTTTCTGCTTAAAGCATCTGCTACCTTGTTCGCCTTTCCAGGATGGTAAAGGATCTCACAATCATAATCCTTTATGTAATAACTAGAATTTTTCTATGTTACAATTTCTTGTATAGAAATTTGAACTGTACCGTGAAGGTAATTATGCAAAAGCCCGGTTTAGGGTTTTTATTCAGAATTGTGAGTTCTTATGCTTTTATAAGACTCAAAAATGATTGCTTAGTTGAGCATACAACCTTTTGAGGAAAAAGGTATGAAAACGCTATGATTTTTACAAAAGTCAAAGTTTGACCCGAGAGTCAAAGTTTGACCAGAAAGTCAAAGTTTGACCAGAAACCGTCAAAGTAAACCAAGAGAGTCCACGTTGTCAGAATAGGCAACATTGACCTAAGAAAGTCAAAGATTGGCTAGAAAGATCAATTCTTTGACGATATCGAAAAATGGTTAGCGGTATAGGAAGTATACTGCGGAAAACCAAATTTTTCAGATAAAATGGTTTAAGTTAGATTCAAAACCACCATAGAAAAATCAAGCACACTAAGTAGGAGATTAAAGGCCAAAAGGCTCGAAGCGAAAAGAGAATTTTCGTATAGTCCATTATTAGACAGATAAATTTTGGACTGCATTTTAATAGCCGGTACTGTGAATCAAAGACCACAGTATCAACTATATCTGTTTAGTATTGAGTTATACTGTCTAATGAAGAATTAGGCCAAATAAGGCCTTAATGATGATGCCATGTAACTTTTGATTTATGACATCATTTAAGGATTTAAGGAAAAATTGGAAAGAATTTTAGTTGGTTCTAGAATGGATGGCCGGCCACCTCATCCCCCTTAAGTGCTAAATGGTGAACTTTGAAGGACTATTTTACAATTTTAAAAAGTTTAAAATTGCCTATAAATAGGAGTGCATCCTATTCACAAAAATTAGAAAAACTAGCTAAACTTTGGTCAAATTTCCAGCCCAAAATCCGAACTTGAGGGAGCTGCCAAAGAGAAAGAAAAAGCTTGGAAATCAAGGAATTGGTCTTAGGAGTGTTAGGTATTCACTAGGAAGCAAGCCAAGAAGCTAGAAAAATTTTGGAACCAAGATTGGCCATTGCTGGCCGGTTCTGTGGCAGCAGCAGGGGGGGAGAGAAATTGAAGGGGAAACCAAGTGGGGAGGTGGCTGTTTTGTGTGAAAAGTGGCCGGAACATTGGTAGGACCAATCCCTAGGTGGCTGCAAAATTTCAAGCTCATTGGAGGAGCATAGGGCCGGCTGCACCAAGGGGAAAGGAAGAGAGAAAATTGAGCCAAGCATACCCATATTGGAACAAATAAGGTAAAAATTTTCTTGGCCCTTAAATCTCTCAATTTAAGTTCTAAATTAGAGATTTAAATGTATTACAAGCTAAATTGTAATGAGCATAAGCTCCCTTTAATTTCTGCCCTTAGGTCAGATTTTTTTAGTGTGTGTGTGCTTGATTAGTTAGGGGTGGTTGATTTAGCATATTAAGCTATGTTTTGTTTAGTGCTTAATTGTGCAATTATATGTGCTTATGAGTATGATTGTATGCTAGATTAATTAAGGGTTGTATGTTTCCCCAAATCTGCCCAACAATATTTAAATGGCATGTTAGGGTGTTAGATGGAAATGTGTATGCTATGTGAGTAGAAATCAAGAAAACTAGCCAAACCGAAACCTTAAAAATTTAGTTTGATTGTTTGACTTGCATGGACGGGTTTGAGCTTCATGTGAGTTAAAATGGGACGTTAGAAACACGTTGTATGTTGATTCTAGGCTCCCGCTGAGTTCGGTTGAGGTAGTGTGCACGAATTAGGACGAGAAACCAAGAAAATACCGAAAACTGCCAATTCGGGTTAGATCTGCCCAGTTTTCTGGAAACCGAAATTTAAGGCCCTTAGAGGCTGATTTTGGAAAAACGTAAAACACAAAAGTTGTAGATAGGATTTTTCCTAGTGGACAGCTGGACAGTTTTCGAAAATAAGGCTCCAATGGCCTTCGTTTTTAAGAAAACCCGAGCCTGACCATGCCCAGACCCTAAGCACGGCCAGGTGAGTTTAACAGGGAAAATGAACGGGTTAGAGACCGATTTGGGTCTCGAGTTCAAAACGAAAGTTTTAGGATTTTGAATGCTTTAAAACTTTTATGAAGAAAACTTTTTCAAATTCGGCTTTGATTTTTAAATAGAAAATTGGATTTCAAAACTGTGCAGTGAACAAGAAATTCGTGCACAGAAACTTCTAAAACAGTGCAGGAAAAGGACATTTCTGCACATCCACTGATTAATTCTCAGTGAGAAACTGTTCCAAAGGCAGTTTCTATTTTTAATGATTTTTACAAAGACCCGTTCTAAGTTTTATCAAATGATCTTAAAATCCTAAGTTTTTCCAAAGTAAAGAAAGAGTTTTTAATTGAGTTAAGTGAACCATGACCGGGAAAAGATTCCGAGTTATTGGTTTGGGCCCTAAGCCCAAGGGTTATCCAACGTAACCCAATAAAATAGTGAAAATGATTAGTCGGGCCTAAAAACTCGGGTTATCTGAAATAACCTTTGAGTTGTATTTTAGAAGGCGTAGGCCCAAGATTTAAGAATAGTAGTCCAACGCTACTTAGAAAGGCTGTTTAGCCAAGGTTACCTGTGTGACCAATCAAGTACACGTTAAGTGTAGTAAACCCTAAACCTTAGGGGTATCCGCGATACAGAGGAAGTATCCGGGTTTGTTTAAGAAAAGGGGGAAACATATAACTATGACTAGGTATGAATGTTGGTTTGATTACCAACATTCTGTAAGAACTAAATTCTTACTCTATGTCCTCTGATATAGCAGGAAATAGCCTGCTGAGGTATCCTGCAGTGGATCAACAAGTCTCGGGACATAGCACTCAAGGTAAGTACAACTCCGCCTACAGCATAGGCTCTTGTTGATACTTACCCAAGTATGAATAGTGTTTATGATATGATGTTATGTTTATGATAAGTATGTTCAGTTCATGATTATGAAATTAAAGCATGATTTATGTATAGTGACATCATGAAGCATGTTCACTAATAAGAATAATTATGAGTTCATGTAAAGTAAGTATGATGGCAAGCAAGCTTGCCTGTGTCGTACCGACCCGCGTCAGGTCGGGTTGAGCTATGGCAAGAGTAAGTCCATAGAGCGCACCCGGTACGTACACTCATGATAAGGGGCCCATAAGTAAGATAAGTTAAGAATGAATACGATGGCATAATAAGAGCATAATTGGTTCATGCATATATTATGCGATGTTATAACATGATATGTATGTTATGATAAGTTTAAGTATGTTATGTATGCTATGAGAAGTTATGTATGATGGGTTATGTTTAATTGTTGCGGATATATATGTTGTACTTGCTGAGCGAAAGCTCACGTGACTTACGTCTATGCTGTAGGTAAGCAACCTACCAGCAACTGATGGTGCAAGGTGGCGAGCGGGGCAGAGCAAGCTGTGAAATGTGGGGATTTTAACCGCTTCGCGTTTTGATCTTATTATGTAAATTATGTTGTATGCAAACATCGCTATATTTTGCAAGTATCCGCACTGTAAAAAAAAAAAAAAAAAAATTTCCGCTGCTTAGGTTACGCCTATTAAATAAGTACGTATGTATGTATGTATGTATGTATGGTAACGGCCTGTGCTAGGCGGGTCGTTACAGAGTTGGTATCAGAGCGGTTCCCTGCTACCCAATTTCACAGTATGCCTGCCGTCGCTGCCACCATTGTAAGTAATTTTATTTTATGAGTAAATAAATAATTATTACGTGATTATGCTATGATAGATACGATATTATGGATCCCGCTGGAGCGGATGGGGATCGACGTGCTGTTGCATCTTTTCATGAGGCGCACCCGATGATTTTTGACGGGACGAGACGTACGGTGTCGTTAGCTGCTTGGCTATACGACATGGAGTTGATATTCAGATTATGTCATATAGAGGAGAGATTACAGGTTTCGTTAGCCAGTCGGTGTCTTTCTGTAGACGCTCGATTATGGTGGATGACGATAGGTGAGAGAGCGATGCCGAGTCGCACTTGGGCGCATTTTCGTGCGTTGATAGTCGCCCGTTTCGGACCGCTACCAGACGAGGGTGTACCTCCTCGTGACCCGGTGATGTATCGGGAGACGTATCGTGCTCGATACCTCAGTTTCGCAGTGGTCTGGCATGCTTTCCCTGATGAGCCCATGAGCCATTATTGTAGGCGGTTCCAGGAGGAGATGCTGCCATACGTTCCACAGGACTTGGAGAACATGGTGGCATTTGCACTTCAGACTTTTCGGGACGGATTGCCTCAGCATATCCGGCAGTATGTTCCGATGCCGTTACCTGGCTCGACAGTAGAGCATTTGATAGCCGATATCTTAGAGGCAGAGGCTGTCATACAGGCTATGCAGGAGGCTGAGGTTGGAGAGGGACCTCAGGCACCGGTCGACGACGCTGGGATGGGAGAGCCATTTTTAGGGCCTGGTCCAGTTTTTCCCGAGGACCCGATTCCAGCTGAGCCAGTACAGGCAGTGCCGCCCGAGGACGTCGAGGCTGACGGGGTAGGGGACGATTTCGACCCCGATGATTTTATTGTTGCTCCAGAGGATCAGCCAGCAGACCCTCCGATCATTGATATTCCTAGCGATGATGAGGAGGATATGGAGCCGGAGCCGGAGCCAGAGCAGGAGGACTGGTTCGCGGACGATGAGGAGGAGGATATGGAGCCCGGGCCAGAGTTTGAGCCTGAGGACTGGCAGGAGGAGGATTTTGATGAGGACCCTGAGGAGTTTCCATTGCACGATGGAGATGATGATGCAGACTCCGACGCGCCCTCAGTAGTTACGGACGAGGATGTAGATTAGGCTAACTCTGTATATATTTTATTTTACGACTGATATGTACTAGCTTATATTTTGGATGATAGGCTTGTACTGATGTATGATGGGAAAGTGTTAGACACTTCCATCCGAAATTTTGGCCCTATATGTACAGAAATCGTATCAAGATGTAATTACGAAATTGTGAATATAATGTACTTTTTGTAAGAATACAAAAAGAAAGTTCAGTTATGAAATATTATGATACGATGATGAAAGGCATGTTACGAGTTGTTATGTGCCATGATACGATGAATAAGTTATGATATGAAGAATTATGTTATGTATGACGATAAATGTATGAAAGAGGGGATATTTCCAGTATGATAATATCTTTTCTTATGTTTTAATAGGATCGAGAAAATGGTTCGTCCACGCGAGCAGTGCCTGAAAATCCGCCAGAGCCGGATCTCGCGACCATTGTTGCAAACTTGCAACGGCAGCTGCTGGAACAGCAGCAAGAGACAAATAGACTGCGAGAGCAGTTAATTGAGCTGAACCAAAGGCCCAGGGGAGATGAAGTTCCCCCACATCCCGAGAGAGTAGACCCGGTAGCACCTCAGGCACCGGAGATTCCACCAGAGATCCCTCGGAATGTTGAGATTCCGGTAGCACCTGCTGGAGTTCCAGTAAACTTACCGCCAGTACGGGAAGATTTACTGTATGAGAGATTCAGGAGGATGAAGGCACCTGAATTTGAGGGAGTAATGGATCCGATAGCTGCGGATAATTGGTTAATTGATGTCCAAGTCATCCTGGACTTTATGAGGCTATCTGAGCAGGAAAAGGTTCTCTGTGCTTCCTTCGCTCTCAAGAAAGACGCCAGACACTGGTGGATGACTGTACAGATGCGGCGAGATGTTACCGCCATGGGCTGGCAAGATTTTGTGACAGAATTCCGCACCATGTACTACAATAGGGAAATTCTGGCAGCCCAACAAGATGAATTCGCCAGTTTGAAACAGGGATCAATGACAGTAATGGAGGCTGTCAAGAAGTTTGAACAGTTGGCCCGGTTGTGTCCGGAACTGGTTCCCAACGAAACAGAAAAAGTTAGAAGGATGATGAAGATGTTCCGGACAGATATCGCCAAGCAAGTTAGCGCTGGCAGTAGCCCACCTACCCTGGTATCCGACTGCGTGAGTCGTGCGATAAGGGCCGAATACTGGATTAACCAGGATAAAGAAGCAAGGGCTCAGATCTTCAGGGCAAAAAGGGATGAAAAGCAGTGGCAAAGCCAACACAGCCCCGTCAGAATTTTGAAACGCCCCCGAAAGGACAAGTCAGTAACCCTGCCCAAGGTTCCAAACAGTTTGGGAGGAACAAGAGAAAGGAAATTTCTCGGGTCAGGGACAACAAAAGAATTACCCTCAGAAGAGGAATAATAAAGGAAATGAGGGTAATAACACTGACTACCCGGCATGCGCCAAGTGTGGGAGAAAACATCCGGGAATCTGTAGAATGGGGTCGAATGCCTGCTATTTGTGTGGCAAGGAGGGGCATTATGCAAAGAATTGCCATCTAAACAACCAAGGCCAGAATCCTCAGTACCCGAGTCGGAACACCAACAGCCAGTTGCATGCTGTCCAAACTAGGCTTGAAGGACCCTCAATCACCCAAGGCAGATTAGAGGCTCCTGAACCTCAAGCCAGGATATATGCTTACACCAGAGGTGATGCTGAAGCTGGGACTTCACATGTGGTGACAGGTCAGATCTCTATCGCCACTTATGATGCTATCGCCTTGTTTGATTCTGGAGCTACTCACTCATTTGTATCCCTGGAGTTCGCCCAGAAGTTAGGAAGAGGTGTGAATAGTTTAGATCAGCCCTTCAAAACCTCTTTGCCGTCCGGAGAGATTTTGTGGTCCAATTCTTGGATACGAAATGCTTCCGTGACTATCTGTGGCCGAGAATTGTTTGTAGATCTCATCGCAATCAAGTTACAGGATTTCGATGTGATCTTAGGAATGGATTTCTTAGGCAAATACGACGCCAGGATCGACTGCCGAAAACGCTGTGTAACATTCAAACCATACGGAAAGGAGGAGTTCAATTTCTACGGGCAATCTCGGAATTCAGCAACTAAACTGGTTTCAGCAATGAAGGCTTGGAAAATGTTAGCTAATGGCTGCCAAGGATATTTAGCTAACATGGTGGATAAAGATTGTGAAGTGGAATTGGCACCGGAAGATGTTCCCATTATAAAGGAATATGTGGATATCTTTCCGAAAGACTTACCAGGACTTCCGCCGGAACGTGAGATTTCGTTCGAAATCGAATTGCTGCCTGGAGCTGCGCCGATATCCAAAGCGCCTTATCGTATGGCACCTGCCGAGCTTAGAGAACTACAAGTGCAGTTACAAGAATTGCTAGACAAGGGATTCATCCGACAAAGTTACTCTCCATGGGGAGCACCAGTGTTGTTCGTAAAGAAAAAGGATGGATCACTACGAATGTGTATAGACTACCGTGAGCTTAACAAGATTACGATCAAGAACAAGTATCCCCTTCCGAGGATTGACGATCTTTTCGATCAACTTAGGGGAGCGGTAGTATTCTCGAAAGTCGATCTACGATCAGGCTACCATCAGCTCAGGATCAAGGAGTCAGATATCTCCAAGACGGCTTTTCGAACACGTTACGGGCACTATGAGTTTTTGGTTATGCCATTTGGGCTAACCAATGCCCCAGCCGCATTCATGGACCTCATGAACCGAGTATTCAAAGAGTACCTGGATAAGTTCGTCATTGTTTTTATTGACGACATTTTGATTTACTCAAGGTCCAAAGAAGAGCATGAGCGTCACCTTAGATTGGTGATGGAGACGCTTAGACGAAACCAGCTGTATGCCAAATTTACAAAATGTGAATTTTGGCTGGAAAAAGTTCACTTTTTGGGTCATGTGGTGTCAAAGGAAGGAATTTCAGTAGACCCTGCTAAGATCGAGGCGGTTAGTGCATGGCCAGCACCCAAGAATGTTACGGAAATAAGAAGTTTCCTTGGATTAGCTGGCTACTACCGACGGTTCGTCGAGGGATTTTCCAAGATCGCTACACCCCTCACCACTCTTACCCGTAAGGAAAAGAAATTTGAATGGACTCAGAAATGTGAGGAGAATTTTCAAGAGCTCAAGAGGAGATTGACAAGTGCACCTGTGTTGATAATTCCTGATGTAGATGCAGGAAATTTCGTGATCTATAGTGACGCTTCTAAAAATGGATTAGGAGCCGTCCTGATGCAGAGTGGGAAGGTAGTTGCCTACGCATCCCGACAGCTGAAGATTCACGAAAGGAATTATCCCACGCATGACTTGGAGCTCGCGGCAGTAGTTTTCGCACTTAAGATCTGGAGACACTACTTGTACGGGAACAAGTGTGAAATCTACACCGATCACCAGAGCCTCAAGTACATTTTTACTCAGAAGGAGCTCAATATGAGACAACGTAGATGGCTGGAACTTGTAAAGGATTATGATTGTGAGATCCTTTACCATCCTGGAAAGGCGAACAAGGTAGCAGATGCCTTAAGCAGGAAATCCGTAGGCATGCTGATGTCTATTGGAATGTTTCCTAGACCACTACAAAAGGAGATTTCAGAGTTCAACTTAGAATTGATAACGGGAAGATTGTCTGTTCTATCCCTCCAGTCTAATCTTTTAGAGATCATTAAGTCACATCAAGGAAAGGATTCCTCTTTGCTGAAAGCACAACTCTTTGGTGGAAAGAACAAGGAGTTTAAGGTCTCTGAAGATGGTGCTATTTATTTCAAAGGACGGATTTGTGTTCCTAACTTTGAATTTCTTAAGGACCAGATCTTGTCAGAAGCACACAAGACGCCGTATTCAGTACATCCAGGAGCTTCCAAGATGTATAAAGACCTCCGACTGAGTTATTGGTGGCCCAATATGAAGAATGAGGTAGCAGAATATGTATCGAAATGCCTAACTTGTCAGAAAGTTAAGGCTGAACATCGACATCCAGGTGGCGAACTACAGAAAATAGAGCTTCCTGAATGGAAATGGGAGCAAATTACGATGGATTTCGTAGTAGGGCTACCCAGAACTTCAAGTGGGAATGACTCGATTTGGGTTATTGTGGATAGATTAACCAAATCAGCCCACTTTATTGCGATTAAGGTCACCTTTTCAGTGGAGAAATTGGCTGAGATTTACGTATCCCAGATAGTCAGATTCCATGGAGTACCAAAATCGATCATCTCAGACCGTGATGGACGTTTCACTTCTCGATTTTGGACTAGTGTTCACAATGCTATGGGGTCGAAGTTGAAGTTCAGTACGGCATTTCACCCCCAAACTGACGGTCAATCGGAACGGACCATCCAGACACTGGAAGATATGCTCAGATCATGTGTGCTGGATTTCAAAGGAAACTGGGATCAGAAGCTGCCATTGATCGAATTCTCCTACAACAACAGTTATCATGCTTCGATGGTATGGCTCCATTTGAAGCATTGTATGGAAGAAAATGTCGATCGCCTATTCACTGGCAGGAAGTGGGGCAGAAGCAGCTGCAAACCACAGACTTCATTAAGAAGACCTCTGAGGATATTCAGATGATCAAGCAGAGGCTCGACATAGCTTTTAGCAGACAGAAAAGTTATGCCGATAAACGTAGGAGGCCCTTGGAATTCCAAGTGGGAGATGCGGTGTTCATCAAGATTACTCCTATGAAAGGAGTGATGCGATTTGGTAAAAAGGGAAAGCTTAGTCCGAGGTATACGGACCATTTGAGATTCTCGAACGGATTGGAAAAGTTGCCTATAAGCTTGCCCTACCGCCTGAGTTAGCTTCGATGCATAATGTTTTCCATGTGTCGATGCTCAAGAAGTATGTGTCAGACCCTTCCCATGTGCTTAGTCAGGAACCAGTGGAGGTTCATACGGACTTAACCTATGAAGAAAAGCCAGTTCGAATTCTGGATCGGGAAGAGAAGGTCTTAAGGAACAAAACCATTCCCATGGTTAAAATATTGTGGCAAACCACATGGTCGAAGAAGCAACCTGGGAGTTGGAAGATGAGATGAGAAAGAACTACCCTGATTTGTTCTAATTTTCGAGGACGAAAATTTTTAAGGGGGGTAGATTGTAATAACTAGAATTTTTCTATGTTACAATTTCTTGTATAGAAATTTGAACTGTACCGTGAAGGTAATTATGCAAAAGCCCGGTTTAGGGTTTTTATTCAGAATTGTGAGTTCTTATGCTTTTATAAGACTCAAAAATGATTGCTTAGTTGAGCATACGACCTTTTGAGGAAAAAGGTATGAAAACGCTATGATTTTTACAAAAGTCAAAGTTTGACCCGAGAGTCAAAGTTTGACCAGAAAGTCAAAGTTTGACCAGAAACCGTCAAAGTAAACCAAGAGAGTCCACGTTGTCAGAATAGGCAACATTGACCTAAGAAAGTCAAAGATTGGCTAGAAAGATCAATTCTTTGACGATATCGAAAAATGGTTAGCGGTATAGGAAGTATACTGCGGAAAACCAAATTTTTCAGATAAAATGGTTTAAGTTAGATTCAAAACCACCATAGAAAAATCAAGCACACTAAGTAGGAGATTAAAGGCCAAAAGGCTCGAAGCGAAAAGAGAATTTTTCGTATAGTCCATTATTAGACAGATAAATTTTGGACTGCATTTTAATAGCCGGTACTGTGAATCAAAGACCACAGTATCAACTATATCTGTTTAGTATTGAATATACTGTCTAATGAAGAATTAGGCCAAATAAGGCCTTAATGATGATGCCATGTAACTTTTGATTTATGACATCATTTAAGGATTTAAGGAAAAATTGGAAAGAATTTTTAGTTGGTTCTAGAATGGATGGCCGGCCACCTCATCCCCCTTAAGTGCTAAATGGTGAACTTTGAAGGACTATTTTGCAATTTTAAAAAGTTTAAAATTGCCTATAAATAGGAGTGCATCCTATTCACAAAAATTAGAAAAACTAGCTAAACTTTGGTCAAATTTCCAGCCCAAAATCCGAACTTGAGGGAGCTGCCAAAGAGAAGAAAAAGCTTGGGAAATCAAGGAATTGGTCTTAGGAGTGTTAGGTATTCACTAGGAAGCAAGCCAAGAAGCTAGAAAAATTTTGGAACCAAGATTGGCCATTGCTGGCCGGTTCTGTGGCAGCAGCAGGGGGGAGAGAAATTGAAGGGGAAACCAAGTGGGGAGGTGGCTGTTTTGTGTGAAAAGTGGCCGGAACATTGGTAGGACCAATCCCTAGGTGGCTGCAAAATTTCAAGCTCATTGGAGGAGCATAGGGCCGGCTGCACCAAGGGGAAAGGAAGAGAGAAAATTGAGCCAAGCATACCCATATTGGAACAAATAAGGTAAAAATTTTCTTGGCCCTTAAATCTCTCAATTTAAGTTCTAAATTAGAGATTTAAATGTATTACAAGCTAAATTGTAATGAGCATAAGCTCCCTTTAATTTCTGCCCTTAGGTCAGATTTTTTTAGTGTGTGTGTGCTTGATTAGTTAGGGGTGGTTGATTTAGCATATTAAGCTATGTTTTGTTTAGTGCTTAATTGTGCAATTATATGTGCTTATGAGTATGATTGTATGCTAGATTAATTAAGGGTTGTATGTTTCCCCAAATCTGCCCAACAATATTTAAATGGCATGTTAGGGTGTTAGATGGAAATGTGTATGCTATGTGAGTAGAAATCAAGAAAACTAGCCAAACCGAAACCTTAAAAATTTAGTTTGATTGTTTGACTTGCATGGACGGGTTTGAGCTTCATGTGAGTTAAAATGGGACGTTAGAAACACGTTGTATGTTGATTCTAGGCTCCCGCTGAGTTCGGTTGAGGTAGTGTGCACGAATTAGGACGAGAAACCAAGAAAATACCGAAAACTGCCAATTCGGGTTAGATCTGCCCAGTTTTCTGGAAACCGAAATTTGAGGCCCTTAGAGGCTGATTTTGGAAAAACGTAAAACACAAAAGTTGTAGAGTAGGATTTTTCCTAGTGGACAACGTGGACAGTTTTCGAAAATAAGGCTCCAATGGCCTTCGTTTTTAAGAAAACCCGAGCCTGACCATGCCCAGACCCTAAGCACGGCCAGGTGAGTTTAACAGGGAAAATGAACGGGTTAGAGACCGATTTGGGTCTCGAGTTCAAAACGAAAGTTTTAGGATTTTGAATGCTTTAAAACTTTCATGAAGAAAACTTTTTCAAATTCGGCTTTGATTTTTAAATAGAAAATTGGATTTCAAAACTGTGCAGTGAACAAGAAATTCGTGCACAGAAACTTCTAAAACAGTGCAGGAAAAGGACATTTCTGCACATCCACTGATTAATTCTCAGTGAGAAACTGTTCCAAAGGCAGTTTCTATTTTTAATGATTTTTACAAAGACCCGTTCTAAGTTTTATCAAATGATCTTAAAATCCTAAGTTTTTCCAAAGTAAAGAAAGAGTTTTTAATTGAGTTAAGTGAACCATGACCGGGAAAAGATTCCGAGTTATTGGTTTGGGCCCTAAGCCCAAGGGTTATCCAACGTAACCCAATAAAATAGTGAAAATGATTAGTCGGGCCTAAAAACTCGGGTTATCTGAAATAACCTTGAGTTTATTTTAGAAGCGTAGGCCCAAGATTTAAGAACAGTAGTCCAACGCTACTAAGGATGGCTGTTTAGCCAAGGTTACTTTGTAACCAATCAAGTACACGTTAAGTGTAGTAAACCCTAAACCTTAGGGGTATCCGCGATACAGAGGAAGTATCCGGGTTTGTTTAAGAAAAGGGGGAAACATATAACTATGACTAGGTATGAATGTTGGTTTGATTACCAACATTCTGTAAGAACTAAATTCTTACTCTATGTCCTCTGATATAGCAGGAAATAGCCTGCTGAGGTATCCTGCAGTGGATCAACAAGTCTCGGGACATAGCACTCAAGGTAAGTACAACTCCGCCTACAGCATAGGCTCTTGTTGATACTTACCCAAGTATGAATAGTGTTTATGATATGATGTTATGTTTATGATAAGTATGTTCAGTTCATGATTATGAAATTAAAGCATGATTTATGTATAGTGACATCATGAAGCATGTTCACTAATAAGAATAATTATGAGTTCATGTAAAGTAAGTATGATGGCAAGCAAGCTTGCCTGTGTCGTACCGACCCGCGTCAGGTCGGGTTGAGCTATGGCAAGAGTAAGTCCATAGAGCGCGCCCGGTACGTACACTCATGATAAGGGGCCCATAAGTAAGATAAGTTAAGAATGAATACGATGGCATAATAAGAGCATAATTGGTTCATGCATATATTATGCGATGTTATAACATGATATGTATGTTATGATAAGTTTAAGTATGTTATGTATGCTATGAGAAGTTATGTATGATGGGTTATGTTTAATTGTTGCGGATATATATGTTGTACTTGCTGAGCGAAAGCTCACGTGACTTACGTCTATGCTGTAGGTAAGCAACCTACCAGCAACTGATGGTGCAAGGTGGCGAGCGGGGCAGAGCAAGCTGTGAAATGTGGGGATTTTAACCGCTTCGCGTTTTGATCTTATTATGTAAATTATGTTGTATGCAAACATCGCTATATTTTGCAAGTATCCGCACTGTAAAAAAAAAAAAAAAAATTTCCGCTGCTTACGTTACGCCTATTAAATAAGTACGTATGTATGTATGTATGTATGTATGTATGGTAACGGCCTGTGCTAGGCGGGTCGTTACA
>CM046374.1:11730226-11772291 GCA_025413025.1 Ficus hispida
ATAATCAAATCGCATCTTCCCACTTACAGCCCTGGGCATCATACTACAAAATCCATCGTTATTTGTTCCCATTTCCATTATGGGGAGCTTAATCTTTGAAGAATCTCCGCCTGGATGGCGGTATTTAGCCTTAACTTTCTGACAAGTTAGGCATCTTGTCACGAATTCTGTGGTCTCATTCTTCATATGTGTCACCAAAATTCTCCTTAAAATCCTTGTACATCTTGGAAGCTCTGAGATGTGCTGTGTATGGCATTATATGCACTTTCAACATAATTCATTTCTTAAGGAATTCAAAGTTAGGAACACAAATCCCTTCTTTGAAATAAATTACCTCATACTTAGAGGTCTTAAATTCCTTATTCTTTTCATCGAAAGTTGTGCCTTTTTTGCAAAAAGGATTTCTTTCCTTGATGCAACTTAATGAATTCTAGGAGTTCAGACTGAAAAAAGTCAGAATAGACAACTTTTCAGTTATCATCTCCATGTCAAGGTTGGTAATTTCCCTTTGAGCTGACTTAGGTAGCGTTCCTATAGACATCAGCATACTAGCTGATTTTCCACTTAAATCATTTGCTACCCTGTTTACTTTTCCAGGGTGGTCAAAGGATCTCCCAATCGTAGTCTTTGACGAGTTCTAACCATCTTTGTTGCCTAATGTTGAGCTCTAAATCATACATTGGATAATTTCTTTCATGACCCTTTATTTGCAGTAAGGCATAGGCAACCACCTTTACTTTTTGTATCAGGACAGCCCCAAGTCCAACCTTAGAGGCGTCATTAAAACTTACAAAATTCTCTTCTTTGGTCACCATATGTCTTATCAAGAATGAACCTTTCCTATCCAAAATTCACACTTTGTGAATATTGGCAGAAAATTCACACTGTATGTTATGATGAAGTATGACATGTATGATATGCTATGGTATTTAAAGATATGTTATGAAAGGTTATGATGAATTATGGTTGAGTTGTTTTGTTGCGGATATGTATGTTGTACTTGCTGAGCGAAAGCTCACGTCTTACGTCTATGCTGTAGGTAAGCAACCTATGGGCAGCTGATGATACAAGATGGTGAGCGTGGCAGGGCGAACTGTGAAATGTGGGATCAATAGCCGCTACGCGTTTCGTTCTTGTTTTGTATATGATTTAGTATTTCGAAGATTGTTTATATGATTATGCATTCCGCGTATATGTACTGTATAAAAAAAATTTTCCGCTATTTATGTCAATTAAGTAAGTAAGTATGTATGTATGTATGTATGGTAACGGCCTGTGGTAGGCGGGTCATTACAGAGTTGGTATCAGAGCGGTTCCCTGCTATCCAATTTCACAGTATGCCTGCCGTCGCCGCCATCATTGTAAGTGATTTTATTTTTGAGTAATTAATGATTATGTAATTATGTTATGTTAGACTCGACGTTATGAGGATCGACGAGCAGTAGCGTCATTCTATGAGTCGCACCCGATGATTTTCGACGGCACTAGACGGACGGTGTCATTAGCAGCATGGCTATACGACATGGAGCAGATTTTCCGTCTTAGTCATATCGAGGAGCGACTACAGGTCTCCTTAGCCAGTTGATGTCTAGCAGTGGATTGTTCGACTATGGTGGATGACTATTGGGGAGAGATCTATGCCGAGTCGTACTTGGGCGCATTTCCGTGCATTGTTAGTTGCACGATACGGACCGATACTGGATGAGGGGGCAGGTGTACCCCATCGTGACCCGGCGATGTATCGAGACACGTATCATGCTCGATACCTTAGTTTTGCAGTAGTCTGGCATGCCTTCCCACAGGAGCCCATGAGCCATTATTGTCGGCGGTTCCAGGAGGAGATGTTGCCATATGTCCCGCAGGACTTGGTTAAACTCGATGGCATTTGCACTCCAGACGCTTCGGGACGGACTGCCCTAGCAGATCCGGCAGTATGTCCCATACCGATACCTGGCACGACCGTGGAGCACATGATAGCTGATATTTTAGAGGCTGAGGCTGTGATGCACGCCATGCAGGCCGCTGGGGTTGCGGGTGATCAGCAGGCTCCAGTCGATGATGCTGAGGTCGGAGAGCCGATTTTTGAGGCTGGTCCGACTGTTCTTGAGGACCAGGTTCCAGCAGATCCAGTACAGGAGATGCAGCCCCAGGACGCCGAGGCTGATATGGCAGCCGACGATTTTGATCCAGATGACCTCATAGTCCTTCCGGAGGTTCAGCCAGAGGACCCCCCGATCATCGACATTTCTAGCGATGACGAGGAGGACATGGAGCCAGAGCCTGAGTTTGAGCATGTTGGCTGGCTACTAGATGAGGATGATATGGACGATTTTGATGACGACCCGGAGGAGATTTTGCTTCTCGACGGAGCTGAGGAGTCAGACTCCGATTGTATCCTCCGTAGTTACGATCGAGCCCATAGATTAGGCTAACCATGTATATGTATTTTGCTTTATTTCACGACTAATATAGCTTATATTTTTATGACTATAGGCTTGTACTGTTGTATGATGAGAAAGTGTTAGACACTTCCATCAGAAATTTTGACCATGTATATATAGCGATCGTATCAAAATGTATTTACGAGATTGTAAATAAAATGTCTTTTTGTAAGAACACAAAAAGCCAGTTCAAGTATGAGGTGATATGATACGATTATGAAAAGCATGTTACGAGTTGTTATGTGCTATAGTATGATGATGTTGATATGATATGACATGTTATTTTACGATTAAAAAACAAACAACGTATGAAAGAAAGGATATTCTAGTATGACAATATCTTTTCTTATGGTTTGATAGGAGCTAGAAAATGGTTCGTACTCGTCGAGCAGTGCCTGTGAATCCACCAGAGCCGGATCTCGCAACCGTCGTAGTAAATTTGCAACGACAGCTGCTGGAACAGCAGCAAGAAACTAATAGATTGCGGGAACAGTTAGCTCATTTGAACCAGAGACCTCAAGCTGAGGAGGTTCCTCTTCAACAGAATAGGGTACCCCCGGTACCAGAAGTTCAACCGGAGGTGCAACAAGAAGATTTAAGGAATTACGGGATTCCTTTAGCACCTGCTGGAGTTCCAGAAAATATGCCGCCAGTGCGGGAAGACTTACTGTATGAAAGATTCAGGCGAATGAAGGCGCCTGAATTCGAAGGATTGATGGACCCGATCGCCGCAGATAATTGGCTGATCGACATCCAGGTCAGATTTCTATCGCCACCTACGATGCTATCGCCTTATTTGATTCTGGTGCTACTCACTCATTTGTATCCTTGGAGTTCGCCCAGAAATTAGGAAGAGGTGTGGATAGTCTAGACCAACCCTTCAAAACTTCTTTACCATCCGGAGAGATTTTGTGGTCCAATTTCTGGATACGAAATACTTCCGTGACTATCTGTAGCATAGAATTGTTTGTAGATCTCATCGCGATCAAGCTTCAGGATTTCGATGTGATCTTAGGGATGGACTTCTTAGGTAAATACAACGCAAGGATCGACTGCCGAAAGCGTTGTGTAACGTTCAACCCGCACGGAAAAGAGGAGTTTTGTGATGACTGACTTTCTTACAAATTATGATTTTCTTGTTTCTCAAGGAATCAAAATTTGTATTATGTGTTAGTATATGTTTTGCCTAATCAGAATTAGGATTTATGTTTGAATGAATTCCGGTAAAAGTATTGGCCAGAATGATTTGAGCTACGATAGAAATTTATGATTTTACGTTGGTCAATGTTTGACCAGAATAGTCAAAGTTTGACCAAGAAGTCAACGCATGATGGTTCTGTTGTATAACAGGCAGTATAGAGATTATACTGCGAAAAACCGTCAATTACGGATAGATAAGCAAGTTTAAGGTACGGGATTATGTTAGAAAAATCAAGCACAATTTTTAGAGCAATAAGGACTAATGAGCTTTAAGTTATAAGAAAAACCTAAACGCAGTCTATTTTTATACAGATAAATTTTGGACTGCAGTTTAGTGGACAATATTATTTTTTTATGGAAAACAGTATTTGTTATATATGTATTAGTATGAAAAGAGACTGTTTTTAAGTTTTAAAGCCAAATGGAGCCTTAGGTGAATGCCACCTAATCAAAGGATAATTATGTATTATTTGAATTTTTGAAAATTTTGGAAAGAAATCCAAGAACTTTCTTGAACATTTCCAGCTCATATGGCCGGCCACCTCATAGGGGGTTTTCAGCAAATAAATTTTTTTAAGGGCTTGAAAAGCAATTTGAAGAATAAAAATAAATCAAGAAATAAAATTATTTTACACCTATAAATAGGTGTCATGGGTGGAAATTTTTTTAGGCATTTTAATTGCAAAATCCACCCAAACTCTTGCTATTTCTCTCCTCCCTTTCTCTGCCCGCAGCCGAACTCCATAAACAGAAAAATCCCATAGAGTGGCCGAAAATTTTAGTGAAGGACAGCAACAAAACCCATTTTGGAAACCAAGCTAGCAAATCCCTCTTCGGTTTGGAGGTAATCTCTTAACCTCCTAAACCTTTAAATTCTGTTTTTCAAGCTGTTTACAGTGTATTTTCAGCTTATATTGTAAGAGCTTAAGCTCATTTCATTATGTCCTTTTATTGCTTAAGTTGCCTAGAATGTGCTTGATTTAGGTTTAGCATGTTTATGCTTTATTTTGGTGCTTGAATTGTGATGTATGCTCTAGAAAATGTGTAGATGTTATATGTGACCACTAGGTGTATGATGTATGTCCCCATAGGCTTATGTTTTGTGTTTAATGGCTGATTATGGTATTGAATGATTGTATGCTAAACTAGGGTTCAAGAAAACCCTATAGAAACTTAGAAAACCCAAGTTTGGTGAATTTCACCAAATGGGTTTGATAAAATAATTGAATGATTGAAATTGAATGAACGGATGTGAGGACGTTAGATTACATGCTGCATGCTTGACGTAGGCTCACGGCTGTGACCGTTTGAGGTAGGGTGTGCGTAAAATTTCGTAAGAGCGAACCGAAACCAAAAACTGCCAGTTCGGATGAAAACTGGGCAGTGAATTGGAAACGGTATTTTGAGGCCTTTAGAGGCCGAATTTGAGAAAACTAAAAACTGAAAAGTTGTAGGAAATTGAAAATTATAGGGGGCAGCGGGGACAGTTTTTGAAAACAAGGCTCAAAGGCCTTCTTTTTTATGAAAACCCGTGCCTGGACCGCCCAGACATATGTGCACGGCCAGGTAGATTCAACGAAGAAAAAGTATGAGTTAAGTTCAGAACTGGGTTTTTGTCAAAACATGAAAGTTGTAGAGTTTTTTATTATCTAAAACTTTCATGAAGAAAAGTTTTCCAAAATCCAAACATATTTTAAAGTAAAACTGAATCAGTAGAGCAAGCTCTGATTCAGAATTTTGAAACAATGCATGCACAGGAAATTCCTGCACATGCACTGCCAATTTAACTGTTTTCAGCAAATTTCTGCCAAACCAACACAGTTTTATTTAAAAGCAGTTTTAAATGATTAATTAAACTCAGTTTAGCAAGAAATAAATTAATTAAGCAAATTAAGCAAGGTAAGCCAATTGGTAACCTATTATAACCATATAGGTTACCTAAATTTAATTGGGCCTAGTTAATTAAGAAGCAAAGGTTGTATGTTGGGCCTTGAGTCCAAGATTTATGTAAGGTAACCTTAAAGGATACCACCTTAATTGTTTGGCCTTATAAGCCCAACAGGTTTTTTAAATTTTCACCCAAGATGGGCCTACATTTAAGGTTACTTATAGTAACCTAATAGTGTATCCATATCAAGATCATTGGGCCTTAAGCCAAAGTTTATTAAGTAATCAAACAGGATACTGTTTGATTTCCATTAGGGCTTGTGCCCTAAGGTTACACTTAGTAACCAGCAAGAATATTATTAAGCTAATGAGGGGGACATATATCTAGGGTCATAGATGAATGTTGGTTAGGGTACCAACATTTAACGAAGTAAGTTAAAGTAAGATAAGATGATTCTTATCTTACTTCCCTTTTTGAAAACAGGAGGTAACCTTTTGAGGTAACTTGTCGGAACGACAAACCCCAGGACCTAGCGTTACCTGTAAGTACAACTCTGCCTACAGCATAGGCAAATGGTTTTATGACTTGACATGTTTTTCTAAAGATCATGCATTGATGTAATATGTATGATGTATGTTTATTATGATGTATGTTTATTATTGTGACATCATGAAGCATGTTCACGAATAATAAACTATATGGTAAGAAGAAGATTACGTTTTTAAGAAAGAACTGTTTTAAGAAAAGGTTTTTAAGTATGATGTGTCGTACCGACCTGCTCTAGGTCAGGTTTGGTTCATGGTTTGAGTTGGACTGGGCTGGCCGCCCCAACCACTCCATGACTGCGCGCCACGGTACGTACACTTATAAGGGGCCCAAAACTATGAAAGTATAATGAAAGCATAATTGGTTCATGCATTGCTTTATTAAGTTGTTTTGCGGGTTCAAGGTTGTACTTGCTGAGCGAAAGCTCACAACTTACGTTTATGCTGTAGGTAAGCTTCCTACTGGCAATTCTTGATGCAAGGCGGTGAGGCTTGGCGGGGCGATCTGTGAAACGTGGGAATGGAGACTGCTACGCGTTTTGAAATATATATGTGTATGCTTTGTTTAGTACAAAGTTATTTTAAGATTATGATACTTTTGATAAGTTAATATTAGTTAAGTACAAGTTATTTTACGTCACTATAGTTTTGAAAAGTAAATACTAAATAAGTATTGTGTATGTTGTAAATAAGTAAGTAGTAAAGTTTTTACTCAAATGATTTTAAAAAGAAAAGAAAAAGAAAAAAAAATATATGTAAGATATTTTCTGTCATTGAAAGTAAGTATGTTAAGATAACATGTAAGATAAGTAACTGTAACGGCCTACGTAAGGGCAGGTCGTTACAAGTTTAATTTTTACGGGCAATCTCGGAGCTCAGCAACCAAACTGGTTTCAGCAATGAAGGCTTGGAAAATGTTAGCTAATGGCTGCCAAGGATATTTAGCTAACATGGTGGATAAAGATTGTGAGGTGGAGTTGATACCGGAGGATGTTCCCATTATAAAGGAATATGTGGATATCTTTTCGAAGGATTTACCAGGACTTCCACCGGAACGTGAAATTTCGTTTGAAATCGAATTGCTACCTGGAGCTGCACCGGTATCAAAAGGCCTTACCGTATGGCACCTGCCGAGCTTAGGGAACTGCAAGTGCAGTTACAAGAACTGCTGGACAAAGGATTCATCCGACAAAGTTACTCTCCATGGGGAGCACCTGTATTGTTTGTCAAGAAGAAGGATGGATCACTACGTATGTGTATCGACTATCGTGAGCTGAATAAGATTACGATAAAGAACAAGTATCCCCTTCTGAGGATTGACGATCTTTTCGATTAACTCAGGGGAGCGGTAGTGTTTTCGAAAGTCGATTTACGGTCAGGCTATCATCAGCTCAGGATCAAGGAGTCAGCCGTCTCCAAGACAGCTTTTCGTACACGTTACGGGCATTATGAGTTTTTGGTTATGCCCTTTGGTTTAACCAATGCCCCAGCTGCATTCATGGACCTAATGAATCGAGTATTCAAGGAGTATTTGGATAAGTTCGTCATTGTTTTTATTGACGATATTTGATATACTCAAGGTCCAAGGAGGAACATGACATCACCTTAGGTTGGTAATGGAGACGCTTAGACGAAATCAGTTGTATGCCAAATTCACAAAATGTGAATTTGGCTGGAAAAGTCCATTTTTGGGTCATGTAGTGTTAAAGGAAGGAATTCAGTGGACCCTGCTAAGGTAGAGCGGTTAGTGCATGGCCAGCACCCAAGAATGTTACGGAAATAAGAAGTTTCCTGGATTAGCCGGCTACTACCGACGATTTGTCGAGGGATTTTCAAAGATTGCTACACCCCTCACCGCTCTTACCCGTAAGGGAAAGAAATTCGAATGGTCTCATAAATGTGAGGAGAATTTCCAAGAGCTTAAGAGGAAGTTAACAAATGCACCCGTGTTGATAATTCCTGATGTAGAGGCAGGAAATTTCGTGATTTATAGTGACGCTTCTAAAAATGGATTAGGAGCCGTCTTAATGCAAAATGGGAAGGTGGTTGCCTACGCATCCCGACAGCTGAAGATTCACGAAAGGAATTATCCCACGCATGACTTAGAGCTCGCGGCAGTAGTTTTCGCACTTAAGATTTGGAGACACTATTTATATGGGAATAAGTGTGAAATCTACACTGATCACCAGAGCCTTAAGTATATTTTTACTCAGAAAGAGCTCAACATAGACAACGTAGATGGCTGGAACTTGTAAAGGATTATGATTGTGAGATCCTTTACCACCCTGGAAAGGCGAACAGAGTAGCGGATGCCTTAAGCAGGAAATCCGTAGCATGCTGATGTCTATTGGAATGTTTCCTAAGCCACTACAAAAGGAGATTTCTGAGTTCAACTTGGAATTGATAACGGGAAGACTGTCTGTTCTGTCCCTCCAGTCCAATCTTCTAGAGACCATCAAGTCACATCAAGGAAAAGATTCCTCTTTGCTGAAGGCGCAACTCTTTGATGAGAAGAACAAGGAGTTTAAGGTCTCTGAAGATGGTACTATTTATTTCAAAGGAAGGATTTGTGTTCCTAACTTTGAATTTCTTAAGGACCAGATCTTGTCTGAGGCACACAAGACGCCGTATTCAGTACATCCAGGAGCTTCTAAGATGTACAAGGACCTCCAAGAAAGTTATTGGTGGCCCAATATGAAGAATGAGGTAGCAGAATATGTGTCGAAATGCCTGACTTGTCAGAAAGTTAAGGCTGAACATCGACATCCTGGCGGAGAACTGCAGAAAATAGAGCTTCCTGAATGGAAATGGGAGCAAATTACTATGGATTTTGTAGTAGGACTACCCAGGACTACCAAAGGGAGTGACACGATTTGGGTTATTGTGGATAGATTAACCAAATCGGCTCACTTTATTGCGATTAAGGCCACCTTTTCTGTGGAGAAATTGACTGAAATTTACGTATCCCAGATCGTCAGATTCCATGGAGTACCAAAATCGATCATCTCGGACCGTGATGGACGTTTCACCTCTCGATTTTGGACTAGTGTTCACAATGTCATGGGGTCGAAATTGAAGTTCAGTACGCATTTCACCCCCAAACTGACGGACAATCTGAACGAACCATCCAGACACTGGAAGATATGCTAAGGTCATGTGTGCTGGATTTCAAAGGAAACTGGGATCAGAAGCTGCCTCTGATCGAATTTTCATATAACAATAGTTATCATGCTTCGATTGGTATGGCTCCATTTGAAGCATTATATGGAAGAAAATGTCGATCTCCTATCCACTGGCAGGAAGTGGGGCAGAAGCAGCTACAAACTACCGATTTCATCAAAAAGACCTCTGAGGACATTCAGAAATCAAGCAGAGGCTCGACATAGCTTTTAGTAGACAGAAAAGTTATGCCGATAAACGTAGGAGGCCCTTGGAGTTCCAAGTGGGAGATGCGGTCTTCATCAAGATTGCTCCTATAAAAGGGGTAATGCGCTTTGGGAAAAAGGGGAAGCTTAGTCCAAGGTATACGGGACCATTTGAGATCCTGGAAAGGATTGGAAAAGTAGCCTATAAGCTTGCCCTACCGCCCGAATTAGCTTTGATGCATAATGTTTTCCATGTGTCGATGCTAAAGAAGTATATATCGGATCCTTCTCATGTGCTCAGTCAAGAACCAGTAGAGGTTCAAACGGACTTAACCTATGAAGAAAAGCCCAGTCCAAATTCTGGATTGGGAAGAAAGGTCCTGAGGAATAAAACCATTCCCATGGTTAAAGTTTGTGGCGAAACCACAAGGTTGAAGAAGCAACCTGGGAGTTGGAGGATGAGATGAGAAAGAACTACCCCAGTTTATTCTAATTTTCGAGGACGAAAATTTTTAAGGGGGTAGATTGTAATAACTAGAATTTTTCATGTTACAATTTCTTGTATAGAAATTTGAATTGTACGTGAAGGTAGTTATGCAAAGCCCGGTTTAGGTTTTTATTGAAATTTGTGATTCTTATGCTTATAAGACTCAAAAATGATTGCTTATTCAAGCATGATACCTTTTGAGTAAAAAGGTATAAAAACGTGATGATTTTTATGTTGGTCAAAGTTTGACCAAAAGACGTCAAAGTTGACCACGAAAGTCAAAGTTGACCAAGAAAGGCAACGTCGACTAAGAGAAGTCAAAGATTGACTAAAAAGGTCAACTAGATGTCGAAACTTAAGTATGTTATGCAGTATGAGGTATATACTGCGAAAAGCCGTTTTTACGAAGCAGATAGTAAGAATAAGTTTTAAAACCATCATAAAAAATCAAGCACATTAAGTAGGATAGTAAAGGCCAAAGGGCTTGGAGCAAAAAGGAAAAGTTTCGTACAGTCCATTTTTACGCAGATAAATTTTGGATTGTAGTTCAGAAGATTGTACTGTGTATAAGAGAGCACAGTATTAAAAATACCTGTTTGGCATTAAAATGGACTGTTTACTAAGGAAAAAGCCAAACAAGGCTTTTATGGATGATATCACTTAACTTTAAAATTATGACATCATTTCCATAATTAAGGAAATTATGGAAAGTAATATGGATTGTTCTAGAGTGCAAGGTGGCCGGCCAACTAAGAGGGCTTGGTGCAAAAATTGAAATTTTGGAGGGTTTTTGGAGCAATGGAAGAAGTTTTCCTTACCTATAAATAGGTGGCCCTTTGAACATTTTTGTTCACAAAAATTGGAAAACATAGCCAAACTTTGCCCAATTTTCTCCTCCCAAAATCCGAACCTTGACAGCAGCCAAAAGAGAGACAAAGTTTAAAAAAAAACTTAAGGAAATAGTCTTAGGAGAGTTCGGGTTTCACTAGGAAGCAAGCTAGGAAGTTGGAAAAAATTTGGAAACCAACTTGGCCTTTGGTGGCCGGTTGTGAGGCAGCAGAGAAAGTAGAAGAGAAAGTGAAAGGGAAAGGTGTTGGAAGGTGGCTGAACTTGTGTTGAGTGGCCGGAGAATTGTAGGAACAACCCCTAGTGGCTGGAAAAATTTTTGGTGCTCATTGAGAAGAGCAAGGCCGGTTGTTAGACCAAGAAAAAGGGAGAGATAGGTTTGAAGCCAAGCAAACTCATTCTCAAATTAAATGAGGTAAAAATTCTCTTGAACCTTAAATCTTTCAATTCAAGTTTTAAATTGAAGATTTAAGTGTATTTCAAGTTGGCTTGTAAGAGCATAAGCTCCATTTAAATTTCGAGCCCTAGCCTAGATTTAAGGGTTTATGTGCTTGATTAGTTAAGTGTGGTTTTGAATGATGGTTTTGATTGATAGTTTGACTATGTTTATGTTTGTTGATTCCTAGGGTTGCATGTTAGAAAGATTAGTTGGTTATATGTCCCCTAAAAAATCTGTCAAACAGATTATGAATGGCATGTTAGGGTATTAGATTGAATTATTAATGCCATGGTTTGAATTAGGATAAAACCATGTAAAACCCTAACTTTAATTGATGCAATTTTGTTGTTTGACTTGCATGATCATGTTGGGGTTCATATAAGTTAATTTGGGACGGTAGAAAAATGTTGCATGATGATCCTAGACTCCCGCTGTGGGCGGTTGAGGTAGTGTGCACGATTTAGGACGAAAAAATTTATGAAGATAGAAAACTGCCAATTCGGGTTTAAGCTGGCCAGTTATCTGGAAAGCCAGTTTTGAGGCCCTTAGAGGCTGATTTTGGGAAAACCTAAAACATGAAAGTTGTAGAGTAGGATTTTTCCTAGAGGACAACTGGACAGTTTTCAAAAATATGCTCCAATGGTCTTCGTTTTTAATAAAACCCGAGCCTGACTGTGCCCAGACCCTATGCACGGCCAGGTGAGTTCAACAGGAAAAATGAGTGGGTTAGAGACCGATATGGGTCTCGAGTTAAACACAAAAGTTTTAGGGTTTTTCATGCTTTAAAACTTTTATGAAGAAAACTTTTCCAAATTCGGCTTTGATTTTTAAATAGAAAATTGGATTTCAAAACTGTGCAGTGAACAGGAAATTCCTGCACAGAGTTTTCTAAAACAGTGCAGGAAAAGGACATTTCTGCACATACACTGACAAATTTATTATAAGAAACTGTTCCAAAGTAGTTTCCATTTTTAATGGTTTTTATAAAGACCATTCATAAGATTTCAAGTTTTATAAAGATTTTGAGGAAAAGTGAGTTTAAAACCCCAAGTTTTCCAAAGTAAAGAAAAAGGGTTTTAAACCAAGTTGAATGGGCAATAACCGGGAATATACCGAGTTATTGGTTTGGGCCCGAAGCCCAAGGGTTATCCAACGTAACCCAACAGAATAGTAAGTATGACTAGTGGGGCCTAAAAACCTGGGGTTACTTAGAGTAACCTATTGGGGTTGTGTTTTAAAAGGCTTAGGCCCAAGGTCAAGAATTAGCAGCCTAAAACTGCTATAAAAGGCTGTTTAGCCAAGGTTACTTTAAGTAACCAATCAAGTTACGCTTTAAGTGTAGTAGACCCTAATCTCTAGGGTTATCCGCGATACTGAGAAAGTATCCGGCAATGTTTAAGAAAGGGGCATATAACTATGATTAGGAATAAATGTTGGTTTGATTACCAGCATTCTATAAGAACAGAACTCTTACCCTATGTCCTCTGATATAGCAGGAGATAGCCTGCCGCAGTATCCTGATTTGGATCGGTACCTCTCTGGACATAGTGTACGAGGTAAGTACAACTCCGCCTACAGCATAAGCTTACTGTTGAATACTTACCCAAGTATGGTTGGTGTGTATGACGTGATGATGTTATGTTTATGATATGATTATGTTAAGTTCATGATTATGCGATTAAGGTATAATGCTAAGATATGAGCATGATTTATGTATAGTGACATCATGAAGCATGTTCACTAATAAGATCAAGTATGAGATTATGAAAAGTAAGTATGATGGCAAACAAGCTTGCCTGTGTCGTACCGACCCGCGTTAGGTCGGGTTGGACTGTGGTTTGAGTTGGAAATGGACTGGCCGCCCAACCAAATCATAGTTGCCGCCCGGTACGTACACTCAAGATAAGGGGCCATAAGTAAGATAAGTTAAGAATGCATAAGATGGCATAATAAGAGCATAATCGGTCATGCATATACTATGCGATGCTAGGCTAAGCTATGATTTGTATGATATGATAAAGTATGACATGTATGATATGCTATGGTATTTAAAGATATGCTATGAAAGGTTATGATGAATTATGGTTGAGTTGTTTTGTTGCGGATATGTATGTTGTACTTGCTGAGTAAAAGCTCACGTCTTACGTCATGCTGTAGGTAAGCAACCTACGGCAGCTGATGATACAAGATGGTGAGCGTGGCAGGGCGAACTTGAAATGTGGGATCAATAGCCGCTACGCGTTTCGTTCTTGTTTTGTATATGATTTAGTATTTCGAAGATTGTTTATATGATTATGCATTCCACGTATATGCACTGTATATAAAAAAAAAATTCCGCTGTTCATGTCAATTAAGTAAGTATGTATGTATGTATGTATGTATGGTAACGGCCTGTGCTAGACGGGTCGTTACAGAGCATGATACGTGTCTCGATACATCGCCGGGTCTCGATGGAGTACACCTGCCCCTCATCTTGTATCGGTCCGTATCGTGCAACTAACAACGCACGGAAATGCGCCCAAGTACGACTCGGCATAGATCTCTCCCCAATAGTCATCCACCATAGTCGAACATCCACTACTAGACATCGACTGGCTAGGGAGACCTGTAGTCGCTCCTCGATATGACTAAGACGGAAAATCTGCTCCATGTCGTATAGCCATGCTGCTAACGACACCGTCCGTCTAGTGCCGTCGAAAATCATCGGGTGCGACTCATAGAACGACGCTACTGCTCGTCGATCCTCATATACTTGCGCGGGATCCATAACATCGAGTCTAACATAACATAATTACATAATCATTAATTACTAATAAAATAAAATTACTTACAATGATGGCGGCGATGGCAGGCATACTGTGAAATTGGATAGCAGGGAACCGCTCTGATACCAACTCTGTAACGACCCGCCTAGCACAGGCCGTTACCATACATACATACATACATACATACATACATACATACTTACTTAATTGACATAAACAGCGGAATTTTTTTTTTATACAGTGCATATACGCGGAATGCATAATCATATAAACAATCTTCGAAGTACTAAATCATATACAAAACAAGAACGAAACGCGTAGCGGCTATTAATCCCACATTTCACAGTTCGCCCAGCCACGCTCACCATCTTGTATCATCAGCTGTCCGTAGGTTGCTTACCTACAGCATAGACGTAAGACGTGAGCTTTCGCTCAGCAAGCACAACATACATATCCGTAACAAAACAACTCAACCATAATTCATCATAACCTTTCATAACATATCTTTAAATACCATAGCATATCATACATGTCATACTTCATCATAACATACAAATCATAGCTTAGCCTAGTATCGCATAGTATATGCATGAACCGATTATGCTCTTATTATGCATCTTATGCATTCTTAACTTATCTTACTTATGGGCCCCTTATCTTGAGTGTACGTACCGGGCGCGCAACTATGATTTGGTTGGGGCGGCCAGTCCATTTCCAACTCAAACCACAGTCCAACCCGACCTAACGCGGGTCGGTACGACACAGGCAAGCTTGCTTGCCATCATACTTACTTTTCATAATCTCATACTTGATCTTATTAGTGAACATGCATCATGATGTCACTATACATAAATCATGCTCATATCTTAGCATTATACCTTAATCACATAATCATAAACTTAACATAGTCATATCATAAACATAACATCATCACGTCATACACACCAACCATACTTGGGTAAGTATTCAACAGTAAGCCTATGTGTAGGCGGAGTTGTACTTACCTCGTACACTATGTCTAGAGAGGTGCCGATCCAAATCAGGATACTGCAGCAGGCTATTTCCTGCTATATCAGAGGACATAGGGCAAGAATTCTGTTCTTATAGAATGCTGGTAATCAAACCCACATTCGTCCCTAATCATAGTTATATGCCCCCTTTCTTAAACATTGCCGGATACTTTCTCAGTATTGCGGATAACCCTAGAGATTAGGGTCTACTACACTTAAAGCGTAACTTGATTGGTTACTTAAAGTAACCTTGACTAAACAGCCTTTCATAACTGCGTTAGGTTATTAAACCTAACCTTGGGCCTAAGCCTTTTAAAACACAACCCCAATAGGTTACTCTAAGTAACCCCAGGTTTTTAGGCCCCACTAGTCATACTTACTATTCAGTTGGGTCACGTTGGATAACCCTTGGGCTTCGGGCCCAAACCAATAACTCGGTATATTCCCGGTTATTGCCCATTCAACTTGGTTTAAAACCCTTTTTCTTTACTTTGGAAAACTTGGGGTTTTAAACTCACTTTTCCTCAAAATCTTTATAAAACTTGAAATCTTATGAATGGGTCTTTATAAAAACCATTAAAAACGGAAACTGCCTTTGGAACAGTTTCTTGTAATAAATTTGTCAGTGTATGTGCAGAAATGTCCTTTTCCTGCACTGTTTTAGAAAACTCTGTGCAGGAATTTCCTGTTCACTGCACAGTTTTGAAATCCAATTTTCTATTTAAAAATCAAAGCCGAATTTGAAAAAGTTTTCTTCATAAAAGTTTTAAAGCATGAAAACCCTAAAATTTTGTGTTTAACTTGAGACCCATATCGGTCTCTAACCCACTCATTTTTCCTGTTGAACTCACCTGACCGTGCATAGGGTCTGGGCACAGTCAGCTCGGGTTTTATTAAAAACGAAGGCCAGTGGAGCCTTATTTTTGAAAACTGTCCACACTGTCCTCTAGAAAAAATCCTACTCTACAACTTTCATGTTTTAGGTTTTCCAAAATCAGCCTCTAAGGGCCTCAAAACTGGCTTTCCAGATAACTGGCCAGCTTAAACCCGAATTGGCAGTTTTCTATCTTCATAAATTTTTTCGTCCTAAATCGTGCACACTACCTCAACCGCCCACAGCGGGAGTCTAGGATCATCATGCAACGTTTTTCTACTGTCCCAAATTTACTTACATGAACCCCAACATGATCATGCAAGTCAAACAACAAAATTGCATCAATTAAAGTTAGGGTTTTACATGGTTTTATCCTAATTCAAACCATGGCATTAATAATTCAATCTAATACCCTAACATGCCATTCATAATTGTTTGACAGATTTTTAGGGGACATATAACCAACTAATCTTTCTAACATGCAACCCTAGGAATCAACAAACATAAACATAGTCAAACTATCAATCAAAACCATCATTCAAAACCACACTTAACTAATCAAGCACATAAACCCTTAAATCTAGGCTAGGGCTCAGAAATTTAAATGGAGCTTATGCTCTTACAAGCCAACTTGAAATACACTTAAATCTTCAATTTAAAACTTAAATCGAAAGATTTAAGGTTCAAGAGAATTTTTACCTCACTTAATTTGAGAATGGGTTTGCTTGGCTTCAAACCTATCTCTCCCTTTTTCCTTGATCTAACAACCGGCCTTGCTCTTCCCAATGAGCACCAAAATTTTTCCAGCCACTAAGGGGTTGTTCCTACAATTCTCCGGCCACTCAACACAAGATCAGCCGCCTTCCAACACCATTCCCTTTCACTTTCTCTTCTATTTTCTCTGCTGCCTCACAACCGGCCACCAAAGGCCAAGTTGGTTTCCAAATTTTTTCCAACTTCCTAGCTTGCTTCCTAGTGAAACCCGAACTCTCCTAAGACTATTTTCTTAAGTTTTTTTTTTAACTTTTTCTCTCTTTTGGCTGCTGTCAAGGTTCGGAATTTGGGAGGAGAAAATTGGACAAAGTTTGGCTATGTTTTTCAATTTTTGTGAACAAAAATGTTCAAATGGCCACCTATTTATAGGTGAGGAAAACTTCTTCCATTTGCTCCAAAAACCCTCCAAAAATTTCAATTTTTGCACCAAGCCCTCTTAGTTGGCCGGCCACCTTGCACTCTAGAACAATCCATATTACTTTCCATAATTTCCTTAATTATGGAAATGATGTCATAATTTTAAAGTTAAGTGATATCATCCATAAAGGCCTTGTTTGACTTTTTCCTTAGTAAACAGTCCATTTTAATGCCAAACAGGTATTTTTAATACTGTGTTCTCTTATACACAGTACAATCTTCTGAACTACAGTCCAAAATTTATCTACGTAAAAATGGACTGTACGAAACTTTTCCTTTTTGCTCCAAGCCCTTTGACCTTTACTATCTTACTTAATGTGCTTGATTTTTCTATGACGGTTTTAAAACTTATTCTTACTATCTGCTTCGTAAAAACGGCTTTTCGCAGTATATACCTCATACTGCATAACATACTTAAGTTTCGACATCTAGTTGACCTTTTTAGTCAATCTTTGACTTCTCTTAGTCGACGTTGCCTTTCTTGGCCAACGTTGACTTTCTTGGTCAACTTTGACTTTCGTGGTCAACTTTGACGTCTTTTGGTCAAACTTTGACCAATATAAAAATCATCACGTTTTTATACTTTTTTACTCAAAAGGTATCATGCTTGACTAAACAATCATTTTTGAGTCTAATAACGCATAAGAACTCACAAATTTCAATAAAAACCCTAAACTGGGCTTTTGCATAACTACCTTCACGGTACAATTCAAATTTCTATACAAGAAATTGTAACATAGAAAAATTCTAGTTATTACAGGGGGCACGGCAAAGTGCACCATAAAAGGAGTTTCATCATCCTTCTCAGCTGGGTTTGTAGATTGCGGTGAGCATACTGCCTCAGCTCGCCTGATCACCGCTGTGGACCTCAAATTCCTTGCTAATCGATCAATAATCGGGTCAGCATAGTCATTAAGCATGATGGCACAGGACATGTACATTAGGCTCTTCTCCTCCTCGGTTGGCACCAATAAGCTCTGTATTATCTAGAAGGTTTCAAAGAAAGAATATCAATTAATGTGGATGATAATTGGACCGAAATTTTTTTTTTTTTTTCTTGTTTTCTTTTTTGAAGAATGCCAACTCAACTGAAGTCGAGCCACCTTTTATCCTTCACTTTTATCTAATTTTATTTTCAAAAACAATTTATAATCAAATTTCATAAATAAGTAAGCCCCTGTTTCTTTCTTGGGTTTGAACCCATTTGGGGCAACTTGAATGAGGAGCTCAATCAAAATTGTTGTTTGGGAGCGAACACGAAGATTCAATTTGGATTTTAAAATCCAATTCAAACAATTGATTTTAATTTGACCACCCTTAGAGCAATTTGAACCTTTATGTACCAGTAAAAAACAAATTGATGGGTCTCGCCTACACTACTTTTAGTGATTATTACACTATAGACTTAGAGTTTCCAAAGAACGATTCAAAATAAATTCGTAGTTTAGACGAAATATCCAAATACTGTTTCAAGTTATTAATACAAAACATCAAGTTCAAATCAAAATGACACAAACCAAACAGAGCCTCAATAATAGGCACTAACCTGATCTCGTCTGGAAATCTCCTCGATCTCCCTGTAAGTAAGGGAGTTTTTATCATTCCAAGTCCTGGTCTTCCAACGAAGCATGCGTGGGAGCACATTCCCATCTCGCCGAATCGCAAACTTGTTTGCAACAGCTGGCACCATCTCATATGCCCACGTCTAAACTTAATCGGATATAAATGTCAGGATTAATTTAAACAAAATTAAATGGAAAAAGTCGAGCAAATCATAAAACAAAATTGGGATGAATTTGGGATATTTACCTGGAATGCGTGCACAAATCCACCGAAGGTGTAGGTCATCGTAGACCCCCGTGCACTGCGTTTCCTCTTTAATGCATCAGCTTTATCCACTATGTCCTTCCTAAGGGAGTTCAGTGTGTACTCGTATGTCTTAACTCCCCAATCACAACTGTCAAAAAGGTCAATATCATCAACTATCCCCAAGAGGCCGATGTCAACGGAGCTTTTGTACCGTTGGGCCCTTAAGACACCAACAAGAAACAATACAAGTGCGATCTTCAACTTGTCGTCGTCCTCCCAGGGCCCCATATCAGCCAGCTTTTTCTTCAGATCATGGACAGAGATGCGTTTGTTGATGCCAAAATACTTATCTCTGAGGCGGTTGTTATTCCTCGCTATATCTAATCTCCATTTGTCTGGTCCCGGAGCAAAATTAAGCCCCGTGATCAATGCATATTCCTCCATGGAGAACCGCATTGGTGTCCCATTTACCAACATCCACAGTTCTTTATCCTTGTTGGTTTCTATTTGGCGAAGAATAAAGAACCACATAAGTTGGCTCGAGTGCTGGTAGTGGTCGGGCACGTACAGGAGATGACCAAATTGGGTCTCTCGAAACCGCTCCAACTCACGCCTGTTGAGGTTCTCCTTGATCAGATTGCAAATCTCCTTGAAATTAGAGTAGATTGAAATCTTGCAAGAGAAGTGCTGTTCTTCCGACAAAATAAGCTTCAATGATTTGATATCTTTGGCCTACAGAAAATTAAATAAAGAGAATAATAATAATAATAAACAAAAGTTAATGAGCACACAATAATATTGACAAGATAATATATATGTATATATACAATAAAAACTTATATGAACACAAATGACAATCAATATAACTACATTTTAAGAAACCATCATACCGAAACCTTAGGCATGTTCGTGGGCCGATCTGACGGCTCTACTATGGGTTGGACGGATGGCTCTCCTGACGCAATGGTCTGCACTTTAACAAAAAATTTAGGTGGGTGGCCAATTTTTAGCCACTCCTTTAAATTAGTAGCCGAAATTTGTATAATAAATGTAATCCGATGGTATAAAAATGTAAAATTTCAAAACCAATGTATACTTTTTGATTAAGAGTAAAATACGAGGTATAAAAATTAAATAACTCTATTATTTATTAAGCTACGCTTAAGTTACTTTAAATTAATTAATTTTGAAACAGATTTTATTATTTGCCAAATAAGAACCCAATTGCAAAATTTGCTTAAGCAAAACGAAAATGCCAAGGTTCGAAAGGAAAAATGAGCCCCAAAATTGACCCCAAAAATCATGCGTTATTCAAAGAAGCACTAACATACCCAAAACTCTTCAAATGCGGAACTAGTACGGACACACGAATCGATCGACGAAGCAAAAACAAGAAAGAAAGATTTACCAAAAAATTATTTAGTTGGAAAAAAAAAAAAGAAAAAGAAAAATAAATAATTAGGGCAAGCAAGCTGAAAAACGAACCTTCTTGCAGGTGAGAGGTGAGGACGAGAAATAGGCACAATCCACGTTCCGCTCCTGCGATTCTTCGTCCATTGCGGAGACAAAACAACGAAGAAGAAGAAAATGAAAGAATTATTGAGATTTGAAAGAATCACGAGCGAGAGAGAAAATCCATGAGCAGTAAAGTGTTTCACTGAGAAATGTATTGAATGAGAGTGCGTCACTCGGAGCGAGGAGACAGAGACAGAGAGAGAATTCTTTATTAAATTGTCATTTTTAGGACTTTTGACGTTTAAAAAACATGGTTTATTTTGACTGCTGCTTCGGTTTTTCAATGTAATTCTAATTAAATTTTATTTTTTTCATATTAATTTTTATTTTTTTAAATAATAAAAATTATAAAAAAAAATATCAATGAGATATTAGTAATATTCAAGATCCATTATTATAGAAGTGAACCTCGATGATAAACTATAATCTATATACGATGAGATTTATTTTTTATTAATAAATGATGTTAAACATCATTAATATTTTTTAATATTATTCAAATTATATCTAGTTTCTAAAAAATTAAATCAATTCTAACTTAAAAATCTCATTTTCAAACCATAAACTATCTATATATATATGACCCTATAAACTATATATATATATATATATATAGCTCTCTCTCTCTCTCACTCTCAGAGTAGCATACGTCTTTAACACAAGGGAACCAAATCTTTGTGTTCTTCTCTACTTGCATTATTTAACACTTTAAACTGAATGCATGATTTATGGCAAAAAAAAAAAACCACAATTATGAACTACGAAAAGAACCACCGACATTAAACTCTAATGTTAAGATTCGAATGTCAAAATTATATATATATATATATATATATAAAGAAAAAGTTAGTTAATTCAACAAAATAATATTACTCGGTGATACTTAGAGCTAGAATACATCTCCCCCTCCAAGTGGAGTATTATTAAAAAATTTACAGATAACATTATATCGAATAGAGACATAGTCTCATATTTTAATTATTATGTAGGGACACAATCTATCTTTTTCTTATCAAAACAACGATGTATTTTTAATTATTAAGTGATGAGGATAGTGCTGTAATTTTTCTTATAATATGGAGACACATGAAAATTAGAATGTCCACCATTTATATTTAATCACACGTATGTAGTTTCAATCCATACTAATATGAAACAACTAATTAAGAAAGTTTAAAATTATTAAACAGCTAAGTAATATTTTAGCGTTGAGCGATGTTATATATTACAATATATTATTATTTTTCGTTACATTCTAATGTCACGAATATGACAAGGGAGCAGTTATTTTATTTATTGATAGAAATGCAAACTTCTTGGAGTTAGTATTAACAATAATCACTAATTGAAATTAAATTGACATGTAATAATTCAATTGTGACAGTCATTTAGTAAAGTCTCATATACAACACTACTGTGAAACGGTATTGGTAACATAAGATTACATCATTGATATGTAATATTTTCTATCAATACATGCTATTTACATTAACGTATTCAAATATCCATATGTTACATATAGTTGCATGTAAAATTGAAAAAAAAAAAAAAAAAAAAAAAAAAAAAACAACAACAACAACAAAATACTAGGATCTGTATAAACAATTATATCAGCCGGACAGAAAGAACTATTCCTATATATATATATATATATATATATATTTATAGTACAAAGTTTAACTTTAGTCTCGAGACTTTTTATGTCCAACACGTGAGTCTTACTTGGTCTCTTACTTCTATACCAAAGAAGAGAGCATTCAAATTCAATAGCAAGCAAACGTTTATTAGTTAAAGTTACTGAGATAACTTAACACTAAACTCCGTTATTGTCTTTCCACACCTAACTGACGCACGCTTGTTTCAAGTTCACGTTATTATAGAAGTGAACCTCGTTGATAAACTATAATTTATATTATATGATTCCTGATTTTTTATTAATAAGTTATGTTAAATATTATTAATATTTTTTAATATTATTTAAATTATAATTATTTTTTAAAAAGTCAATCAATTCTAACTTAAAAATCTCATTTTCAAACAGCGATCTAAATGCAAGTGAAGACAAATTCATTTGATAATTTGTATTATATTAAGAAAAATGAGGTTGGGTGGCGTATTTTAGTCACATAATCGAATAAATGGTCGAGCTTTTATTTATTTAACAAAATGATCATTCGTTTTTTTCTAGATTTGGTCACTTTATAATTAATTATGGTCAATCACTTGTCTATTAAATTAACAATTTTAAATTATCAATCACTTATTAAACATTCAAAAAAATTAATTTTTTTTAATTAAAAAAAGATCTTTTAACTAATATTTAAAAATTTCAATCATTCATTAAAAAAACTTTTTTAAAAAAAAGCTACTTATCTCTATCCATTGTATTAATAATGTATTTTAATATAATAAATAAAATACATTATGTTTAGATGTTATCTTTATACATTATATTCCAATATCACATGTGTTTGGATTGTTTATATTGAAATAGTCATTCTAATGTATAATAGTGAGAGAGAACATATGATCTGATTGGTAAAAGTATATAGAAAAATAAAATGGATAAAGAGTAGATTCAGTGGGTGTACTATTCATATATATCTATATTACAATGAAATAGATGATGTAACCAAATACACATTGTATTGAATTGGGATTGTAACGACCCGCCTAGTACAGGCTATTACCATACATACATACATACATACATACATACATACATACATACGTACTTACTTATTTAGCGTAAACAGCGAAAATTTTTTTTTTTTAATACGGTGCGGATAAGCGAAATGTTAACATAACTTAATCTGGCATAATATGCATGAATCAATTATGCTTTATTATGCTTTCTTATTCTTTCATACTTTCATTACTTATCTTATGGGCCCCTTAACATAAGTGTACGTACCGGGCATGCAACTATGGAGTGGTTGGGGTGGCCAGTCCATTTCCAACTCAAACCATAGTGCAACCCGACCTAACGCAGGTCGGTACGACACGGCAAGCTCGCTTGCCATCATTCTTGCTTCTCATGATCTTACACTTGATCTCATTCTTACTTAAGAATTAGTGAACATGCCTCTTGATGTCACATATGCATAAGTCATAATCTTATCTCAACAATATAACTTATATCATAATCATGAACTTGATATCTCATATATCATACATAGCATCATTATTCCATAACTTAGCATCATACATCACATCACACATCATAACATACATCAAACATACTTTGGTAAGTATCACAACAAAAGCCTATGCTGTAGGCGGAGTTGTACTTACCTCGTACACTATGTCCAAAGTGGTGCTGATCCAAGTCAGGATACCGCAGCAGGCTATCTCCTGCTATTCCAAAGGACATAGGGTAAGAATTCTGTACTGATAGAATGTTGGTAATCAAACCAACATTCATACTTAATTATGCTTATATGTCCCCCCTAAAACATTGTTTGATACTTTCTGAGTATCATTGATAACCCTAAGACTTAGGGCTTATCATAATTAGAATCATAACTTGATAGGTTACTTAAAGTAACCTTGGCTACTTAAGCCTTTCATAACTATGTTAGGTTATTAAACCTGACCTTGGGCCTAAGCTTTTCTTAAAAATACATCCCATTAGGTTACTCTTAAGTAACCCTGGTTTTTAGACCCAACTAGTCATATTTACTATTCTATTGGGTTACGTTGGATAACCCTTCGGCTTCGGGCCCAAACCAATAACTCGGTATCTTCCCGGTTATTGCTCATTCAACTTGGTTCAAAACCCTTTTTCTTTACTTTGGAAAACCTAGGGTTTTAAATTCACTTTTCCTCAAAATCCTTATAAAACTTGAAATCTTATGAGTGGGTTTTTGTAAAAACTATTAAAAATAGAAACTGCCTTTAGAACAGTTTCTTACTGTTAATTTGTCGGTGTATGTGCAGAAATATCCTTTTACTGCACTGTTTCTGAGAATTCTGTGTAGGAATTTCATGTTTCCTACACAGTTTTAAAATCCAATTTTTATTTAAAAATCAAAGCCGAATTTGAAAAAGTTTTCTTCATAAAAGTTCTAAAGCTTCAAAAACCCTAAAACTTTTGTGTTTAGCTTGAGACCCAGATCAGTTTCTAATCTACTCATTTACCCTGTTGAACTCACCTGGCCGTGCATAGGGTCTGGACACAGTTAGGCTCGGGTTTTCATAAAAACGAAGGCCATTGGAGCCTTATTTTTGAAAACTGTCCACGATGTTCTACAAGAAAAACCCTTCTCTACAACTTTCGTGTTTTAAGTTTTCTCAAAATTAGCCTCTAAGGGTCTCAAAACTGGCTTCCCAGAAAACTGGCCAGTTTGTACCCGAATTGGCAGTTTTCTTTCTTTCATTAGTTTCTCGTCCTAATTCGTGCACACTACCTCAACCGACCACAGCGGGAGCCTAGGATCAACATGCAACGTTTTTTCTAACGTCCCAATTTAACTTACATGATACCCAATCATGTTCATGCAAGCCAAACCATAAAACTGCATCACTTAGGGTTAGGGTTTGCATGGTTTTGGAATTCTTCAAACTATTGCATTCATATTTCATTCAAGCACCCTAACATACCATTTAATTTCAGTTTAACAGATTTGGGGGATATACCATTTCATCAAGCATCTAGCATGCAACCCTATTGATTACATAACATAAGCATATAAAAACTCATGATCAAACCATAAATCAAAACCACCCTTAACTAATCAAGCACATAAACCCTAAAACCTAATCTAGGCTTGAAAATTAAATTGAGCTTATACTTTTACAAACCAACTTGAAAATACACTTAAATCCTCAATTTAAAGCTTGAATTGAAAGCTTAGGGTCCAAGAGGATTATACCTTAATCAATTGGAGAATGGGTTTGCTTGGTTCCAAACCTTTTTCCCCCTTTCTCCTTGGTACCACAACCGGCCTTGCTCTTCCAATGAGCACCAAAAATTTTCAGCCACTTAGGTCCAACAAGCAACCCGCCACTCACAAATTCAGTCACCTTCAAACACTACTTTCTCTTCACTTTTTCCTTTCCCTTTCCTATTCCCTCACAACCGTCCACTTTGGCCAAGTTGGTTCCCAAAATTTTTCCAACTTCTTAGCTTGGTTCTAGGTGAAATCCGAACTTCACCCACTAATTCCCACACTTGGATTTTAGTTTTTGTTCTATCTTTCTTGGCTGCCTAATGTTCGGATTTTGAGCAGAAAAATTGGTAGAGTTTAGCTAGCTTTTCCAATTTTTTTGAATAAAATGCACCCCTATTTATAGAGGTTTTGAAACTTTTCAAAATTACAAAATAGTCCTTCAAAAATCACAATTTTGCACTTTGGGGGTGTATAGGTGGCCGGCCATTCAAGTCTAGAAGGATCCAAGAATTCTTTCCAATTTTAGCTAAATCAATAATGATGTCATAAAATGTGGATAAGGTGATGTCATCCACCTTAAGGCTTGTTTGCCTTATTACTTGAATAGACAGTCCCTCTAAATGCCAAAACAGATATTGTTGATACTGTGGTCATTATTCCACAGTACTGACTGCTAAACTGCAGTCCAAAATTTATCTGTCTAATAATGGACTGTATGAAAAATTCTCTTTTCGCTTAAAGCTCTTTGACCCTTAATAACCTACTTAATGTGCTTGATTTTTCTATGGTGGTTTTAAATCTAACTTAAACCATTTTATCTGTAAAAATGGTTTTTCGCAGTATATTTCCTATACTACTCATCATACTTCATTGCCATCACATAGTTGACTTTTCTAGTCAATCTTTGACCTATCAGGTCAACTTTGACTTTCTTGGTCAACTTTGACTTTCTTAGTCAAGCTTTGACCAACATAAAATCATAACATTTTTATACCTTTTTACTCAAAAGGTCACATGCTTAATTAAGTAATCATTTTTTAGTCTTATAAAAGTATAAGAACTCACAAAACTCAATAAAAATCCTTAACCAGATTCTTTCATAAATACCATCATGGTATAATTCAAATTTCTATACAAGAAATCATAACGTCGTAAAATTCTAGTTACTACAATAACAATATATGGTGAATTTGTCTTCCAAACACCACCTAATTTCTAGCGAAAAGCCGGTTTCACTATCCATATCTTTAAATCTCTTTTAAAAACTGAAATTTTGAAAAGTCTATAACTTTCTTATTTTAAGTCGAAATGAGATTTTTTTTTTTTTTTTACATTACATAAAATGACGAGACGAACAAAACAATATCTATATTACTTTTTTTTTCTTCCAAATATCTATCAAGTTTTTATATTTTTAACTCCCAACAGTTCAATTTCAACCAACCGCACATCTTCAAAAATTCATTTTGCTCCATTCCAAACATTTCTCAAATTTCAATTGGTGTGTATGCTTCGAACGACCTGTAAATAATAATAGACCGCTTGTCTAAGCAATACTAGTTAAGTATTCGTTTGGATGAACTACTATATTTCAATATTCATTTAACTTAATGTTTGCTTTTAAATGTAGATTTTAAATTGTATATTTAAATGAAATATGTATTTGAATATATATATATATATATATACATATTATGATAAATATAGCATTTTAATAGTTTAAATATATAAAATTGAGCAATACAGATTATTAAAATGTGAAAAATCTTAGACTTGCACTTGTATTGAATTGTTGTGATGCTGCACTCTATTAATCATGTAACCAAACACAAATTGCATTCCAATGCAACAATAAACTACTCGTAATTCATCCAACGAATGCTAATGAACTATGAATGTATTAGAAGTGCTATTTAGTATTGACGGATGGTGTCACCTGGTTCTTTCCAACTTAAAAGAACCCTTACGTTAGCTTTTGAATTTTGAATTTCGAATTTGTTCTACATCACCCCTTTTATCAGAATTTCATAAAAACAAAACAGAAAAAGAGAGACAATGAAACTCACGTTGCCCTTTTATTTGAAATTCTAATAAAAATTGTTGAAATATAAAACTATTGTTAGTCCATCTTCTAGTAACTTAAGCTGTTATCCCAATAACTTAAGCTTTTGAGAGAATTGGTCAACTAACATGGTATCAGAGTAAGAAGTCCTAAGTTTGAACCACTATAATTGTATTTTTTATAACCCATTTATTATCATTTGTGTGTTGGGACTTTAATATATTTCGGATATATTCTTAAATATTTGTGTTCGACTTTCAATTTAATATTTCTCCACACATTTATCTATTGTCTGGTATACAAGTGAGGGGAAGTGTTACAATATAAAACTATTGTTGGCTCACCTCCCAAATAACTTAAGTTTTTAGAAGAAGTGGTAAACTAACAAAAAAATATAAAGAAAATACCATGTAATCGCATCTATTCCTTTTTTTTTTTTTTTTTTCCGTCTGTCCTTTAATTGAAATTTTTAAAGGTGTTAAATTTAGACAGCGAGGTTAAATTTTAAGTGAGGTTTAATTCTTAATGCATGCAACAAAATTTAAGTTTTTTAAATTAAAATGGTAAGTGTGAATGATCGTAAAGTGCATGGGCACATATATTAGAGAATATTTAATCCAAAAGAAAAGAAAGAGAGCATATGGGATTTTTTTAGCACAACTGGTGTCCTGAACTAATTATAAAGGACAATTCCATCCCTAACTTTTTTTCTTAGATTAAAAGTTTATGAAGGAAATTGTCACCAATTGAAGAGTTGGGGATCATTTGCGCTAAAAGCCCCTTTCTTCCTCCACCCTTAAGTTGGGATTTGCAAGTTGAATTAAAAGGCACTTTTTTAACTAATAATGGGTAAATCAGTCATGCCAACTATATATATATATATATATATTTTACCCATTGCAGGGATAATTATGTCATTATCAAAGCATCAGAATATTTTTGTCTTTTCAATAACAAAGAGTGGAAACCTGCCTTTAGCATTAAATATAGGTTTTTTTTTCTTCTTTTTTTTTTTTTTTTTGTAATTAATCGCATAACGTGTTGCCCAATTCTAATGTCGTGTCGTTTAATAATTCAAACAAAATTTGGTCCTGCCACCTAGAAAACAATTGTCGTATAGTTTTTGGTGTTTGCTATTGTTTTCAAGTGATTTCGCAAGTCTTTCAAGACGGAAAAATGAAAACGTTTTCTAAATAGGTACGAATCTCACATCTTGTATCGTATCAAAAACAGCACTAACATGGTTAAAATTGGACTTAGCAGAGGACAGGTATTGCTCATGTCACAGCTTGGGTGGAAGTAACACAGAGGAGTAGAGTTTGGCAGACATTAAGTAAGTGAAGCGAATCGTTTGACTTGAGGCCAAAAAGGTAATATGAAGAATAATAAAAAAATAATAATCAGCTATAGTAATTTAGATGTGTTTGGTGTCTTGACATTATCAGAATGCATGTTTTCAAATTATAATGATTTCACGGATATACGAATTCCAATGATACAATTATATCACAATTATACGAATCGCAATTATATCATTATATACAATATTACAAATAATAATTATATTATTATGGCTTGCTAATCTTTATCACAATATATTTGTATATCGTACAAATTTCATTCGCACTTTGAATTTTAGGTCTTGTCATAAAACGTCACTTGAACTTTAATTGGCAACATTATTTTCTCCCGAATTTTAAAACATCTATAGATTTTCTCCCTTTAGCTAATTTTTTTTTATGGAAAAATGCACTTGACAACAGTATTAAATATGAAATTACAAAGTGACACTTATCGACAGCACACATGATACTCGTTATTCTTATTAAATGTGAAATTATAAAGTTAGATAAGAAACCAGTATGCGAAAAAATGATAATCAAACCAAAATATTTACTCTTTTGAACTAAATATAAGGCCAATTTAGTACTTTCACACTAAACATCTTCCAACTCATACTGCTAACAAGTATCACAAGCATTTTTTCTATCAAAAATTCAACTTAGGGGAGAAATCTATAAATGAGATCGAGAGGAAAGAATTACAAATAGGAATTTTGGAGGCAACATTTCGTGATAAGTCCTAAATTTCGGAGGAAAAAAAGTAAAGTTTTACTTTTTTTTTTTTTTTTTGATATGGTATTTATATATCGTATTTGTAATTTAGGGAATTATGTTATTGCAAGTGATTTTTGCCATCATTAAATTTTTGTGTATTTTTTTGTTCTATTTCAACTCCAAATACTAAATTGGCCATTTGCAAGCCTTAAAATTTGAGATTGTCTACTTCACAAAGAGAATTTGATTACTCTACCATTGCAAATAAACACAATAATGAAATCAAGCCAAAAAGAAATCTCATCAAGTTCATTCAATATCTGCCAGTTTCACAATCTTCTTCCCTTTGTTAGCACCATGGAATAGCCCAACAAAAGCTGGTGGAATGCTCTCCACACCACTTGAGATATCTTCAAGCGTCTGAATTGTGCCCGTGCGAAGGTGATCCACTGTAGCAGAGAGAAAATCCGGATAGAGATTCATGAAATCGACCACCAAAAATCCACGGATCGTGATCCTCTTGTACACAATATCTAGCATATCCGGCACAGCTCGCTTCCTATCATCTATGTACTCGGAGATCACCCCGCAGGCAGCAATCCGACCGCCGATGTTCATGTTGGCTACTGCTGCTTCTAGCATCTCACCTCCCACATTGTCAAAGTAGACATCTATTCCATCAGGGAAGTACCTGCAGAGAATTATGTGCAAAAAGTAATTATAGTAGAGTCAACAAAGTTATTGTAGTTTTACTTTCTTAACCTTTATTAGAGGGGGACTTATTTTAGAAACATGCATTTTCCAACTTCAAATCACATAAAAATCATGTCAAGATGAAGAAATATGCACACTGACAAATTCGACGACTATATAATGATTCAAAAATGCATAATATCCACAATATTTTTTTTTTTAGTGGTACCTATGGAAAAATTATCCTCGTATGTTTTATTTGTTGCGCGTTTGTACACGTATATTCTTAGACTTCATTTGGATCACATGTTCAAAACCACAATTCTAATAGTAAATTCAAAATTTTATGAGAGGAAAATACCATAGAAAAAAGGGCTTTTTGTACAATCTGTCCCTAAATTTTTTGAATTTGACAATTTAATTTTTAAATTTTTTTTTCTTGTCACACCCCTTAAACTTAAATTTTTTTTTTTTGCATATTCAATTCTTATTGCTCACTTATGTTAAAATTAAGATGGAGGTTTGCATATAGCTTGATGTGTTAGCCTAGTCATTTTTATATAATTTCAATCCAAATTCATTTGAAATCTTAAACTTGAAGATAATTCAATTGAAACTCAAACTTAAATCTAAACTTTAAAAGGAATTTATATTGAAGTTAAGTACACATAATAACAAGCAATGCCCTTCCTGGGTTGTTATGTTCAAGTGACATACAAAAAAAAAAGATCCAGATTTTAATGAAACTGAGCAAAAATGACTAAATGAGCCAAAAAAAATTATAAAAGTTTAGGGGTTGATTTTCAAGAACAAAAATTTAGGACTAAATTTCCAAATTTAAAAATCTCAAGGGGTGTTTTTTTAAAAAGAAAAAATTTTTAAAAGTGGATGTCAAACAAGAATAGATATGTAAATATGGTCCGGTTAGACGGGCTGACTTATAGTCCGTCTCTTCGGCCCAAACGCCGGCCTATCCTGCATACAGTCTTGAACTAAGTAGGCCTGAGCCTATATTCAGGCAGGAATGCGGTGAGGTTCTAGGCCCATGGACTGAACAAGGCCCCATATAAAATCCTTTAAAGTAAATATATATATATATATATATATTTTAACTTTACATATAAAAATACCATATTTTTCTATAAATTTGTCGGTTGGACTTGGGCCCAACCCAACTTGTTTGTTTTTTTATGGTCTAGCCCGGCCCATATTTTCGTTTCGGCCCGCTCCAGCCGTTCGCCCATATTTGCAGATAAGCTTAAAAGCACAAAATATAGGACTTTAACCTTTTGAGAGCTGATTTCAAGTCAGTTTCTTCCTTATAGTTGAAGGCATCATCAAATCCAAGTTTCTCCTTCAGCAAAGCCACCTATTTGTAACAGAAGAGTTTGAAACACTTTTCATATGTGAGATACAAGATTCCAATATCAATTTACTAACAAAAGGGTAATCCAATGGGTTACCTTTTCTTTGCTTCCAGCACAGCCAACAACATAGCAACCAAATTGCTTAGCATACTGTCCAACCAAATGACCTACTGAACCAGAAGCTGCAGACACAAACACCTTTTCACCCTTTTTGGGCTTGCCCACTTCGAAAAGTCCCACGTAGGCCGTCAGACCACTAAACCCTGCGAGAACAAACAAACAAATCGAACCAGATTGAGCAACTTCTTTAGAGTTTTCCTTTCAAACAAGTTAAGCCACGATTGAAAATTCGTAAAAATTTCTGATTCTTTGACATAAGAGATGTCATAGAGACGGGGCAAATTACCAAAGATTCCACATGGTAAGAGAGAGGGAATCCATGGGATCCAGTTTCCTCAACATGTACTCTCCCTTTAGAACACAGTATTCTCCCCAAGTAATCATTCCAACTACTAACTCGCCCTTTCAAATTCAGAATTCCCAGATGCCACAACTTCGGCCACTCCATAAGCATCAAAAACCTATCCAAAACAAACAAAACATTGCAGGCTTTGTAATAGTAGGGATATTGATAAGAACCACTCCTGTGTTCGATCGAAAATACATAAATCAATCTTATGTTTTCGAAAAATTTTAACTAGTTTTTAAAAAGTCAAACAATTCAAACCGGTGAACCAAACGCAATCTGAGACTATCACTAAAAGATGATCTTCACCCGCCGTGTTTTTCTAACCACACAAAATCCACTCTTAACCTCTATTCTAGCAAAATCAGCACGTAAAATCACAAAAAAATCGCGTAAGAGTATCATTCATAAAGAAAGAAAGAAAGGCAAATTAGCCTTGTTTGGTAACATTTATTTCGAAATTGTGGATGAAAAATCTTCATCATTCTTCGTCCACTCTTGTTAGACAAAAAAAGAACTTGATACCAAATAAACTTTCAAGGCCATGGATTTTTATGGCGGCTTACCTCGCCGGGATTAACCGCAACAGCATTACTTGTAGTCTTATGAGACGAACTCTGGCGCTTGATGCGGTTTATCTGGTACGGATCGATCGAAACGTATAGATTCTTCAGTACAATATCGTTGGAACCAGGCTGAACGGATGTTGAAATTATTGAAGATTTGATCTCAAAGTCAGACTCTGTTAATTTCCCCTCAAAATGAGCCTTTATTGCTATGAATCTATTGGCAACTTTCATTCTCAGTTTGCCGTTTGCCGGTGCTAAGCTTAGAGGACTAGATATTTATCTGTCTATATGATATGTGGATGTGGTGTTTGTTTAAAGCTTTTGAAAAAGCCCATGATAGGATTTTACAATCATTGAAAAGGACAAATCTTTGTGAACCACATAATTATCTTTACAAAATATGCTTCGAGGAGGCAGAGGAGAGGAGATTGTACTAGTTTGTGTTCTATTTTTTTCAATTACTGATAGATTATAAATAATGTATATACGTATGTATACATGTATGTATATATACATATATGTGTGTGTGTGTATGAGCCCACCATACTATGCTCTTTTGGGATCAGCTCTTGGGAGATTCGGATGGCAGCCTAGAGGAGGAATGTGGATTTGGATGTGGAGAAGTGTGTGGACTACGTTTGATATAATTTATTTGAAAGATATGTGAGCAAATAGTCTTTTCTTTTCTTTTTTTTTTTTTTTTTTTTTTTCAAAGAAGTTTTTAAATAAATAATCGAAGTTTTATAAAATTAGAAATATGATCATTTTTTTTAAATGACCAATCAATGATTAATTAATTTACTGATCGACTATGATAAATTAGTGATTGATGGATATTAATATATATATATTTCACCAATTGATTATAATTAATCACTGATTAAGTACGATCAATCACTTATTGATCACAATTAATCACTGATTAACGATTATTTTTCAGCCATTTATTTAATTAAGGGTAGTTCTATTGACAACCCCCTTCTAAACACATAGCCCTCTTAAATAAAAAAAATGATTAAATTTGCTTGTTATACACCCGTTCTATTCCAATATTACCCCTAACAACTTCTATAAAATTAAAAAAAATTTCTATCACTTTTCATACCCACCTTTAAAAATGATAATAATAATAATAATAATAATAACTTCTCTATTTTTGAATATCTACAAAGAAAAAAGCATAAAATTAGTAGATCCAAAAAAAAAAAAAAAGTGTCATGTTGTAACCTATAATTCATATATTCCTTAAAGCAAAACAAACAAATAAAAAAAAATCATAGGTTGGGGTATTTTATATCACATGAGAAGTGATATTGTGTAATCTCTGTTGTAATTATAGAATTATTATGTTGAGAAGAGACACCAGTAAATACATTTGATACATTCAAATTAGAAGCGCACCCTTAATTTAAAAAAAATGACAAACTAACATAAGAGATTCATATATATATATATATATATATATATAAGTGTTTAAAAAACTGTCGATTTATTTAGATAAATATATCCTCAATTTCGGATTTATTTTTGAAACACATGCAGTTTACTTTTGATCTCTTAAATATATATATATATATACACAAAATATTTTGAGTGTATATTAACTTTATTATAATTAATAGTAATAATAATAATAATAATATTAGAGATATCAATTATAATCTTAATTTTTTAAGATAAAAAAAAACTTTAGTTGGAAAAAAATGTGAGCACGTTGGCTCAATCTTAGGTCTTTTTTTATGCTTTTCTCATCTCCCAGGGAAAAAAAAGTCGTAAAGGATTCTTCTTATTGAAGAGAGAGAGAGAGAGAGCAAATGATGAGGTAATAGAAAATGATGATACTCTTAAATATATATATATATATGCACACAAACATTTTGAGTGTATATTAACTTTATAATTATAATAATAATAATAATAAGAAAGAAGTTAGGGATATCAATTATAATCTTAATTTTTTAAATAAAAAACAAATTTTAGTTGGGAAAAAATTGTGAGGCACGTTGGCTCAATCTTAGGTCTTTTTTAATGCTTTTCTCATATTCCAAGGAAAAAAAAAAAAGTCGTAAAGGATTCTTCTTATTGAAGAGAGAGAGAGAGAGAGCAAATGATGAGATAATAGAAAATGATGAGAGCAAATGATGAGATAATAGAAAATGATGGGAGCAAATGATGAGGTAATAGATGATGATATTCTTGTTGTGCTATTCCGCGAGATGCCCACCTTTTAGCTCACTTTACTTTATCTCACCATGTTGAGTGCTTTTTGCTGGATGAGATTTCTGATTGTATTTCTGATGTTCTTATCATTGATTTATCATAAATGAAATCAGCCATTACAATTTTTTCAAAAATAAATAAATAAATAAATAAATGAGGTAATAGAAAGTGATGAGAGAAAAACGTAATTTTATAATATTAATGTAAAAATGGGGATTGAAATGTGTAAATTTACTTAAACTCATTTTTTTGGTTGATAAATAAAGGTTAAACATCATTTAAAAACTCCATATATAGCTTAAAACAATTTTAGTGTAGTTAACCCAAAATTTTAAAACCCCACTGCCCTGTTACCTTTGGCAATCAAAATGACTGCTCCATATAGATGTATACCAATAATCTCAAATCCCACACCTTTTTATAAAGCACATTTGTAACTTTTTTTCAAGGTTAATATATAATAATAAGTTGAATATTTCTATCATGTCCTTTATACTAATAATTCTAAATGATAATATGATACAAATAATTTTACATAAGGTTATATATAAATCAACTAGTTATTACATGATTCTAAATAAAAAGTTATAAGTACTATAAGACTTGTCCCGGTTATCGAACTTGAGACATTTGAGATATTTTCATATGTATGTTTTGTTTATTTCAATTATAGTTATATGAAGATTGAAGATATTATAAGATTGAGATACACATCGAACATGAAGAAAAAAAAAGTTCATGTGACAGTTAGTAAGGAAAATTATTATTCTGTATATAACAATTCTTATTAGGAAATTTTCATTTATTTATAATTATTATCACTTAGGATATGTCTTGGTTTTAGTAGATTTGTTAGTATCAGGTAACTTATTTAATTATGTATATTTATAATTTACATTTACATTTGAACTCATACATAGTGTTCCTTAATAATAAATTCTTTGTTTTTAGTCTATAAACACAAACACAATCACTTTAAATATCTTTGTATTTGTGTTTGTCTATAAACACAAATACAAACACATACATAGCGTTGGGCTTTACACGACGGTTCCAATGGAACCGTCATGTAATCTACCTTTTGTAGTAGTGGTCATTTCTCACTCCCTTCCCCTTTCTTCATAACTTAAATATCCAAAGCAAAGATAGAGTGGTATGTAAACAAAAGATATAGCTAATGAGAACATTGCTCAATTAAGTGCACATAAACAGTGAAATAACATTACTCCACAGAGTTTTCTATAAGCACATCCAAATTCGGTATCTTCATGTTATCTTTTCCGTTTTTTGTTTTATTCCTTTCTTATTCAATTTCTATACAATTTTGGTTGCCAAATCAAGCTTTTCACATTCACTCGTTTAATATTTTCAATGCAAGAACTCCATCTTGGCTATATCACTTTGCAGTTCCTCAAGTCCTTTGAATTATACTAAGTTTCAAAAGTCTGTAAATTCTACAAAATTGAAATGGAACCGAATGTTTCTCAAGTCGGGCTTTCGATGTAGACTCGAGTATTCAAAATGCTTCGTGCCCCAATGCGCCTTCAAACTGCGACCAATGAATGCACCTAAATTTCACGCTACGATTCCCTATTCCGAGAATTTACACAAGAATAGAGTCCTCTGTTTTCTTTTGTATTCACAACAATATTGCCCTGTTCTTTACCCAAGATCAAGGTTGATAGCTTTCATGGGACCTTTAGCATAATATATTAGATAATTTTTCTGTCTAATATTTAGCACCAATTTCATTAGAGCATGAATTTATTATTTGGATATTACAATGATTTGGATAATTAATGTGTAAATAACAAAGAAATGAGTACAAAAAAGATCAGACTATATCTATTTTTCTCGGTATGATTTGCTTCTTCATCCTTGTTATTCTGTAACTTTAGGGCATGTTTGGATTTAAAAATAGAAAGTTTTCTTTGAAATAAATGTCTTTTCATTTTAAAAATAAGATAGCATTTGGATGTATAAAAAGATTATGAAACGATATTTGAATAGTAAATTAAAAAATCACTCCTTTTGAAATGAGATGGGTTTTATTTTTTAGGAGAAGAGAAAAGCTCAAAACGTGTTGTTAAACGAATTTTGGAGTCCATTTTAAAAATGGATATGCAAGACAAACTTATCGTGTTTGACTCATGCTCCATTCATAACCTAATTAACCATACTCTCATTCTTAAAATTTATCCATCAATTTTTCTACTTACTTGAAGAACACAATATTGATAGCACACTAATTTACTAAGTTGTGATTTTATATTGATCACTTAGCCAGCTTGTATATAGTCACCAAACTTGAACATATAAGTGCATAATCACATATACATAATTATCATCAAAACTAATCTTAAAGCATAAAATTGAACCTAAGCTTAGAACTAGCAAATCAAGCTAACCAAAGCATAAATAGAAAGTTTTCTTTGAAATGAGAGTGTTTTCATTTTATAAATAAGGTAGAGTTTGGATGTGTAAAAAAATTGTGATATGATATTTGAATAGTAAACTAAAAAGTCCTTTCTTTTTAAAATGAGATGAGTTTTCTTTTCAGGAGGAGAGAAAGCTCAAAATGTGTTGTCAAATGGTTTTCAAGTCCATTTTAAAAATGGATATGTAAGACAAACGTGGCCAATAAAGCAAGAGTAATCTACTAGTATTCCAGAAGAGAGTAATTTTGTGGAATTAAAGCTCCTATTTGGCATACCGTTTTAATCCTATTTTCAAACTTTTATCTATAACTCTTTTCTTACAAAAACTTGAATTTGTTAATCGAATTGTGAATTTAAACTTTTGATCCAAATGGTCTTTGAATCACTATATATATATATACATATAATGGCCTTACTCTCTAAAGTGAGAAAATCTGTGAATAAAAATTTTGAGCTTACTAGACACAATGGATTCTTGTGAAACAAGGCATTCTTTAATGAAGTGCATCATATTTTTACCCTTCTTTTTTTTTTCTTTTTCTAAATGGTACTTTCATATAATGAATGTTGATCTTGTGTTTTTTTTTTTTTTTTTTAAGATTCATGCTGATCGTTATAAACAACATGTTGCCCCAAATTAGTAAGGAGATTCCTGCGATATACTGAGACCATGGAAGATGATGATGATGGAAAAAGATGGCTAATTTTGGAAAATAACAATTAGTGAAGGCAGGTATTACCTTGCATTATATAGATTGCAGGACTGGACAGGGCGGGTCATTACCCTTATTAGACAGGGGACGGATCGCCCTAAAACGTACCTCGTTTACACTTGCCTTTAAAAAACAAAACAAAACAAAACAAATTCCTTGGTAATTTTATTTTCCATTTCTTCCTCTAATTTTTTAATCCCTATACATAACTCAAAACTTTTTTAAACTTAAATCAAAATTATCAAACCACCATTAATTGTATTAAATTAGATTTGGTATATATATACAATTAGTTTTCAAGCCACTAAAAATGGGCACAACTTTGATACTTAGGCCTTGTTTGGTATGCCAGATTGGATTGGATAATAAATTTAGGATTGGACTGAATAAGATAGGATTGGATTATGTATAACCCTATCTTGTGTTTGGCTGGCATACTATAGAATTGAACTAAATTAAAAGTTAATTTAATTAATATTTGATAAAAATTAAATTAATTAATGAAAGTTTTACCAAAACGCATACACAAAAAAATTACTAGACTACAAATTACATTCAAATATTCCAAAAATTAACCAAATCCAACAATTGAAGGCCAAAAAAAAAAAAAAAAAAAGAGACAAGAGTGGATAGGAAATGGCAATCTCTAGCAGCCAAGGGGGGGTTTATCAATAGGGGTGGAGGGTTTCACGATGCTTGGGCTTCGTGATGGTAAGACAGATGTTGGTTTTCGCAATGCCTGGGCAGAGGCTACTTTTCGTGACAGCTGGGTTTCATGACAACAGGGGCCGAGACTGGTTTCACGACACCTCGGTTTCATGATGACTAGGGAGGAGGATGGTTTCACTAGCGCCTGTGTATTTGGGTTTTCGCAATGGCAGGCTTTTGTGGTTGGCAAGATGGGCAAGCTCCAATGATTGTGGAATAGTTCAGCTCTGAGGAGGACATCAAGGCTGCCCGGAATACGCATGAATTCCAATTGGGCCGGTGATAAGGGCTCGAACTAAAAGACTGTGTATTCCTTGCAGCCTTGATGTCCTCATCATGATCTAGTGAGCAACGTACCAATAGGGTGGAGGATTTAGCGAGCGATGATGGTGAGATCTGTCCACATCTATAGGGGAGGGGTGGTAAAATGGAGAAATACTCTAATCCCAAGCTCATTACTAATTATCCCACCATTTTTTAATAGATTACTTATCCCATGAATTTGGGACTATTTTTTGGTCAATGGATAATTAATCCAGTCAATGATTTATCCCAATTCTAGTCTGAATCCGGTGTATCAAGCACAGTCTTAATGATCTAGTTTTACCAGTTTCAAACCTGGAAAGTAAACTATATACATATAAAATGTGAAAATTTGCTCGAATCAACGTTACTTCACTCTTCTTGAGAAACTAGTTTTTGTGAAAGACACCTCCCTATTAATATTCTTTTATTAAAATTTTAATTCATATTATTATATATCTTATCTTATATAACACACTTATATATAGTATATATAAAAGAAATAAATGCTCTCCCTTCCTTTTAACACATGTCATTCCCTCTTTTTTTTTTTTTTTTTTAGTTCTCTTTCATTCTTCCCTTTCTCTCCTCTTTCTTTCTTTTTTTTAATTGCTAAAATTCTCTTTTTTTTTTTCATTCAAAAATTTCTCTCATTCCCTCCTTTTTTTTTTTCTTTTTAGTTCTCTTTCATTCTTTCCTTTCCCTTTTCTTTCTTTCTTTCTTTTTTTAAATTGCTAAAAATTCTCTCTTTTTTCATCCAAAAAATTATCTCAGCATACCCTTTTTTCATAATCATCTCATATTCTCAATTTTTTTTTTCATAATGTTTGATATTAGTATAATTCTTTTATTTGTACTTTTTAAAATTATTCTTCACTTTCATCCACGCATTAATCTCTTTTCTGAATGCTTTCTTTCATTGTTTTAAATTTTATTTTTCATTCTTTTTTGCCCATACTAAATAAAAATTTCTAAATATATCTTTACTCAAACATTATTTTCTCATAGCATCACCTATTCTATGTGATTCGCTAACTTTTTTTTATCTAATTTCTTACTAATTTAATATTTTCACCTCAATGATCTTTGAACAACTATTTTCTCATTATACCTCATAATTAATTTTTATTTAACAAATTGATTAAGCACGTACATGATACATGTCTACAACTAATACTAAATAATACGATTATCAAAATGTAACATGTTTAGTTTTAGAAGAATTTTTTGGGACATTGAACTAGAGTTGTTTTTGTTGGATGACTATTTTGGATTTTTTTTTAAGTTTATTCCGTGATAGAGGTTTCTATTTATGTTATTTGTAGAGATTATTTTTTGTAAAGATAAAATAGTATATTAAAAAATTCAGAATTTCCAGAATTTTCTGAGTCATTTTTTCATAACTTAAAAACATTGTTTCAAAATTAATCTATTTTTAATAATTTTATGAGAGATGAAGATCAGAAAGTTAAATCAACTATAATGATATTTGCGGGGTCATCTTTTTTTTCCATTAATCATTATTTTTTCTGAGAATTTTGCTACGTGCACTGAGAATTTAAAGAAGAGGAAAAGAATAAGAAAGAAAGAACACATGAAATTTCACCAAAGTTAAACCAGAAAAGCAGGGCACTCAGAAGTAATTTTCTACTGAAAATCCAACCCATATCTTTACGGTCCAATCTTACTTTAGAGAACCTTTGTATTGCACTAACCGTCTTATTCTGGAAGCGAATCTAGAACCAACTTCAGAAGCTAAACTCGCTTTTGAAGCTCAAAATTTGTAAACCATTTTTTAATATATCCAACTTCTTTGAGAATGGCTTTGAGCTGAAAGAAAGAACAACTACCATTAATAAATGAATGTTTTAAGTAAAAATAATAATAATAAACACTCGTTAAAGTATGTTTTGTCAACATGGGAGGGCCAAAAACCGAGCAAGCTGGAAAAAGAGTGTTGCAAAGAGTTCTTAATGAGCCAGAAGTTTTCTGAATGCAAAGCTAATTCCAATTGCAGCTAACCCAACGGATCTGATCCGCAGTTTTGTTGAATTCTTTCCATTTGCAGAAGAAACCACATAGGAAAAAAAAAAAAAAAAGAAGTGGTAAAAAAAATAAACAAATACGTAAACACAGTAGAGAAAAGGTAAATATTGGTCATATATTAGCAGTCTTCAAACATATTGCCAATATGTTGTGCAGTATGCTTTCTTCTTCTTACTGTTAAGCAAAGCTAGAGACAAGTAATGACTTGTAAAGAAAACGACATGACTTGCTCTGATTAAGTAAGAAAAGGCTCAATTTCTTTTCCATTGCAGCCACTGAGATGCGAAGAAGTTCCTCTTTCTTTTTAACATAATCCAATCCCTATCCGCCACCTTCAGCAGATAACAAAACTGACAATTGCTTGTTGCTCCAATTCACCTTCCAAGAGCTTAAGTCTGTGATGGGAACTTCTGACCCGACAACATTCTAGGAGAAGGTGGTTTTGGATGTCTTCAAAGGTGGGTAGAGCAAAAAATATTTAAGCCTTCAAGGTAATACTGCATCCCAACATAATTCAGATGCGATATTCTCAGGCAGATTTAACAAGGCATTAATGGGAAAATCTCGCTCTCTTTAGTTTCCGAATTGCTATTTCAAGCCTGCTAATTCGAGCTTCAAGCTCCAATCCTGAAGTCTCAATACCATGAAAACTACTACCATTTTCTACCACATTTTCTTCATTGGTAAGATCAACAAGTGCTGCAGACTTCATGTTTTCAACAGAACACTTCCTCATCTTGAACAGCCGGCCATCTATCTCCGACATCACTTCCTCCAAGACACCACCTTCTTCCGGACATGATTATCATCGTGAATTCTCGTTGGCGTGGTTCTAGGATCCACTTCTTCACTCATCTGGTAATTAGTGGAATCTCCAAGTTCAACAGGTCTGATGCTTGCATCTCCACCAATATGTTCTTGGTCGCTGCCGCTCTATCTTCAGGTGTATGACAACCAACATTGGTATGAGCAACCAGTGCCATGAGCAACCAGTGCCATTAGCCTGGACTCAACCTGAGAAATCTGTACAATAAGCCTGGCCTCCATCTGAGTACTAATCCTCTCAATTTGAGCAGCATTCTGCGCCATCTGAGCAGCTATCTGCGACATAAGCCTAGATTCCATTTGAAGAAGACGGCTCATCAAAGTCTTGACT